>JAGPOW010000261.1:132718837-132763161 GCA_030014935.1 Caiman crocodilus
AAAAACAACCTGCAGTGAAAAAAAGCGGGACAGAGCACAGGCCTGGACCATGCCCCGAGGCAACCAAAGTCTAGGTGCTCCACAGAGACACTCTGGTAGCAGCCAGAGTGTTTCTATTGGTGGCCCTCACCCTAGTGCTGAAACACGCTGCCTGCCTGTGCAGGGCAGGTAGCATGCCAGCGGCAGGGAGCTGGCCCTGAGCTCCAGCACTGGTAAGTAGGGGGTGGACTGGGGCTGCCTGGAGGAGGGGGGAAGGGACCATGGGACCCCCACGAACCCTGCCCACTCTCCCAAGCCCCCGCATTGCTGTTTTGCCTATTCCCATCCCCCACCTGCCTTCCCCCTCTCCCCCCAGTAACTGCCCTGCAATAGTACTTCCAAGGGAGGTGGTGCTCTCTCCTATCTTGGGGGTCTTTAAGAGATGGTTGGATAGGCATCTGGCTGGGGTCATCTGACCCTAGCACTCCTTCCTGCCTAGGCAGGGGGTTGGACTCAATGATTTGTTGAGGTCCCTTCTGACCCTAACATCTATGAATCTATAGCCTCCCAGCCACCCTGATCACTGCCTCACCTTCCCCCAAGTCCTTCCCATCACTGCCCTGCCCCGTCCCGCACCTGGCCCCCAAGCACCCCCAATTGGTGCTCCACTTGGCCCCATCCCTGCCTGCTCCCCGACCCCGTCATCACTGCCCCTCAGGGCCCCAGCATCCTGGCAATTAAAAACAAAAAACTTGTACTCAGAGCTGCCACCTTGGACCCAGCTGGAGGTGGCTGACCCCGCCTGGCTCCAGAGTCACTAGGGCCCCTCACACAACATGGGGCCAGGTGACAGCTGCAGTGGCCCCAGCGTAGGCCCCACTGCCCTCTGCTGCACCATACTGCGTAGGGGGGCTCTGACAGGAGACCCCATAGCCCCCACAGCCCCTGCTAGTGCTGGTGAGTAGAGACTTTTTTATTTTATTTTATTTTATTTTTTTTAAGTGCCAGAGGCTGAGGGGGCAGGGGAGCAAAAGTCAGCCATTGGAAGGGGGGGGGGCTGCAGGAGCTGGCAGAGGATGTGTCCAGGCACAGGAGCAATCCAGGAGGCTTGGGGAACAAGCAGGGGGGTGGGGCATGTGGGCCCTGTGGGGTGAGGGTTGTAGTCATTTGGCCCCTGTTGGGGGAGCTATAACCTCTGTCGGAGGGGGGCAGCAAAACATATAGGTATTTAGAATTCATTTTACTATGATGATAGAACCACTGGTAGCCTTCCAAATTGCTTTAACACTATAGACATATCAATAAAACATGGCCCAGCTGATTTTTCTCTCTTCTATATTATATATTTTAGTGGTCTTTTGTTTTAACTGTGGAGGACATGGATTTGGGGTATTTTACAGAGTGACTTTGGGATTTATTTATCAGAGTTTTTTTCAGTTTTGAAATAGGGAACACCAGATTTCTTGGTGGGAAGGCCGGTGGCAGGACTCTGCCTGCTCTAAGCTGGCACCTTGGACCCAACTGGAAGTGGCTGACCTCCTCACCAAATGGAGCCAGGACAACATGCTTTGACAGTTCAAACAAGCCACCATGCCCAGAACATCTTCTGGGCAATAGCTGCCCAGATGAACAGGCAGGGGGCACACATAGCGGTAGTGCCACCCAAAAGCCAACTTTGCAGCTACAGTCTACTGGCAGCTGGTCCAGAGGGGAAGACGCCTCGGCGGGCTGTGCAGTCCCCATCCAGGTCTGGCAGGTGTGCATCAGGTCACAGCCAGGCAGCAGTTCCACTGCAGTACAGGGAACTCTCAAGGCTGCTTCAGCAATCCAGCTGGCACAAGGGGTAGTATCCCCAGGTACCAATTGGCTGAGCCAGAGAAGCTCCTGAGAGCGAGTAGCCCCAAGCTACTTGAAAGGGCAGCTTTTTGTACTGATGGGGGCATTACAGGTGCTGGCCCTGGGCTCTTGCTCCCTCCAACTGTAGATCCAGGAGGAGCTACGTAGGATTATTAGGCCCCAAATGGCACAATTTGCCCCACACCAAAGTGAAGGTTCAGGCTCATGCAATGAGACAAAAAGCCCCAGCTCAAAATTTGTACCGCTTCTATTTGAGCTGCTGCATGAACACATTTTTGCATGTATGGATATGCCCCAAGAAATAAAGTCAAACTCTCATGGCCTAACAAGGGAACAGCTTTGCAATAAGGCAGTTCTCACACATTCCAGAGATAGAGGTGGGGTTTTACTGGGAAGTAGAAAATGTCTAACAAGCCTTGAGGAGAGAAGTAACCCCATCTCCCATATATTCAAAAGAGAAGAGCACAGCTGCAGGAATTTAATATGTCCTGCTACCTAAATTTGCAATTAGGGATGAAAAGATTCTAACTATATGATCACATCTCACATGAAACACACATAGATAGTACCTCCATTGGCTGGACAAGGCATGTTGGACTGAACCACCAATGAATGAGCACCAGCTAGGTACACAATTAATGGATTAAATGTATAACACTTCAGAAGACCAAAGGGAGGCTGTGGTCATCAGTTAGCAACTTTTGCCAGGCAAGACCAATACAAACTGAAGCAGACACACAGAAGATGACTGCATGCTGGCCAGATGTCCATCTTCCTGCATGCATCCCTGTGTCGCACTCTATGGTGAGAGCCTCTGCTTGCATGCTAATTGTCATGTGCTGCTACTGTACATCAGTAAAGGTCTCCAAGTTATCAACCAAATGCACAGCGATTTGTCATTTTAGGAATATTGCACCCTGCCCACAATTAAGTATTGGCTGCTGATTCTGAAGAAAATCAGGCCAACAATCACAAACATTTGAACAAAAATGAAAAAAAAATCCCTCAATTACTATTTTCTTGATTTCCTTCCCCCTCTCCAGTTTAGATAAGCACATACAGTCTTTAGAGAAGTAATTTCACTCTTTGGCAAGTTATTCTCTTAGCTAATACAAATTCTTGCATATATCCTAAGTAAATACATTTTTTTCCCTACTCCACATGCTGGTTTTTGGCTCACTGGTAAACAAAACATCTGTGTCTGTAACATACTGTTCCGACTGTGCAGGTTTTAAGCACTTTGCCTTTCATCTCTTTTGATAACAATTTTCCTCATAGCTCTAAAAATTTCCCTATGAAACTCCTCATTAGTCTGTTACCCAAGGGGAGATTTGGGTTATTAGGATATAAAAACTAATATTTTAGTGAGCACAGTGTAGCATCTTCCTTGCATTCTTATATTCACTCTCCTGTAATTTATATTCCTGTATTGCTTTAAGACTATATTAAACATCACCTTTCATCTATACTGTGACAAACCCACAGTATTTTGAGGAGTTCATGGAATGTCATTCATGTTTTTTTTAACTTGTTTTACTGACATGGCATGAGTGATCTCTACAAATAAGTAGTGTTAGCCTATGTTATCATTCTTACATATGCATGAATAATGTTATTGGATACAAATGTGTTCACCTTATAAAGAGGATAGGATTACATACAATGATATTGATTTTTGGGTATTGCTCCCTAAACAATGAGTTTTGCCCTGGGAAAGATTCAAAGTCTAAATGGTTAAAAGAAGTGATCAATGACAATTAGCATCTAACATACTTATGGCAGATGGCTAGTCAAATAGGTCCTTGTAGACACGGCCTAAGGCACAACAGCCAGGTCCTTCTGGATGTAAATTCATTGCTATCTAAAAGGAGATACCTGTAGCAGAATAAAACTTGGAAAAAAGCTATTAAAAATATTGCTCACAATTGAAGAAATAAGTGGGAGATGGTACCCTCAGGCTATTACATTAATAATCATCAACATGTCTGAATGAATGTAAATTCGGAGCAGGAAAAACTTCTAGTTGGCTATATGCACAGGGTACATACAGACATTACACTTAGAAGTTAGGGAGGTTAGTTTGGGTAAATATTGACTTTGATTCAACTGAGTGACTATATAGGTGCCAGGAATCTTAAGTTTAAGTTGAGGTAGCAGGAGAGGCCAGTGGCCTGCAGGATGGGGAGATCAGGGCTAACAGGGTCCATGGGAGGGGATTGGTACAGTCTGGGGGGCTTTGATGAGATTGAGCGGCTCTCCCCTCCCAAACCCCCTGCAGACTAACTCCCCCCACTCTTGGATCCTGCCCACCCTGACTTATGTTGATTAGTCTTCCAGCACTGCAGGTGGTTTGTGGGGTCAAGGGGGTACCTGAACCACACTGGGTCGGGGGTTGGCAATCTGAGGCCTGAAGGATAAGTCAAGGTGATAATAATAACTTGTTGTGGAGGATGAAGTAGAAAAAGGACTTTCCCAGCCCCTGGCCTCGGTTCTGAAGTGGTACAGAAATCTGGTTAGATCAGTCTAATCTAGGGGTTGGCAATTATTTCAGCCAGAGGATCGCTTAATGAGTTTTGCTGAACTGTTGTGGGCCACACACACACACAATCTTTTAGAAGGTATAATTTTAACAATTTATATGATTTGTTTTTTATCTATACTGAAAAATCAAACATTTATTAGAACATATTTTAGTTTAAATTTCAAGAAATATTTTTGTTCTGCCCCCCACTGGGGCAACACGTAGCATTACACCTGCCCTCACCAACTGCCCATGGCCAGTGCACACAGTTTCCTTTGTGATTGCTCCTGCTGTAGCTACAACCTCCTGGGTACTGCTCAGATTCTGCTGCACCCATCAGCTCCCCTGCCCTTGCCCACGGTGCACCACTCTGGGTGGAGGAGAAGCTGAACTTGTGTGGCTCCTGCCCCAGCACAGGTGGCTACAGTTCCAGCTCCAGCTCCAGCTACTGGCCACTTTTAACCCACTCTGCCCATTCAGCATGATGAGCAGCCAACTGCACAAAACTGGGAGCTGGAACTGGAGCTGGAGCCCCGCACACTGGGGCAAGAGCCATCCAGATGTTGCTTCTCCCTTTTGGGAGAAGCACAGCAGCTACTGGAGGCAGGGGGAGCTGGGTGGCTTCAACTGCCCAAGGAGCAGCCCCACTGGGAAGCTGAAAATGCTGGCCAGGGACATCAGCAGGTATGGGTGGGAAAATGGGGCATGCTGCCCCAGGCAGGAGCAAATGGGGCTCAGCTCCACACAAAGCACCATGGGTTAAATCCAATCAGTTTATGGACTAAATTTGGCCCAGAGTCTGTATTTTGCCCACCTTTAGCCTAATCTGTGCCTTTCGTTCACAGAAGAGGTGCACTAAATTAGACTGGATTGGCCATTTTTTAACGAAATTAACCTTTGGAAAACATTTGTACAGTACAGCACTTAGATCAGCCTAACTAGGACTTTAAGTGTAAAGTACACACGTGAGTGAACTAAGTTTGATTGGGTGGCTATTTTTCACCCAATCTAACCTCCCAAATATCTGTACACACCCATAGACACTTGAGTGTCAGCAGTTATTTGTGTACTATTAGCTCCTAAGATATCTAGTGCATAATATATGTAAATGGCCAGATAAGACACCATTCTTCAGCCTTGCCACAGGAGCAAGGCTTTGTCTTTAGTTGTGCAGGCCTTGGGGAATAACTTTAAGCTTTCAGGTAGCAGACCGAGTTTTGGCTGGCAGAAGACACTGCAGAAAGCCCTGACAAAAAGGTCAGAGGCAGTAGCTGCTTTCTAATCCTCAGAATTGAGTAGGACCTGAATTGTTAGATTTAAAGATGCAGGAGAAGATCAAATTATTGTTCTAATAATTCCTTTTGCCTTTTTATTCTTTATTTCTATCGCAATATATAGTTACTGATTTCTTATGAATGCTCTCATTTTTATAACAAATGCTTCTGTATATTTTATAATATTTGTTCCTTGTCAGTGATAAATGACATTTCAGCGCTTCTGACCACACAGGAAGAGGAGAGATTTAATTTTTGAGCACGTGACCACAACCAGGTTAAATTCATCAAGCTGGCAAAATTCCCTTTGCTAAGAGCTGGCAGGACCCAGTCAAGGTGTCCCCATAGTACATCTCATTTCATTTTCAAAGGTCAAGCCTTGAGGCTGAAGAACACTTCTGTATGCATCTCAAAGGCATAGCTGACCAAATACAGGGTCAGGGAGTGTCACATGGTCAATAAAAGAATTGGAGAAATATATCCTGTCAGTTTTTTCTCTTAATCTTAGTCCATAGATAGATGCTTATCCACAGTGCTACAGAAATAGAGCATTATATGTTCACCAGCTCCATGCTGGAGGGCTAGAGTCACTGGAAAAACATGCTTTTCAGGCAGGGAGTAATAGGGGTGCTCCACCACTCCAGTCCCCACTCCCACCCCCTACAGCTAAGTGAACCAGTCAGTGAGTCCAGTCACTGGCAGGTTGCTTTCTATTCTTCTGGGAAAGGGGGGCCACTGGATAGGCTGTCGGGCTCTGGCAGAGGACAGTGAGCCATCGAAGACTATGCTTCTGTCAAACAGGAAGGCACTGAACTGACAGATACCCTGCTGCTTCCCTGAAAAGATGGTGAGGAAATCCACTACTTCCCCAGTGATTGTGGCAGCAGCGTGTCGACAGTTCATCACCTCTGCCACCCTGGCACCAATTGTTCCCACTGTTGCAACAAAAGCCACTACTACCACGATCTTTGCCACTTCCGCTGCTGGGGCTATAGCAACGGTCCCACTGCATTGGTGGGCAGAGCTGTTGCTCCACAAGAACGGGGCATCGGGAGGCTGCCTGGTGGCTCATTGCAATGAGCATAACTGCGGTGCCTGGGCCTGGCTTGGCTGCAGCTCTGCTCCCCAGAAGACTGTCAGGGAGTCAGCTACACTTTACCTCCCGCTTTGGTGGGGGTGAGGGGAAGACGAGGAGAAGGAAAGCAGAATGCTGAGGGAGCAAGACAGACTCTTTACACCTAAATGAACTGAACCGATTTTACATGTGGCTCTACAAACAACAGAACTACAGAGAACTTTTCGTGTCAAATATGGATACTTTTTGTAGCTTGCACTGGTTTTGTAGTACCACAAGAGTTGTGCACATCTGGGTAGAAATACAGGCAGACATCTCTTTTCATCACCTTTGTGCTACCATAAAAGTATTTTTGGAGGCACAGAATGAAAGCAAATAGAGATCCATAGCCTTCATCATGCCACACGTGGCAAAATTTGAAGCCACAATGAAAAGTTGTAATAAATTGTGCTGTTTATTGTGGTGAGCATCTACTTGCTTTGTGTGCACTCCCTGAAGGGGCTCATTCCTGCATGCCCAAGGAACTCGCATGCACAGTTGGGCCCCTTGAGGCCCAGGAGCATCTGCCCCGCTTTCCCCGTTCCAGAGACGTTCCTAGGGACTTCCAGGGGAGAGCCTCTGGTAGCCTGGAACATATTACCTGTTTGCTCTGCCCACTTATCTTACAGGACAAATAAGCAATATGCATTTTTCCCCAATGAAGCAGATCAGTTGAGCTGGGAAACATTTCTAGCCTCTGTTTCCTAGACATTTGTAGTTCTACCAAGGTCTTTGTACTACAAGTGCTACAAATCTAATATCCCTTAGTAAATAGAAAGTGATCCCGTTAATAATACCTTTGGTTTTGAAACAGCCATCATTATGTTGTACTCAGGTAAAGTACTCCCTCCCTCTGACTGAAGGGGGATTGTTAGCTGACAGGTGTGCTGTAGGCAAAACTGCAGACAATTTATAGTTCCCCTCTGTCCCTAAAGAACCAAATGAGGACAGTTATGGAATTTAATTATGTACACATGTATTGATTTACATACAACATATAGGAGGAAAGGAATAAAATTAATAACTCTATACACACACGTATAGTCAACACGTTATTTCTACATATGCAAATTGCTCTACATCTATAATTGACTTCTGGGGGATTGCTCTGAAAGGCCTTGAACTCATGCAGGTAAGTAAGGAAACTGGAACAGTTAAATACAGGTGAGTTCAGGTAATCAGCAAACACACATAGGCACACGCAGATAAATAATGGCAAATCAGAGGGACGTGTCAACAGGGGGGTTTCAACAAGATGCATACATATACACATCCACATATAAAAAATAAACAACAAATGGTTATTAATGACAAAAAATGAGGCACTGGATACAAAATATAAGGCCCTCCTTCATGGTATTGCTATCACTGTGATTACTAGAATTTTCTTTAGGGGAAAAGAACCCGGGCCCAGCTCCTGAAAAAGGGGAAAGGGCAGGCTCCCAATACTTCCCTGCCCTCTAGGGCATGGTCAGGATCCTTCAGGGCCCTTTCACAGTTCCCACACCCCCACACACACACACACACCTTCCAAGGCGTTTCCTCCCCTGTGGGAAACTCTTGCCCTGGTAACTCATGACTCCAAGGTCATAAAGGGGGATCAGCACTCTTCCACCTGAGCTGCTACTCGCTGCCAAGCCTCTCAGGCCCTGGCTCCACCCCAGCCACCTGCCTGCTAGTGGCCCCAAATGGTCATACACTTCTGGAGGCTACTGTCTTCTCACTGGGTTGGAGCCCCAGGCTGCTTTTGCACCAAGCCCCAGCACTGAACTTCTGGGACCCTTTGTTCAGGGAGACTGGCCCTGCACCCTGGCCCCATGCCAGGGGTTTAAGACAAGAGATACTGATATCAGCAACCAGGGTTTGGGTTCTGCTGTGCACCGTCCCTGTGCACCAAGGCCCTGGCCACTCACCAGGTGTTCCAACCTGAGCTGCCTTTCATGGCTCCCAGGGTCCAGTGCCATGCAGCGGCGCCTGCATTGTGTGCTGGCCGCATGCCAGAGGTTACAGATTCAATCCCCTTGCTTCCACAGTCTGGCTCCATGCAGTGCCACTTCCACCAAATGCTGGTATGCCAGTCTGCACACGTGTACTGGAGCTGGAGCTAACCTCTACTCCCCACCACCACGGGCAGTCTTCTGGAGCTCTTCAGGGGCAACAGGAACTTACCCCGCTGGGCAACTCTTCCTAATTCCACTCCGTTTTATCCCTTGGCATGTTTGCCTTCTGCTGACCATGAAGCTGCTTTTATTCACTTTGGAGGCCCCACCCCCCAGGGTGCTGTTGGACCGCGCAGAGCAGGGTCTTGAACCAGGTCCCAGGCTTTTTCCTGCTTCGCCCCAAGCAGGGACAGGGCAAGCTCCTCCCTGGCTTTCCCCTTGATTGGTGGATGGGTTCCACCAATCACAATGTGGATTCTCCAATCCCGGCATGCCAGGCTGTTCCCGTAAGTCTGCCACAATTATTACTGAACCTAAAATGTTGCCCTTTTTATGGCCTCAGAGTTTGCAGCTTTCTTAATTATTTAACACTACAGTTACTATCTGACAGCCTTTAATGTACTTGTAAAGTCTTATACATGTAGACTCATTTTACAAGACATTTACAGCAATTACACATCATAGTTCTCTTCACCTTAGACTTGCTGGTTTGTTTTTTTGAAATAATACATTCTTTCAGAACCAGGGCAAGACACCCAATTCTTTGTACCTGGTCTACTTGCCTTGTTTTTTTTATACCTGCATTATTCTGTTCTCACATGCTTCAAAGCAGTGCAATATCTGGCTTAGAAGATTTCAAAGGAAAGAAGTCATGTGGAGTCTTCCAAAATAATTTACAAGAGCAAAATGGAAATGTTAAAGGAAAAAAAAAATGGATAATTGCAAAAGCTTAATCCTTTTAGTATTATACATCCTAGAAATAGCATGTGCTATTGTTCTTGGATTATAGGATCCTATGATTATAATAAAATAGGGCTAGAAGGAACCTCACAAGGTCATCTAGTCCAGACTCCTGGCAAAATAACCCTTGACTGACAAGCTTTAATTAAAGCAAATCTGCTGCCATTTTGAAGTGCAGGACAATGAATACACATGACACTGCAGGCACCCTCTTTCACCCTAGAGCATGTGTATAGACACCTTTTGTTCTCTTCTAGGTGCTTCCCAATAGATTACTGGAGGACCCACTTGGTCATCTTTCCAGGTATTGAAGTCAGGCTAACTGCTCTGTAATCCCTGGGACCCTTCCTCTCCCCTTTCTTAAAGACAGTTCTTAAATTTGCCCTTTTCCAGTCATCCTGAACCTTACCCGACCTCCACAAATTCTCAAAGAGAACCAATGGCTCTGAAACTAGCTCAGCCAATTCCTTCAGAAACCTAGCATGCATCTCAACAGGCCCTGCCAGGTTAAAACAACTAGATGTATTCAGGTAATCCATAATCTATTCTTCTACTGCTCTAGGCCAGTGTTTCCTAACCTTTTCCAGGCCAAGGTGCACACATTTTTTTAATAAATAAAAATTCCATGGCACATCATTTAAGGAATTCTCCATCCCCACAGCATATCTGCTCATTTCTGATGAGGGTTTCTATCATAAGGTTAATTGATTTTGCATTTTCTTTCTGTAACCTTTTTAAAAAGTCCCTCCTTTGTTTATATAAATTGGGTGTTTAGGAGAAAGGTAGTATTTCAACTTACTTGGGACCATAGATTTGTTTGATTTTTTTTATCTACATATTAAGCACTCCAGCATAAGAGATGAAGTGTCACTACTCCAGAAAAAAAAACAAATTCCACAGTCTTCATTATACTGCCTGATCCATTTAATAAAGTTAAGTTGACACAGAGATTAAATACTACAAGACCACTTTGGGTACGCGATAGAAGTGAAAGCAAAAGAAGCACACACGTGGTATTTGTATTACAAACTTCACTGCTAAAGCCTGAAGGCACCGCACACCAAAGCAAATGGCATGAACTGAACCAAGAGGCTTGTGAACTATGCATCCTTCACAGCCAACACATGCTCAATAGATGAATTTCCTTCTGCTTCACTAGCTCTCTCCCCCCCTTTCTTCCCATTATTTCAAAATTCTTGTGGCATAGCAGGAAGCTCTTCATGGCACATTGGTATGCTAGGGTACCCTGGTTGAAAAGCACTCCTCTAGGCTGTTTGTCTCCTTTCTTATCTTTGATGTCAACTGTACTTTTCATCTGATAGCTATCCCTGTTTGTGACGACAGAAATAAAAAGTCATTAAATACTTAAGACTACTCTGCATCATCCTCCACTTAACTTTTAACATGCTTGCAGAATCACCTTTTTTAATTACCCTTTTTGTCCCCTGCCATGTGCATCTCAAATCATGTTTTGGTCTTCCTAATTTTCTCATTGCACGCCTGTGTGATACTCTTATACTTTTCCCTATACTCATTTCTATGACCAAGTTTTCACTTTTTGAAGTTTCAACTCATTGAAATGATTGTTGTCTAGCCAGGTTGGTCTCTGTTGCACTTCATAGTCTTCTGATGTATAGGGATAGCTGTGTCCTGAGCCTTAAAAAGACTTGCTGTACTTTTAAGGAGGCTTTCCTGAACTCCAGCATCCTGGCAATCTAAACTAATTTAGACCACAGATTTTTTCCTTCACAAATATGCATATTCATAAATCCTTTGGCCAAATGCTGACTATTTAACCATGACTTCAAGGGAACTCCCTTCCCCCAACTTGTTAAACGTAAATTGCCAACTTCTAATAATTTGGTGACCTACATTAATATTTATATAACTAAATTTAAATTAGTGTTTTGGTACCAGCACATTTGCAGTTGTATTGTGGTCTTAACGCAGCAATTATCAGTCATTTACATCTGTCATTTTTATTGCCAGATGTTCCAGAATATCCATTACAGTATGCCTGCAGTTTTTTGCATGACTTAAGTCATTTGCTCCCCATTTCATAACTAAGTATTAAACATTGATTACTCACTCATGCCAAAAGCCTGCTTTACTTCAAGCCTAGAGTCATGTCAACACTTCCAACTACAAGCCTTATCAGTCCTGCTTTATCCTACTATCCATTGGACCTATGCAAATAGGAAAGTATTCAATTCAGATTTGGATTTGGCTGATACTTATACAGAAGACAGTAATTCAATTTGGTGATTCAAATCACTGTCCCCATTTAATTCAGCAGAATCAGAATTGGAGATTTGGCACCAGTCTGGAGATTTGGATCAGGCAGGGAGAGGCAGGCATAGCCAGGTGGCTGCACATTCTCCTCCAGCTGCTCCATCTGTGCCTATCTAAAAAAAAAAGCCCTGCACTCACTGGTTCTGGCAGAGGTGATTAGGACCCCTGGGCACTCATGGCAGAGTGCCCCCCCATCCTCTGTGCAGTGCAGGGCAGTGAGGAGCAGTGGGGATTGCCCCCACCACCTGGCACCTGCCCTATGATGCATGTATGACATGGCTTGGCAGGGCACTATGTGCTGTTTGGGAGTTGGGGTGGCTCCACGTGTCAGCTGGAGCATGGCACTGCTCAGCTCCAGTGGCCCCAGCTCCCAGACAATGCACAATGACCTGTGGAGCCATGATGCACCCGCCTCATGGGACAGCTGCCACACAGGTGCCAGGTGGGGTGGGGGGCAATTGCTGTTGCCCCTCAGTGCATGGGGGGGTGCTCTACCATGAGCCCCCAGAGGCCCTAATCACCACTATCAGAGCAGGAGCAGCTGAGTACAGAGATTTTTTTTTTAATTGCCAGGATGCTGGGGCCAGGTGTGGGGGGAGGAGCATATGGGGAGTGCAGGGTGGCACAAGGGGCTCTGTCAGGAGGCCCCAGAGTCTCCACTGCATCCAGTGAGTGCAGGACTTTTTTTTTTTTTAATTCTAGAACTAGGCTGGGCTGGGCAAGGGATGGGGCTGGGTAGGGCAGCCATGGGGCCTCCTCCTATGGCTCCCCCCATGCAGACAGGCAGGCACAGCCGAAGGAACTGCAGGAACCTGCAGCCACCCAATTGTGCTTGCTTCTCCCCAGCTGATCCAAATCTCTGCAAATCTATTTGGAAGCTTTGGATTCGATTTGGACTGTTTAATGGGTCTCCCAATTCAATTCAGATTAGGAGATTTGGCTGCTGAATCAGTCTGAATCTCCTCTGAATCAGATTGGCTACTGAAGCATCACCCAGCCCTACTATCCATTGCTTTGTTGAGATTTATATTATACCTTAAACAACACCTGACAATAAATGAGGTGCAAGTACCAGTAGAGAGTTTTAAATCTAAACCTTTGATCAGTCACAAAAAAGTGGTTATAACCATGGGCACGTTTATCATGCCAGACTGGCAACATACTCTTATTTAGGAAACGAAATAAATCTTTTTTAAAGCAAAATATGTTGTTTATTTTTAATTAGCATTCTCTTGCCTTCCCACCCATTGGATAGCTTGTGTGTGGTTTCTGGCATCATTGATATCAGTGAGTCATTTTGCATAGGCCTATACAAACAATAAATGCAGTCTCCAGCATGACATCACTGAAAAGTAAATAGAGAATAATTAAAAGGGAAAAAACATTATTTTATATACAGAGAACTGAGACAGAAAGACTAAAGCTAAATACAGACAGTAAAAAAGCCCAAGTCTGAATTGATTCAATCTTCACAGATTAATCTAAGCTGCATAGACTGAAATGATATGCAAGTGAACAGACATTCATTTCTGATTCTAGAAATGCAGTCACATGCCTGCAGCAGAAGACTGATTTAACCTAAATCAGCTAAGTCTGCTACTACATCCATCCAGTTTATCTTAAAACAGTTTTGGCCATTTTGATAGTGGTTTATGTTCATTGAACTTCTTTTTTGTTACAGATTTGAACCAGTTTTTGACCATGTATACCAGTTTATGTATAATTTCTGTCCCCAGCCTAAGTGACTGGCATACACAAGTCTGTGTTAGTGCAGCACTTAAACCACAATATTGTGATACGTGGTCCAATACCTTAACCACAAATTCACTTCCTCCAACATCCTGAAGTTTAAAAGACTAGCTCAAGGCTGTTAGTAGTTTTGATATTAGTGCCAAGTGTGATGTGCCAGAATGAGAACCATTTACTATATGCATGTGTTTTTATATTAGTATAAAGCAATTGCAATTGTGAATTTTTGGTATAGAAGCAATGCATGTTTCTTTTAATTCTTAAGAGTCTGGTGCTTTTTTTAAGCAGAGGAACAATGTGTCTTCTGTGTATAAGTTTGACACTAATTGCTAATTTTAACAGTCATTAAAATTGGATTGCTCAAACCTGCACATTACAATAAATACAAGTAAAAAATTTAGACCATTGTTTCCTGTCCCCACTCATGTAATACTTTAAGAAAACCTGGTGATCTTGCAAAGTCCCTTCCAGCCCTAACATCAATAAAATGTATGAAAAAACACACAGTGTAATTAGCACAGAATAAAGCCATGGACACTTCTAAATGCATATGGTCATAGATATCTTCAAGAAAGTTAAGGTGCATCTACCGTTTCCATAAACATAAGCAGCATGAATGATGGTTGAAGGTTACAAGCTCAATAGTTGTATTTGCTCTCAGGCCATGGAAGAACAAACTAAAAATAAGAAAATTTTCTATTAATTTCCTTTAGGTGTCTTTCCTTAGGAAGCCAAAGTCATTAGGGACTGTGGGCTTTCACAACCAGTTTTATAATGCAAAGACGTTTGCAAGGCGTCATGAAAAGAATGGACTTCATACTCCTTTGCAGTCAAGTTTGCCTTCATTATAGCATACCTATGGTACATCAAAATGAGTTTGAAGCCTGCATGCATGTATTTCCTGTCACAAATGTATGCACATACCATACACACCTGGAAAACAAAACATAAGTTATCATAAAAATCTCAAGTGTAAGTGCCTATGGTCATATGGTCTATAATTGCAACTTCATGTATTCTTTATCTCATACCCTCATTAACAAGCAGGTTGGGGGGTGGGGGGTACTTGTGCCCATTTTCATTTTAGTTGGGCCTGAATTATATTGTTTGTGGTTAAAGTGTACTATTGTAGAAGGTAAGTGGGTCAGATTTTGCGCCCACCAGACTTCCCTTCTGTCACAACCCAAATCAAGCGAGTGTCCCTGACACAATAGACCACCCCCTCTGAATGACTGGCATCGTTCTAAATTTGGTCACGTTCCACATCATTAGGCATTCCCACCTGGCGATCTGTTATTGGCTACTCTAAAAGTATAAAAGTCTGCGCAGGTTCCGCCCAAGTCGGAGCAGAGCGAACTCTGACCACGTTGCAGGAAAGACCTTGCAGATCTCTGAGCACACTGCCAAGAGCTCTGAGCATGTGGTAGGATGAATTTGGCAGACTGATCACCCACCAATGGCTCCCCGTCAGAGACCTCCCAACGTCCCCCTTCCCTGTGCGCTTTTGTCTGTACACTCGATGCGGTAACCCGAATTGTAACTACGTAAGTGAGCGTACAGCCTGCGTCGCGGCCACCAGCGGTGTAAGTAAAATCTATTTTAAACCCAATACGCTGTTCCGCCTCTCCATTCGCCAGTCCTCCTGACGTCTGCTTAGTTAACCAGCGTTTCCTCTCGGCCAGCTCTGACCGGTCGGCTGGCTGAGACACCTTCCACATTTGTGAAGTATATAGGCATACAAACGTCGTTAATACAAAGTTATACAATGTCACCAAAAATGTCAGTCTTCACCATGCATTGCACAATAGGGCTTGCAATGGGGTGGCTCTCTTTTCTGGTGCCAAGTTTTTTGTGTACAGAGAAGAAAGATTCCAAGCAGAAGTTATTCCCAGGATAACTCTGTGATTCACCTTCTCAGAGCAAAAATGTTTTGAAGCTCAAGGCTATATAGCTTGCATACCAGCCTGAAGACAACTGGCAAAAGAGTGATGGACATCTGGTAATGGTAGTGGCCAAAATGGTGTTCTCAGGAGTAATCCCTGGGAGTGCTGCCCAGTATGATTGGCAACACCTCCAGTGTGGAGCCTGTGCTTGCTACTTTGCCTGGCATGATTGGTAGAGCACCCAGAGCAGAGCAGCAACCCCTGGCAGCAGGGTCATCTGTGATGGTTCTCCCTATCTAGCACTTGCTACTTTGGCTGGTATAACTAACAGAAATCCCAAATGGCAGCCTGGGTAAGTCTTCCTTTCCAACTGATTGAGCTATGTGGTAAAATTACCTAGGTTAGTTTGCCAGTGATTGTCACCTGCTTTGGAATTCAGTTAGTTTAATAGTTAGGGAGTTAATACATCTCTTACAGAAAACTTCCTTTTCCTTTTTATAAACCCTATGTTAACTTCACATTTGTTTGTGAGTGGGGAAGCTTTTTCACATTAGAACAACCAGTTAAAACTTATTTTCCCAGGTTTCTAGATGGTGGAATCAAGTTAAAATTTGAATCAATGGCGTTTAAACCACTACATTTGAACCCACCCCTTGTTACTGTTGTCAGATGCCTGGCAGAAGAGTTGCACAAGTATTTTTGGAAGGAATGGTATATATTATATGGATTTTTACTTATGATTTATATGGAGTATAATGCAACAAAAGTGAAGGACAGATTTTGAGTGGTGCAATAAAAACTCTCTGTTGTACACCAGTCAGCACTTTAGGCAAGTCTCCGTCATAGCTCCTAGCCTCCCTCTCCAGATTCAGAGCAGAATCTGATTTATGCTTGCTAAGTAGTCCAGCAAGTTGTGAGAATAACCTTCTGCTACCATTAAAGCCACCGACCCCATGATACGTGTTCTATCGGGTAAGATTCTACTGTACTATAAGTCTAGTACCCTGACAAAGGCAATTAAGGGTACATTCACACTGTTATCTAGAAGCAATGTGGAAGGCTCCTTCAAGTCCAAGTATGCCTTTAATCCAAGCCATAATCTTCTAAAGGCAGCCTCCATTTGCATTTATGGATATGCTGGTTAGCATTACTGATACTCAGGGTTGGAGGACACGTCAGATTCTCCCCCCTCTCCCCCCATATTGAGGGAGCTAAGTCAGGGGGAGAAATCCATTCATGATCATCAGGAAAAAAAAAAGAGGGAGAAGCTTGCCAAATCCACAATACTTTGTTTGTCATTTCCACTGCCCAGATGCTGACTGTGCTATTTAACCCCACCTTTTGTAGTAAGCCCCTCATTGGTCATGCCCACCTACTTCTAAGGACCTGCACAATGAGGCTTCAACAGCCCTGAAAAAGTACAGATGCAAGTGTGGGATGCATGTGCTAGAGTCTGCAACGTTAGCAAGAACTCCAAGAAAGAAAACATCAGTACATAAAAAATAGAAATGTCAAGGAATCCATAAAGGCAAAAAGCAGGTGAAGCAGCTTACCACTTATGTCATTAAACCAAGGAGAAAAAGGAGTTGCAATATTCAAGTCACTTGTCTCTGTATCAGACCTCTGAACCAGTTCTTTCAATAGCCCCAGACCAGTGAGCCTGAGGCATTTTATGACCCCTAACTCTCCTGTCTGTAACTGTCAGTTAGAAACAGATCTGCCACTCCAGGCCATCTTTCCCACAGTTGGCCTTGGGGACTTCAAGTAACTTTTCAGAAGCAAGCCCATAGAGGATGAAAGCTTGAAGCCTCAACCTGTTAGGTGGAACCTGGCTCCATTTTTACCCCATTGCAGGGAAAGGTAATGGGTTTTCTGACTGGACAACTGTTTTTGATGCAGAAATGAAATAAGGGACCCACCAAATATATCATTATACTGATGGCATTTCTATCTCCCAGGGAAACATCCTTCTGGGACCCATTCAGACCCATATGTAGGTATCAAGAGAAGGCAGAAATTGCCTGGAACATAATGAAAGTGATCAAGTCAGTACCTAGTCAGAAAATGGACACATGGCTCCATGAGTATGTCAAAAAATTAGGGACATCCAAGGCCTCACAGCTGAGCCTCCAAACCCCACCCACTGCTCTGAAATAGGGCTGCACAGGTAGCTCAAAAAGGAAGAAGGTTTATTAGTGTGGCAGGCTTGCTGGCAGCAGCTGGCTTCCTGGCTCAGAAGGGCTCCGAGTGATTGGTGGGGCGTTCCCACCAAGCGGGTGATGGCAGGAGTGAGGCTTGCCCCATCCCTACCCAGGGGTGAGGCGAAGAGCTGAAAGGGGACTAACCCCCTCCCTCTCCATTTGGATCTGGGGCAGAGACTCTGGAGGGAATAAAAAGGCAGCGTGCTCGGCACATGGGCGGCTGCATTGAGGGATGAAGAAGAAGAAAGAAGAGCTGCCAGAGCTGGACAGTGGGGCAGAGGAGTAGCCCCGGAAGAGCCTGAACGTCACTGGACAGGAGCAGCAAGTGGCCGTGTTCCCAGCCCTGCCGTAAGGAGGCGTGACATCAGTGCACAGATGGTGCATGGAGGGTCCAGGATGGACCAAGACCCTTGGAGCTGCATGAGGCCTCTCAGGGCTCCAAGCCTTTCCATGAGGCAGGGTGAGAGTTGTACAACCAGTGCACAGAGGATCTGGGAGTGGACCAAGGACCCAGAGCTGCACATGGCAGCTCAGGCCCCCAACCCCCAGCACAAGGCTGGGCACAGGTGGTGTATGGAGGGTCCGGGAGTGGACCAAGATCCTAAGAGCTGCACAAGGTGGCCTGGGCCTCCAACCTCCGGCACAAGTTAGGGTCAATGGTGCACGGAGTGGTGCACAGGGACCTGAGCAGGCCAGGGGCTGGGAGAACCTAAAAACAGCTGAGGGCCCCCTGCCGAGGGAAAAGATGCCCCGACCTGGAAGACAAGGGCAGCCTCACTGGGCCCTTAGAGGAGTCATGCATTGCCTAGGAAGGGGATTCTCACAGGGGAGGAGAGTCTTCCCCCTCCATGATGAGCATTTGAGGTATTTAAGCTGGTTAAAGAGATAGCTGGAGTATCTGGGCCTCCCCACTCTCCTCCTGTCATCTAGGGCCACTCCTTCTCCTGGTGTGTTGCTATTGTTTTAATATAACTTATTGATTTTTTCCACTTTATTAGGCGCTGCACTTCATATTTTATGAGCCCTGTGCCTCACACTTTGTAAAGCCGCATTCCATTAGAGTGTAAAACCTGCACGATGTTTAATGAGGCTCTTGCTTTGATCCCCTTTTTGATTCCTCACCTGTATATAGTGTTTGCATTGATCTGTATGTAAGCTGCTTTTGCTCCTATATCTTATGTGTAAATATGTTAACCCTATAACTTTTATCTCTTGTTACTTTTGTACATAGTTAAGCCTTAACCTGTGTCCTGGCCGTGTTCCATAGGGAAGAGGGAAACTGTGCACCACAGGCAGTTTCACCCCACATCGCACCTGCCCTGCACACACTCCCTTCATTTGGAGTGGGGAATACATCACTGGGTGCCACCCAGGTTACATTAGCATGGAACAGCAGGCATACAATGAATTAAGCCAAAATTGCAGTACCGAAACCACAACTACTGACTGGCATGCACCAGGTATCAGGTGCTCCAGCACTTTAGTTTAAGCTCATTTCCACGATTCCTCTCCACTTCCTAGAGCTTGGGAAAGCACTATTTAAATCCAAAAAAACCTGTTGAATTGGAGACAATAGTTACCTCAGATTCTTTTTTTCTGCCTTTGAAGGAAGATACTAACTTTTTGCCTCAAAGACATGGTAGTCTGCTCCGTAGTTATTGCAGTTATACACACAGCATCCCCAACTATGGTCTTTAAATGGTATTGGAGGGTTTTTTTTTCCCAGGAGGCTGAAGGAGAGATACCATTCAGAATAACTGAACTCTCTGAAGCCGTATGGTGACAGGATGGAACCTCACAACAAGTCAGTAAAGCAGAGGAGGGGAAATGAAGTCTGCTACAATGCTGGTAGGCACCTAATATCAGTGAAGCCAAAGAGCTTACCTCTCCTACGTGGAGAGAGATCTTGGGATTATTATTCTGAATTAAAAAAAGTTATCAAGAGAGGCAAATTTAGCTGCATACAGAAAAAGTTTCATCTTTCCCAGTTTTCTAGGTGCTAATATCAATGTGGAATCTAAAGAAAATTATAGGAACCTTTAGAAGTGTACAGTACATCAACCAATCCCTAGTAAAACACACGAGACATGATTTATGTGAATAAAGGGTAACAATTTTTAAAATTTAGTATATTACATCATGTTTATACTCGCAACATAACCAAGTCGAGATGAAAACAAGAAATACAAAACATAAAATCATTAGCCCAAGATGCTAAATGCACTCAATGAATTGCTTGCCACACTTTTTTGCACACAGCTCAATTAATTATCTGTATAGCACCAAGCCTGTACATCCTATACACTGGTGTAATGATGTTAAGAAACCACCCCAGGGAGTAGAATCACTATCTATTTTTTAATTATTGCTTTTAATATTAGCTGACATTTGATGCTAAATAATATGTAAATAAAGTCATTCTTCCTACAATTTGTTCATCCATAGAGTTTGTCAATTAAATATCTAGTTGTTTGGTCCACACCAGGGACCAAACTACTAGACATCCGAAATCTTCAGATCAAAATTCTCACTTCATCCATTAAAAAAACCCCAAACACTTTGAACTTGAAGTGTCAATCAACATGGGCAGTTCTTTTTTGTAGGGGGAGTGGAGGAAGTGTTGTTTTGGGGGTTTTTTTAAAGCAACAAAACTGAAGAAAGTGAATTCGCAAAGGATGCAAGGTCACACTGGTGCTGAGCACTGCTTGGGGATGATAAGCTTATTTCCAACAGAACCGTCTCTCTCCTTCTCTCAGTTGACAGAAAATGGTTTAGATAACATTTGCAGGCAAGAAACAGTTGCAAAATGAATACTATTTTCTTATCAAAATGTTCATTTTTAAGTGGAGTCTTATTACAAAATAACAAACTTAGCACTTTGCACAAGAAATATACACAGCTTTGTACTAAATATGACAAAAATGTAAGCCAGGAAGAAGACTCAAGATGTACATATAGAGGAATTTCTGAACTTCTTGACATGTTACAAAACATGTCAATGAGTTGTGTCCTATCCTATAAAAGATACAATATGAAATCCAGAAATAGTGTTCAACTCATATACAGCCATCATATGACCAATACATTTTAAAAAGCTTCTTATTTATGAAATATCACTCCTCCTGATATTGCACTCCTCCTATTATCACAACTTCTATTAACTTCAATACATGATCATACAAAAAAAGCCTTATGTTTATTGCATCACAAACACTGTCACACCCCATTTAATATCAACAACTTAAGTGATCTTTACTGGGAAAACTCACCTCTTAATGTCCCAATTAAAGGCTGATTTTCCTAGACTGATTCAGTCAGCAGACAATTACTGGTAAAATAATTTGCTGGCTGAACAGATATACATAAAGCTACTCAATAGATATATCTACATAAAAATGTATTTCTTTAAAATTGTAAGATATGCTCATAAGCCACTTAATCAGTACCTGGGAGTTTAGACCATCAATGAGCATGGATGGCCTATGACTTTAGTGCTCTGCATGAGATTAGCCTTGCCATGAGTACCTATCACATAATTTAACTTTTAGTACAAGCTTGTGAAAATCTTGGACCCTGCCCTTTTAATAAATGTAGTAGTAGTAATAATAATAATAGTAATAATAATAATAATAATAATAATTGTTCAGAGATTGGTGGAAGCTCAGATGTGGTTCCACAGATAGACAAGGCTTAAGCCCTTCCTGTTTCTTTGTGCAACATAGCCTGTCCTCCTCACATATCATTTTTTAAACATGGTATAATTTGAATTGCTTTTTTTCATGTTAGGTTCTAAGCAAACAGCACAGCTGGACATTACACAAGTTCACAAAACAGTACGCAAGAAAATACTATAAACTCTAGCTTTCCAAACTTAGAGCCGCAGCACCACCTATCACGAAGCAACCAGAACCTGAGTCAGCATGTTGTGCGGCCATACTGGGCAAAATACACATTCAGACCAAAAAATTTTTACTGCTTACCTGCAAGCTATGGACCACTGCATGTGCCACAAATTGGTATGCAACTCCTGAAACAGAGTTTACCATAACAAAACAAGCTTCTATAAATCTTATGCATGCCTTGCATTACCAGGATTGGTTGTAGTTTATCACTGCAGATATTTCTTGTTTAACTACAATTCAAGACAATGGACATATCTTAGTATCAGAAAATACAAACACAGCAGTCATCCACTTCAATTAAGAGTTTTGTCCCGTTGTCAAAGCTAAATTTTAGTCTACTGTTAGAAGAGGTTCTTCGGGTAAATCTGACATCTTTTATTAGACCAACTTAAATAGCTGGACAGATTTTTTTAGCAAGGTTTTGGGTTTAAAAACCCTTTGTCAGGCTAAGGAAGTTTCTGCAATTGATGTGTGCTCTTCCTGGCTGGAATGAATAGTAAAGAAGCCATAATTGGGCTGGTGTGCATGCAAGACAGGCAGTCAGTAAAGATGTAAAACGTGGAGTCCGAGGGGGGGCAGAAGGGGGATGAATGTAGCAGTTAAGTAATGCAGAGATACCTGGGGAGTCTATTGCAAGAGAACATATGAACCAACTACCTATCCCTTGGACAATAATAAGCTTTAGTAAAGTCTACCTTCCTAGAAGCCCAGCTATCTGTGATCATTACCTGTCTATACTTAGAGGATCAAGCGTGATCTCAAAGCTCTGACTGTAGTCAGCAGTAAAACCACTTACAGAGTCAGGATCCATTCCTGAGATGGTCAATTAAGAACATCAATTTTGCATTCTTGCAAGCATTTCTATCACCAATAAAATGAAGAGGAAGCAACTCTAATATAATTTGAACCGTCAGCTGAAACTGTTATGAGCAGCATAACCTAGAACTATTAAAAATGTTTCACTTATAATTAGATCTTAAGTCACCTTGACCTTTCCTCATACAGAGCAAAGTGCCCCTGTCAACCAACAGCAGCATCTGCATCCTCATTCCATTTTAATCAGAGCTCAATTTGGATTTCTATGTCTCGGCAATCAGTGCATTGCAGAGCAAGGAAACTGCAGAAATAAATAAGACGTTGCCTTGTTCCAGCTGATTAAAACATGATTCAAGGTGACTTTTAGGTGACACCACAAGTTGTCACGACAGCAGTGTACTTTACTTTACGGGGAAAAATGTTTGAGAGATGTTTGTTTCCCCTATCTGAGTTAAGTGACAAGAGTTGAAATGACGGTGCTGGTTTGTTCATGAAAATATATCAATGTTTAAAGAATCCTATTATTAGGCACAGTAGAAAGAACATCTTGGATAAGCCTCCCATACTGTGGGTAATTATCACAAGCCAGAATGCTAATTGCTTTTCGATCTGCAGGCTGTGCCTCCGATGAGTCTCACTGAAGGCTACTGTGGCTGTACCGTGCACTACGACTTAATGAGACTGACTTTTATCAGAGTACAGTATCAGCTAATACTAAGTGGAGAGCCAACATTAGAACAGAAGCAACATGTTGTTAAAGTCTGCAAAAGCACAAAATAAGAGAGCAAGTAAAAGTGAGAACTGTATTCCTTGTACATCTATCATGATGGAATTACATCCTAGTTCAATTACTGGGATATAAATGCATTCAGTATATTAGTAGCCATCCATTAAGTGGTATGATTTATATTATATACTACTGATTGGCTGCCTGAAATTAGTCTGGAGAACTACCTAGATACAGATCTTAGTTCTAGAGTATGCGTTATAAGGGAGGGGAACATCGCACCCCAGTTTACTGTAAGGCAAATAAATAAATAAAATAACCTATGGAGAATCTGGTTTTCAATGTGAGGTTCTCAAAACAAATTTCATGAACATGTTTATTAAACTTGGTTACCTGAGCTGGTCAAAGAGAGTGTGTGTGCATGCATGTGTAAGCTCGTGCTCATGTGTTATATAGGAGGGTACAAGGGGTAGGGGAGAGAAGAACTTGATCAGAATACTTCCACTTTTTAAGCAAAAATTTCTTCATCCAGAAATTATATTTTGTTCTTTAACATTATGGACCTGAATACTAAAAATGTGGCTCACCATGATATGCCAGGAACCTTAGACCAAAAGTGCAAGATGGGTGCCTGAAGTAACTTCAGGTCCCTAGACATACACAGCAGTAGTATTTCCAAGGGAATGATTTCCATGCTTTCAGTTATATTTTTCAGTTTGCATATATTTTGTTTCATTTTCCAAACCTCAAATGAAAAAAAAGTTAATTTTCTGTAGGCGTCAGAAAGTTCTCTTTAAAAGTTAAACAATAACCTGAGTTTCATCAAACGCAGACACTGTGTGCATCAAAACTACCAGTCTGATTCTCAATACCAGTGTGAAAAATTGCCATATTGAAAAAAGCCCATATGGAAGGGGGACCGGGAGCAGTGCAGACACATACCGTTAAATTGCTTAACCTACCTAGTTTTGTGTAGCATGCTTGTGAAAAAAACCAAGAATAGAACCCAGATTACAATAGACTTGGGAGTTTACCAAACAAAGCTATATACTTCTCTGGCAAATGTTACACCTTCAACAAAAGAAAATCAAACACTAAGAGGTAACATGGCTTTTGAATTTAAAATTGCACAGGAGAAATGCTTATTGTTGAGACTAAATATCCCACACTATCCAGAAAGACTTGGAGTGTAGAAAAACATACAAACCACCCACAGCCTCCCCCACAGACACTCTAAAGGTTTAAAACTTCCCCCTCCCCATTATTCTCTTTCATCGTATTTGCTTTTGGATGGATACAATGATTCTACCAGAAGCTGAAAGACTGTATCCATTGCCTTGCAGGAAAACGGCCTTCTTATACAGTGTAAAATGTTAATATTGTAACAGTTAACATGATTAGGGCCAATGTATTAAAGATCTCAACAGTTATAGCACCATAAAGAATCCGCCTGGGTTGTAGAGACAGAAGCAAGCCGGAGCAGAAAAGAGGGAATGGACTGTCAGTTACAATGCAATGCAATTTGCTTGACTTTATTCTGCTCTTAGTGAAAAGGTGTCACTATTCCTCTAATTTTTTCCCCATTCCTGAATTACCCTGAATAAAAAGAAAAGAAGAGAAGAGAGAAAAGGTGAGAAAAGCAAAAAAAATTAAAGTTTGTTTCAGTTCTGTTCATCACTTTGAATATTTTTTTTTACTAGACCCTAATCTTAACTTCTCATGTAACAAAGGCTCTAACTTTCATTCTAATGAATAATTTTTAACACCTGAAATCACATTCACCTTACTTCCCTTCATCTCCAGGGCAATAGTATCCTTCTTCTGAAAAAGGTGACCTACTTCTCTTCACATGCAGTATTAAGATATGAGCTAACACTTGGCTTGTACAATAACTATTTCTTTTTAGTGTAGTTCATTTGCCTTTAAATCCCTGTCCTGATATTTTTGTCTGTTTTCTGAGCAACTGAGATCCTGACTATTAGATTTCATATAAAGTATTAGACCCAATACGATTATGTTGCCTACAAAGGACCAACTCACAGGATCATCACACCTTCTATTTTATTAGACAGGATGTGAAGTTCTAATAAAATTATAAATGCAAATTCCAGGAGGTTACAATAGGTACTAGTCATGTTAACACACACATTCACATAATTGCTGCAATAGTAGTGTAGCACCAATGTTGGTTTATACCTATCCAGGGTGCTGGAGTCTGTTGTCGATAGTCAGCTTCCCCCGGGGCGATATCTTCTCCAGAAGAAGGTCACTGCTTGTCCTTCTGGTCTCGGTAGGTCAGGCGCTGAATGACAGGGCGACCCTGAGCTTTACGCTTCACTGTCTTATATCCCTTTCTGGCAAACATGTGCGATCCCCAGCATCATCTTGGCTGCCCAGTCTGGAGGCTGCTGTCCCACAGAGGTCTTGAGTAGCGCATGACTACTGTCAGTCACAGAGGTATCCATCCACCTGCTGGTAGGTGGAGTTTTGGGAGTCAGTTTATGATTTTGATTAATTTAACAGTGGTATTGTAAAGGGTCCCAGGAGCAGTCTGTGGTGGGACATCCAGTCCCAGAAACCAGTCTCCAGCATTGATTAGCTTAAATTGGATACCTTGTTGCATGCACAATGACGTTCCAGGCAATGGCATTGATCCTTCCTTGCTGATGGTATGTGGTAGGTAATGTTAATTACCACTCACTAACTTGTAAGCGCAGCTGGCTCCACCTCTTAAATCGCTTACTTATATTTGCCCTCATTCATTCAGAAAACCAGCCCAAATACAGCAATGAAATTCCAGTGATTACTATTCCGATGCATTCTTATAATAGTTCTAGTAATACAATGTATAACTTTACTTTAAAAAAAATACATTTGTTAAAAGTTAAAAGGTATAAAATACAAAATACAGAATGCCAGGGTAAAGACGAGACAGATTAAATATAAAAATGCAATGTGAGGTAGTGAGGATCAAAGGCCACTGGGGACAGTGAGTTGGGTTGGATGCAGTAGACTGATTTAGCATAAACTTTAGATAGATATGGGAAGTTTTCTTTGGGAAATAGGTTTTAATTGAAGGGGAAATGTGTTCAGCAGGATATATTTACAGCCATGCTTTCTATACACCTTGGCTCTTCTTGTCTCTTACAGGTTTTGCTTTGAAGTGGATATTATAGTTCTTTTGTTTTCTGTGGTGACACTTAGCTTAAGTGATATGTAGATGTTGTTTCTAGGTTTCTCGTATAGAAAGGAACTTCACCTTTTTTTTTGCTCTGAGCCTTGCCACACCCACGCAATGGGTGCGCTAGGTCTCTGCCAAAACTTAGAAGGAAAAAGAAAATGCGCAAATGGAGTGGAAGGGGTGCAGACAAGAAAGAACTTCTTGTTACAATAGATGCATCTCAATGGCAGCATTTTTCTCCAAATTCTCTATACACTAGGTGGGCATAAATGTTTCATTTCATACGTCATTTACCACTGGGACTCCAAAAATACTGTAAATGATCCTTAAAAACAAAAAAAATTGCACTCACAAGGGATGCATGACTGAGATTATATATTATTGTAGCTCTTTCCTTTCTCTCATCTCTAAGCAATATATTGCTTGAGTGAGGTGACAAGTGGGGATGTGCAGGGACTGGGGACAGAAAGAGGTAGCTCAAAGAGGAAACACAACCATATGGTAGCACCCTATGGCTACTATTATCTCATTTAAAAAAGAATCTGACAAACTAAGTGGGATTTTAGTGTGGGGTCATATGGAGTCAAAGGAACAATTCCTATACTCAAAGAAGTTGCTCTCCGATACAGACAATTTAAATAAAACCTAGATGCTGTTAAAGCATCCTAAAAACTTCAAGTGCCTGCTTATTGCTATGTGAAAGGTCAATAATGGCAATATAGCTAGAAAGATGGCTAAGAGGTGTGTGATGGGATGCGGAGAGGGAAAGAGAGCTTGTAAGCAGATGGATGCGCAGGATATCTTTAAAACAGAGCAAGGATAAAAATCATGGCAAGTGCCACATGGAATACAACCACACAAGAGACTTGGGCCATATTTGTATGGCTCCCCTCTTGACCCTGGGTCTTCCATCAGTAAAATGATTCCTCACTACCTCTTCCTGCTGGGAAAGAGGCAAAATGAACTCCAGCATTTAACCAGAAATGATTGCTTACAGCAGTGATTCTCAGCCAGCACCCTGGGGTGCGTTAAGAAACTTTCAGGTGATGTGGGGTGCCATGCAATGTTAGCACTGTTAAGTGTGCAAACAATTTACACAATAAATCCAGGGATTTCAGACTCTGTAATGTTAAAAATATCTGACCTGCTGTGGTATTTTTAAGCTCTTCACAATAGAAGTTTGGGGTTTTTTTACTATTAAAAAAAACAACCCCCCCCAGAAAACAAAGGGCTAACGTGTTCCGAGGGAGAGGCAGCGGGCTTGAACCTAAGAAAGGTGGGGAATCACTGGTTTAGAGTAACACTACACTATGGAACCCAGGGCCAAGCACACATCTGTCACAGAAAGCTGCGATTGAGGGATGCTCAGTCGTCTCTTCTGACTATTCCAGGCTTTGGTGATTGCAAGTGGGTCAGGGAAGGATGGAGCTGGCTGGAGTGCCATACCATCTCTCACTGCAGCTACGGGAGGTAAAAATATGGGGAATTAGGGCAGACAAGGTTCCTTGGGTGAATTTGATCTCTTTTATTAGACCAACCCAAATAGTTGGAGAATAGTTATTAAGCAAGCTTTTGAGTTCAAAAACCCATCGTCAGGCTAAGGAAGTTTCAGCAGTTGGCGTGTGCTCTTCCTGGATGGGATGAAAAGTAAAGAAGCCGGGGGCTGGGCTGGGGAGTCGGTTGCCAGGCAGATTATAACGTATCAAAAATCCGATGTCTATGTTTAGTCCATGATCTCTAGTATCCAGGAGGCTGAGGAAATGGAGCTCATAGGCTCGTCTCCGGGAAGTGTTGTGTAAGCTTCCCTTGAGGACCAGGACTGAGAGATTGGAGAGAGAGTGGCCCTCCTGTGAGAAATGTGCCCCCACCGGTAATTGGGTGTTTCTGTCTTTGATGGATTTCTGGTGTGCACTTCGGTGGGAAATGAGGTCATCTCTCCTTCCAAGATTTCAAAAGTGTGCCCTACCAAGGCATGGTCCCATGAAATAATTAGTTTTCAAAGGTGATATCAAACCGAAGTCTTTGTTATTCTTATAGGGTAATATTCACTTGTATCTTGGTGCACACAAACTTCAGAACTCTAAAAATAAAGTATCGTGATAAAAAGGGGGGCTAGACTATTAGGTACCCTATACATGTTGCAGGTCTTACAGTAACTGGTCTATTGCACAATTACCTTGAGACCAGCTACACATGCAAAATATTGATGTGGCAGCCTTGCTGGTAGCAGCTCGGTTCACTGGCTTGAGCAGGAAGGCTCAGCCTGATTGGTGGGGGCATCTCCCTTACCCACCAATCAGGTAAGGGAACAGGTGGGGTGGAGTGAAGGGGAAAACCTGAGGGGTAACTAGCACCTCAAGAGTTCTTCCTGGTCTGCTCCCAATCCAGGGGTGGAGACTTCAAAAGGAATAAAGAGGCAATGTGCCCAGCACACTTGTGGGTTCAACATAGGACAGTGAAGAGGGCTGACAAAGAGCTGGTGTAGCTTACCAATAGGGCAGAGTAGTTGAACCAGAAGTACTGAGAAAAAATCTTCACCAGATGGGAGCAGAAGAAAGCAGCGTGATGACAGTGCACAGGTCGGTGCACGGGAGAGTCTGGGAGCAGTCGGGAGCTGCACGAGGCAGCGCAAATCCCCAACCCTGCATGGAGCAGGGGTAGAAGTACTCAGTGAATGGACAGGGCACAGAGGATCCAGGAGTGGATGGGACCTTAGCAGCTGCACAAGGCAGCTTGGGTCTCCAACACGGCGCAAGGCAGGAGCTGAGCCCCATTCAGTGCACAGAGCAGTGCATGGGGCTGATAGAGCTGAACAGGTGTGCAGCAAATGCACAAGGGAGCGTGGATCTCTGACCCTGCACAAGGCAGAAGCAGGGCTAGCAGTACATGGAGCACTGCACAGGGCCATAGAGCAGATGGGACCACAGCAGCTGCATGAGGCAGAAGCCGAGCCATTGGTGCATGGAACGGTGCACACGGCCGTAGAGCAGATGGGATGCCAAAGGCTGCCCTAGGCAGCTTGGGCTTCCACCGGCACCTGCATGGGGCAGATGGCCCTTTGGTGCAGAGGGCAGAGAGCGGGCTGAAAGGTTGGGAAAGCTGTATGGGGCAGCTTGGGCCTTCCTGCAGAAAAAGGGGACACCTCGCCGCTCCAACACACACTGCTGGAGATGTGTCTAACCCCTTCAAGCCCACAGGAGTTGAGAGTCATCCAAGAAGGGGATTCCCACAGGGGAGAAACCTTCCCCCTGCCCCACTTTCCATGGGCAACTGAGAGGAAAATTCACCCTGGGGCACAGAAAGGGACCCAGGGCTCCTGCTTGTCAGGGGAGTTCCTGGGTTAATGGCCCCACCAGCTGAGTAACCTAAGCAAGGGTAAGGGTGTCTTATGATGGGCAGGGTCCCTGTTCAGGTTCTTTCCTTTACTGGGCAAAGCTGCCGTGCCATTGTTGCATTCTGTTCTTCCATGCTGCTGGAATTCCTGCTGTAATCCTGTGCCTTTATTATTGCATTAGAAGAGGAGTATAAGCAGCCCTATGTTGATATTTATTCCATTGATTATTTTATGCAGATGCAACCTTATTGTATATATGTTTATATATTGTCCTATCATTGTCAAGTATTCCTGTCATTGGTTTATAATGTTATTTAGTGTAACCTTATTGCATATGTTTAATTATTGACCCTTCACTGCCTATTATTCTTGCTCTTGGTCTCTTGGTTCATTTTACCATGAAGTGTCCCCACCTTCCCCTGTGGCCTAGAGGGCCCCAACAATAGGCAGGGACTGCGACTAACTCAAAGGTCACCGGGAATCAGGCCTACGCATGAGTTTCAGAGTAAATTAGACCTTTTATTTGGGTAAAAGCCAATATTTGTAAGTAGCATACAGGAGATCCTCGCAATTCACAAGAGATACATACTAAAGATCCCTGTGAATGGGGAAATCCGCAAATACTGTACTGTGTTCATGAACATCATCTGTGCTCAGGAACATCACGTGCCCCCGGCAGCTGGTGGGGCATGACTGCACTGGTGGGAGCCCAGTAGCAGGAGCCTAGCGGCAACAAGCACAGAGCTCCCACAGATACCTGTAAGCATCATCATGCTGGAGCAAGAATATTTGATACAACGAATGCCAAATCCACAAATAGCAAGAGTTTCCTGTATACATTTTCAAAAACTTCCAACCAGCTACAAAATTACACATTGAAAATGTGCATTAACTTTATAGCTGGTTGCTTTAGTTTGCACATGTAGCAGGCTGAGAAGACTGCCAGCTGTGGGCTCCCTGCCCCAGGAGTGCACCCTGCCCAGTTTGGGCTACGAGTCCCACAACTTTTGGGGGACTCTCGTGCCCAGCACCTATGGACTCTAGGTCCTGGAAGCAGCCTGCCTCTTGCTGGCATTGGATTTATGACCCACTCCTGATATATTATTCATGGCAGCCCCGAAACCTCAGACAGACCACAGCTTCTTCCATTTAATAGGTAAATTTTATTTATACAGCGATAGCAGGTAAGGAAGTCATGCAGGTAAAGCAAACAAAATAACAGCTCTCCATTCCTACTTTTCTACCAGTTCCAGGGTCTTAGAGGGGGACAGTTCACGAATGCCACTCTGTAGTTTTTTTCTTGAATGTCAGATGTCAGCATATCTTGGAGGTCAAGGACCAATGCCCACCTCCCCCCCACCAATAGGTTGGGTGAAATGTGCCAGTGGTGTGCCCTCTGCCTTTGGTGGCCTCAGCACCCACGCCCTGCTACACTGAAAATCCCTTCTTCTGTATTCTTTTTCCTCCCCTGATGACTCTTCATTTCCAGGTTGACTGGTCTCCCTTTGGTCATAATACTGTCCACATTCTGTTCTGTCAGCATAATCCTTTTTATCAAACATATCACATTCACACATCTTAATTGGTCACGTACTGGCGTCTTAATTTGGGCATCCCTGGTGCCCTAATTTGGTCAGTCCACCAAAACCGTAAGTCTCAGGAGTTTTGCAACTAGTCACTGTGACGTGATAGCAATTCTTTCGGTCCCTTAGATTTGTTATGGGTATTCAGAGAACACTGTTGCATGTTTTCAGTTTCCCAGGATGTACATCCCCACTTCTCTGTTCACTTCAAGGTGAATGCATCTACACATTCATTAGTGCTCTGTGGTTATTGCACAAAGTTTAGTACTCAGCTAACCAAGGCAGGTAGTGCAGTAACTGGCACTACTACACACAGTAGTGCCAGCACACAGGTTTTACAGACACTGGCTACACAATAGCCTAATACTACTGTGCAATAGCCTAATAACAGGTTTTGCTACCGCACAGTGTTATTAGGCTACTACATAGTTATGATCTCGTGTAGACGCACCCAGTGTCTGCTAAAAGGCTGAGAATGTGAAACGGTGACAAATAGACCTTAGAAACCAATTAACCCTTGCTGTTCCCCTGGACCATTGGTCTAATAGAATAAGCCCATCAGCTGAGTAGGCTCCCAGTCACAAGATTTTAATTCTTGCTGGTACAGGGGAAGCCTGATATTGGGCTGAACCTACACCAGCAATAACGTGTGATGGGAGCTAGTGCATGATTCCAGTTGCATCCCCCACTATTCATGTGTGGCATGGCATGAGGTGAATTTGTGTGAATTATGCATTAGATCTCATTATGACTTTACCTGCACATAGAGGCAGGTCTTATATATTTTGTAAAACTAATAGCACCTGAGATGCTACAGAGGTCAGACAGGTTTGAAGGAGATTTGGATGCAGAGCATTTGGTCACCATCACAACACTGGTGGAGTCTTGAAGAACTGATGGGAGACAACCCAGAATTACAAAGATCGTCCAGTAGCATAAGGATGTTAGATCTCACCCACCTTGGCAGCAAAACAGAACGTGGTTAGGACTACCCTGCTCCTTAAAGACTGGTTACTACTGTAGCTTCTTAGGAGTGTTGGCAATAGCTGCAACTTGTCCTGAGGATCAGAGAATCAATGAGCTCAAACTACCTTTGTGCACAACTCTTAGAAGATTAATATATTAGACTCAGCCAGCAACCTTTCCTACATGCTGTTTGAAGAAGAAAAAAAAAACAAAAACAAAATAAAAATAGAATGAGGACAGAATTAAAACTGGAAAGCTACGTTTTCACTGGAATGGACTTAGCTAACAGCCAGTTTCTCTGGCTAGACACTGGTTTCTTGTCATTCCAGGATTCCTGTATAGTACTAAAAGTCATACGGGTCCCTGAAGTGCCTTGGTGATGTTTTTCCCCATTGCTTGGATGTTTTGTCATTACATCAGGCTGTTGATGCCATGATGCATTGCATGTCAGATTAAATTTACAAGCACATTACATTGCCTGACAGAATCATTGAGCCAAACTGATTTCAGCAGGAGATATAGTTTATAACTAGCTGAAAAACAGAACTGAGAATATAGGAGAAGAACTGTACCTTATTCTATTTAAATTTTCATGAACCCGAGCTTCCCCTGAACTGGCAAGTAACAAGCTGTATGCCCAGTGTGCCCAAGGCTGGGAGTTCATCAGCTGATCTGCACTCCCAGCCATGGAAGCGCATCAGAGCAATGGGCTCTAGTGCTGGGAGTGACATTCCTCTGATCAGCACTCTACCTGCTGAAGCACTTCATGCCAGGGGAGTGCCAGTCAGCTGATAGGTGATGCCAGCTGCAGGAGCACATGAGAGCTTGAACTCCAGTTCAAGGCTCTGATTTACTCCCACAGCTGGGATTGCCAATAAACTGCCTGGCAGGCCCAGTCCTTCAGAGGGTCCAGTGTGCTCCTGAGGGTAGAAGCACCAGTCACTTGATTGGTACTTACCATACATTCAACTGTTCAATTTAAGACATGACAGGAACCAGACATTAAATTACTGCACAAAAACCATTGCAGCTTATTCCCTGTTTTACCATGCCATTAATTGCACAGACATGTGGTCAGGTTACTACCTAAAAAAAAGGTGTGATTAACTAGTTAGTCTTATATTATGAATAATATATAATACTTGCCAGGAGCCTGAGTTTATAAGAGATAAAAATATTTATCATAAAACCAAGAGCAGTTATAAATACTCAGTAACCATGATGAGATACACACAGAGACTTGAATAAAAAGAACTCAAGGAAATAGCAGGACAATACTCTGATCTTTCTTTGCCTTCTAAGCCTAGGAATGCAACTGCTACTCGGTTCTGTAAAATGCATGACACCTCGTTGGCAGCACTACAGACATGCATCTGGCAGTCTTGGTAGATCACAGGAACTCAATACAAGTCTGCAATGTGATGCAGCTACACTAAAGGCAAATGAGTTTGTGACGCATCAATAGAAACATTAGGTACAAGATGTGGGAGATGATAATGCCTCTCTACTTGGCACTGGTTAGGTCTCATCCGGAGTGTCATGTAGTTTTGGGCACCTCATTTTAAGAAGGATGTGGAGAAGTTAAAGAGGGTCCAGAGGCAAGTGACAAAAAACAAGAGGACCTGGAAGGCAAGTCATACAAAGGAAAGGTTGAAGGAATTAGACATGTCAGTTTACAGAAAAAGGTGCTTAAGATGAAATATGATAGTAATTTCTCAATACTTGAAGGGCTGCCATAGAGAAGAGAGAGAATGCTTTTTCTCTCTTGCTGCAGAGAGTATGACACAGACCAAAGGCGTGACACTGCAACAACACAGATTTAGATTGGATATCAGGAAAAACTTCAGTTAGAACAGTAAGGCAGTGGAATAAACTGCCCAGGAAAGCTGTGGACCCTCCATCACTGGGAGGTGTTGAAGAAGAAGTGGTAGGACAGCCACTGGTCAGGGATAATCTAGGTATACGCCTATATTATACACCTATATTCTACTACAGATATTTCCCATGCTTTTGGGCTTTGCTGGTTGCTACGTGGAGCCAGGAGGGAATTTCACTCCTCCTTCCCCTCCTTGCTGCTACATGCGTCAGGGATTTGTTCGTTTGCTTGTTCGTTTTAAGCTTTCCTCTGAAGCACTGGGTGTTGACTGAAGCAAAGGTTGGGGATTTTGACCGAAGTGTGCCACTGCTCCTGCTGGGATGAAGCCAAAGGTTCGTTGCTGGCTAGAGGGTCTTGCCCCTCTGTTCAGGGTCTGACTAACTGCAATATTCGGGATCAGGAAGGATTTTTCTCCTATGCCAGACTGTTACAGGGAAAAGGGGAAGGGTTGCTTCTCTCTGTAACAGGGTTGGGGATGGAGCAGGGCATTGTTGGCTTAGAAATGGCATTTAAAAACCTGTTTTGTGGGAATTAGCTTGTAGGTATAAATGTATGCATTATAAAATAGGTCTAAATGGGCATCAGAGGTTAAGTGGATTGCTAAAGAGCTTGGGAGACACTCACAGCTTCTCATGGCCCTGAAAACAACAGGCTGCCCAGCACAACAAGGCCAACAGATGGACACAGCTTGAAAATTAAGGGAGGCATCCCATAACAGAAGATCACAGCCTGCAGGGCAGATAAGCAAAACAAGGCCAACAAGGGTACAGTCTAGAAACAGCCAGGGAACCAGAAGTGTGCACTATACTGTCCCATAACACAAGACAGTGACACGAGCAACAAAAGTCCCAGAGCAGGCCTGTTTCGGGGGGAACAGACCAAATTAGAGAAAGGCCTGGAAGGTTATGTGGATGTGGGACCATAGAAAGACAACCAATCAGAGATAGCCACAAATGAAGAGTCATCAGAAGTCAGTCAGCAAGGGGGAAGGATAATACCAAAGCAGGGACTCTGTTAATTTCAAGTCTCTCCCATCCCTCCCTGCTGTCCCTCCTTATCATCTTTCTCTTTCTTAAGAGGGGTACCCATCCCCTGGGAAGGGTTCCTGAAGCCACCATGGATTGAAGGCATACCAGAAGCCCATCTCATACCCACCCAGTAGCGGGGCTGTGGGCCTTGGCATTCCCACCTCCAGACTGCTGACACCTTAAAAACAAAATTTAGAGAGCCTCAGAGCGCAGCCTGCATCCTTTGACTCCGTTTCTAATCTTAGGGCTGTCATCAGTCTAACAATTCTACATTTACTATTATTGCTTTTTTGTTATTGCTCTCTATCAAAAAAATTCACCCATTATCATCTGACAGACATTGTAGTCAGTCTAAATGTTGTGCCCACCCGGAACAAAGGTACAAGGGCTGGGTTCCTAAAATCCAGCGTCAACAGGTATTACCCTCTACCCGGGATCCCTTATATTAACAGCCTTTAACAGGAGCATGTTGGCTGCCCTGCTCTCACCGCTTTATCTGGTGCAGCTTAGGGTGTTAGGTGTGCTGTGAATTTTACTAAGAAGTTACATTGTAGATTTGTATAGGATGGATTGGATAGGGATGATCCTGCCTTAGGCAAGGGATTAGACTAGATAACCCAGGAACATCCCTTCCAGCCCTATTTCTTTATGGCTCTGTGATCCAATTATTACCAGGAGAATAGTTCCATCCTTTTAGAAATCTCCCAAGGATACTGTCTCTCACTTAATTTCTCCACCCAAAGAAGTCTCCTTCCATGAATAGCCAGGTGTTCTTACTATCAGCCTCTCCTTTTAAAGAAGTAAATTCAACATTGTCTGGAAGGACCTGACAGGTGCCTCAGGCCATGTCCACAAGGGTGTGGATTGATTGGCTATTAAACACACTCGCCTCACATGCCAATTCTTAGCAATTGCTTCTCTCAAATGTGATAGGGAAAGAGTGTTTAAGTTAATAATTATCCTATTAAACCAGATTTAGCCCAAATCTGAAACATAAGACAAAAATTACATTGATATCAAATAACAATTTATAACAGAATAAAGTTAGATACAGTTTGATGCTATCTATACATAGGAGACGACATATACCATGCCTGTAAGATGAATTCAAGAAAGTATGCTTGACTTCATGAATACCTATGAATATTGGGGATTTGTGATGCTTCACAAATATTCTTGGTTCACTACCACCAACTAGTGTTTGGGAGCTTTTTCTTGATTTCTGATTTACAGGGAGGAATAAGCATAGTCCTTCTCTGTTTATAGGTATATCAACAAATATTTGTTGAAGGACTTTGTTTAGGGCATAACTTTCCTTTTATAAATATCCTGGAAAAGGTCAAAAAGAGTATTTTGTATGGACATATATTGGGAGATGGCAGGATAGACTTGCACGTTACAAAAATACAAAAAGTATGTACATCCTTAGACCAACATGGCTACAACCTATACCCCTGCAAGTAAGTACTAGTAACTATGGCCCACCAAAAAATACTTAGACCATTAAACATCAGAATAAAGACACAAGCAAGTCATCCTAATCCAATGGGAACAATCTATTAGACCCCTAAGTTCTCACCAGGAACATTCTATGGATGCCTGAAGTTCTGCTTGTACATGTCCTTGTTGAACCCATTTTCTTAGCAGGGCTGAGCTATTCAGGACCTATTGGATCCTCATATTAGGTGCCCCTGATGTCTGGTGATGTGTCCTTGGAGAGGTTTGATCTGGTGGATGTGCTCTGAGGATGCCCAACATTTTTACTCAAAGCCAAGACAAGCTCCCAGCCCCACCAGCAATCAGGTGCATGTGCGATGGGGGGTGGAGGGGAGGGGAGGAGCCGAGGGGAACAAAACAGCCTCATCTTCGATTCAGATACCAGCCCAGGGCAGGCAAGGACTCAGCTTGGGGCTGAAGACAAAGCTAAGCTGCTACTGGTCCTGGGCCAGGATGTTTGTTTAGTACACAAGGGGGTTCACAGCCAGGGAAGTGTTCAGGAGACTGTGTTCAGTTTGAGGAAGGCATAAGAGAAAAGGCAGACTTCACCCACTGCCCTCACCCAGTTGCCCTATCTGCTCTGGCTCCAGTTTCTCCAGCCCAAACCATTTCCCCCTGTGTAAGCAGGGCTTGGGCTACCACTACTACCAAATTCCCTGAGCTGGGGCAGAACTGTAGCAAAAAGTAAGTGATGATGCAAGGGTGGGGGATAGGTGGCAGAGTTCAGCCATAGGTATGGGATAAGTATATACCCACCATGCCTGTGCCTATGGAGAAAAGAGTGAGGGAGCAGAGGACAGAGGTCTGGCCCCCACCCCCACCACTACTCCATCCCCACCCCTTGTCAGCAGTGGGATGGCAAACAATTTAAGATAACCCCTCCCCCCAATAATTAGATTCAATACACAGAAAATTATAAAAACATTCATAACTTTCCATATATAGAATCTAACTGTTGGGTGGATGTCTTGAATTTGGGTAAATATTGTACGTTGACAAAATGGAATTCTGCACACAGTCTATTACTTAGAAAAACTTTTATGGCACATTGTGGCTATTTTGGTGTCCTTGTTATAGGAAGTAACCAAGGAGTAAGAGCCAATATTTGGGAAGTGGGAGATCCATATTCAATTCATTCCTACCTGAGAGGACTAAAATCCACATTTTCCATCTGCTAGGACACTGCCCCATCTTCCAAGCTGCAAAATATTCTGAGATGGAGGCATTTGCTATTCCTTTTATTGAACTTCTGCCTGCTATGCAGAGAGAATTCAGAAATCTCTCTGCCAGATTGAAGGATCAGGGGAAAACATGGCAATATCCCAGTGAGGGGAAGACCATGCCACTGAGAATACTGAGTAAGTGTTTGACAATAGATACATTACACAAAATTAATCAAAACTGCCATGTTAAAATGGCATATCCCAGCAGAGGTGGCACAATTGCTGTACATCTTTGTGGGAGGAAAGTAACCAGAGGTAGCATTCTGGAGGTGAGGAGGCGTGGAAGTGCTGACCTGTCCCAAACTGCACTTTGCGCTTATGCTGATTAATGTGATGCAAGATCTAAACCCTGCAGCAAGAGACTGTTTCGGTTTATGCAGAAAGCATCCCTGCTAGTGTTTTGTGTCCATGTCAAACCCTCCCCACTTCAAATTCTTCTCTCTTTAAGCAGCTTGTATCATGCTACAGGCCATTCTTACCTAGTTTGTAGGAGATACGTTGAATGAAAATAACTGAAAGAAGCAACTATGCAAAATATAACCACCTTTAAAACTTTTCTGTTGTGTTGTTAAGGAAAGATACAGTGATACCAGACTTGTACAATAGGCTCAAAAACCAGCATGAATGGAATTATTAGAAAATGCTGCACCTAATTTTCACACTTGTTGATACTTCCAAGCCTGGAGCTACAGGAATATACTGCAGTGTCTTGACCAGCCTTTCGGTAAGAATACTTTTATATAGTGCTGTAGCAAGGAAGTTTGGCTCCCAGGGCAAAGCCCACAGCAACAGTCTGTCCTGACCCCATGCACAGATCTAGGGAGAACATACACTCCCAGGCAAGCATGGAGGGATATGCAGTGGAAGGAGCCACCCTCCGCCCATCCCCATTCCCCTCAAATGAGTCACTCACAGCTTCATCCTGCCTTTTGCCCTGGCTGGGTAGCACCTGTTGGCACCCCTTCACTTTGGCACCCAGGGCAGTCATCCCACTCAGCCCCCTTCCTACAGCACCATCTTTATAGCCCCCAAATTCAAATTCCTAATGTTCCATGTGTGAGGACCAAAAAATGAACTTCAGTCATTTTAGAGAAAAAATTAAAATTTTACAGCCATATTCTGGCCCCATTTATTCCAGAGCAAATTTGAGATAATTCTATTAAACTAGTGGATTAATTCTTGTGCAACTATAGAAGTAGAATCATGCCCCTGGGCTCCTCCTGCACCAACAATAGAGCACATTAGGGATCTGATCCCCGATTCCACAATTGTGCCTCTTGCTATGCATGTGTGGCATGCAGGAGGAGGCCTGATAATTAGAATCCCATCATGCCTAACTGGAAGTTTATCAGCAGCCTTAAAACCAGTGACAAGTCGGAGCATTTGACCAGGAGCGGGGTTTTCTTCCCATCTTTTCCAAGCATGCGACCAGACAAGGGGGGGTTTGCCAGGTGGAAGAATCATACGACTGTTCAGAGCTGGTAGAAGTTAAGTGAAGCAGGTAAAGCTGAGGCACCATACATCAGGGATGTGGCCTTAGAAGCATTTTAGTCCATTCGCAGAAATCAAGCAGCAGATAAGAGCATGCCCCAGGAACGTGTCTCAAAAGCACATGTGACTGAGTCCAGTATCAGTGTGCATCACATAAGTAACCATTTATGAATGATTAGAGGTCTGGTTGACAAAAGGTATATTTCATTGGAATGGACTCCAACACGTGCAAGGCATTTGAATGAACATTTCATAGTATTTTGATTTGGCTGTTTCAACTAGACAAATTAGTATGGCTTGCTAATAGATTTTAAAAATGGTTAACAGACAGGTCTTAAAAGCAGTGGTAATTCTTAAGATAACCCATTTTTAATTAGATTCCAGAGGAATGCATTCTTGGTCTCTGCAACATGGTCTGTCTTTCTCAGCAATCAGGAAGGGAAAAAAGCGTAATTTCTGATAAAAAAAAAACAAAAACAAGAACCCCAAAACATTGATATCACATGTTACTGACAGCTTTCACTTCAGAAAGTGTGCACTACAAGAAAAAAGAACAGCCAACAGGCCCAATTCTCTGCTGTAGACCAAAGAATCTGGATCTCTACCTTATAAAAGCTAAATATCCAAATGTTCTTGTGAGTTAAATCACTATGGCTCAATTAAGTCATGGTCTTTTACATTAACTGAAGACCATACCCAGAGTATGTATTCCATCTAGTTTCCAACATTAAAATATTCTCTATCCATGACCAGAACTGTGAGTTTGACATTGGAAGAATGGAAAGAAGATATGCATGCATTTAAAAAAAAAAGATGAAGACAAAATTTGAATTTGTAAGGAGTGCATTGTCATTAAACCCTAAAAATAAATTATTATTTCTCCTGTATCTTGGTTAAAAGATAATGCTTGGGCTAAGAGAAGAAGTGCTGGGGAAGGCGGGGGGGGAAGTATCATCTCAAACTTTGCATCTTGAAGGCCTTACTATTTTTTAGATATACGTCAGTATTTTGAAATGGAAGATTGTACGTCTTCTTATACCTTGCATTTTTATTCTCTCTCGTCTCCAAATATTCAAAGGTCTGGTGCCAGTATGACCTAGAATAAGACCATTTGTAATTGATTTTGAAAGGTAAAAATAGAGGAAAAGCTCATGCTCGAGAGGTCTCAAGAAATGAAGACGATTCCTTCCTATTGCCTAACAGGGACAATATCCCATTAAAAAGACAAAATACGACTAATTCTGCAATATTTAAAAGGCACAACATATCATCATATCAAGCAGCAGTAAAAGTCAAGTCAGCTATAGCTGTATTAGTCAGTTACATTTTATATATATAATCTAACAAATTAGTGCATTCCTATACTTTGATACAGATTTTTAGTTTGATGTCAAACACAAACCAAGCCAAAATAATCAAAAGAAATTATAATGCCTACAGGACTAATACAATTAAATGTGCATCCCTTCTTTAGATTTATAAAACAGAATCTAGTCATCGTGACCACCTTGACGGGATATCCAACACTTCACTGTCAGATGTGTTCACACCCGAGTTCTTGTGAGTTAATATTACCCACACCCAAGTTAAGTTTTTTTCAGCATAGGCTAAAAACTGTCCGAAGGGCTGTGAAATACAAGAGATAAATTGCCAGGAGTGGCTAACAGCTAGTCAAGTTACTGTTGACAGGATAGGTTGATCAATGAAACATCAAAAAAAAAAAAAGGAGAGAGACTCATTAACACCTGTGAAATGGAGAGATTAACAAGGATCAGGTAGATTATAATAAACCATTAAGTCAATTGACCCCCTGAGGGTTTCACTGAATAGAAATACTGCTGTCTTTCTTTCTCAAGTAGTTGGTTTTAAAGCCGGATGCAAGTGTATGCCCCCTGCTGGATTTGCCCCCAAGAGAGAAGGTTAAAGCTAGTGCTGGATATTGAATTTCTCAAGGATTTAGAGAAAAGTTACTTATATAAATACTTCTTGAAATACAATTACAATCTTACTTATATTTGGACATTAGCCCCTTCTCCCTCCATGTCTTAGTTTTTAAATATTAGGAATATATTTGCAGTTTTTAGTAAGCTTCATGTGTCCCTTTGCTCCCTGTGCAAAGATAATTGCATCTATGTTGTATGGTTCATATCATGCAGCACTGACTACAATTCCTATTCCTATATAATATATGATTATTTCATATGATCAGGTAAGCATGTGACTGTAGGAAAATTGGTACTTCCTTGCCACCAAGATTTGTATCTGTTGGAATTAAAATGAAGCGAAACATGCAGCGCACCAAACCACATAGAAATACTTGCACTAGGGTGAGAGCAGGCTTCTATTTGGATACAAAAGATGAAAATCTCTCTAATATTTCCTCTACTGATTGCTAGTCCCAACTCAATTATATCTAGGTCAGTTCTGGAGTATGTATGTGATAGGCAGTCTATAAATTGCTCAATACACTACTATCAGGAAACTCCCCGTGATGGGTAGCATGTGACCTCCAAGGGAGATTTAAGATTGCAGTGACAACCAATGAAATAAGGGTGTTGTGGTATACCAGAGCGTCACGGCAGGGTCCTGCAGGAGGGCTGTGGTCTCCTCAAGGCCCCCTTCCCATGCCAAGTTGGCCTAAAGGCACCCTCAGATTCTCACCTACCACTTGTTTGATTTTCTAATATATTAGGGAGGCTGCCTTAGGTCTTCTTGGACACCGTCCACTGTAACCTCTGGCCCCGTGGACTTCCCGACCCCTTGTGGGCCTTGTCCTGCAAACGGGCACTTCAGGGCACCTAGTCTTATGGGCTACGTGTGGCTCCAACCACCCCTTATACCACGCCCCAAGTGTCGCAGCTGGAATAGACGGTGTTTGGTTTCTCTCTGGCTCCACTGGCACTTGGGCTCTCAGCAGCTCGCTAGCTCCATTTGCCCTGGCAACCAACAGCTGGGTTCCTTACTCACTGCTAGGGCTCTTTCTCTAGCAGTTTCTCCTCGTAAGGAGCAGGACACCTAAGTGCAACACAGAGAAAGAGAAATATCTGCTCTGGCTGTGAAATTCCATTCAGGTCAACATAAGGTAAGACTTCGCTTCTAGTCAATGTAGGGTGACTTCTGCAGACTGTATGAAGAGCCAGTACACTGACAGGGGAAAAAAACCCAAAACAAATGAAAAGCAAATAACCCCCCCCCACACCAAAACAATGTTACTGTTAATTAGGTCAGTTATGTTAGGCTTGATGTAAGAGCCAAAAAACCTCAGTGTCTTTCACAAACACCATGCTAAAAAACACCAGACATTTGCTCTTAAAATTTGCTAACATGATTTCTACCCCTTGGGATTGTGGATTCAGTCACAATCAGAATAAATGCATGAAGATAGCCACAAGGTGGGAAAACTCCAAATAGAAACTTGTTAGATTTAGCAAGGTTGAAGCTGTGCAATGTCCAGGAGTTATAAGAACACTGAAATGCTACAGCATAGGACAAGTTTGTTATATGATATATTCAATGTTTCTGAAGCCTTGTGATTAGTTCTTGCATGTAGGAATATATGAAAACAGGGTTGGAAGGGACCTCACAAGGTCTTCTAGTCCAAACCCCAGGTCAAGGCAGGATCATTCCCAACTAAACCATCCCATCCTAGTATCCATCTCACCTGCTCTTGAAAATTTGTAGAGATGGAGATTTCACAGTTTCTTACTGAGGTTAGTCAGGCATTGGAACAAACTATGTAGAGAAAGTTGTTCCTAATCTCCATCCTGATTTCCTCTACTGCAATTTAAGGCCATGGTCTTGTCCCCATGGCCTACGGAGGAAAGACTACCTCCTCTCTATAAATTGCCCTTCAGGTATTTGAAGACTTATCAAAATCCATTTTCTTCTTTTCCATCTTCCACCCAAATCACGTCCCCCCCAGGTTTATAACCCAATTCATTACTCTGCTGGCTCTTTCTAATCTTTTAATCTCTTTCTAAACTCTTTAAGTATCCAGTTTTGGGACACAAATAGTACTCCAAATGAGGCCTCAACTCACCAGTGCCAATAGAGCCAAAGAATGTAGAACACTACTGGAATAACTTATAAATAAAGCATGGGAAGTTCTGTATGCTAATGTGGCAGCAGAATCTACCTGAATTTGTTTTTAGATTTGTCAAGAGCTGTATCTATATGTCCCAGTGCCAAATGAAGAAGACTATGTTCACTAAGCTGGGGGGGGGGAGAGAGAGAGATGCAAGACAGTGATTTCACCTTCATTTACCCCTTCCAATAGGTTAACATCTTAAAAAACAAAACAAAATCACTTTTTGCAATTTAAATGCTCAAGCATTCATTTGCAACAGAACCAAAAACAGTTTAGCTCCCTAAGGTCCATTAATTCATGCTTAAAATGGGACACACTAAAGAAGTACAAGGTAACCAATATGGGTGTGCAAAATGGGACATATTGGATTCAGATTTGGCCTGAAAAAAATAAATAAAAATATTCAGGGGACAGTGATTTGACTAGTCATAGATTTCATAGACATTAGGGCTGGAAGGGACCTCGCAAGATCATAGAGTCCAGCCCCCTGCCCGAAGTTCAGGAAGTCACCTGGGGTCATAGGATCCCAGCAAGATAAGCATCCAATTTACAATACAATTTAAATAGTCAATTAAGATCACTGTCCGAATTTGATTTGGCCAAATCTGAATCTGAAGATCTGATGCCGATTCTAATTCAGCTATAGACACAGCTTTAAATGTTTTTTCTATATACCTCAAGATACCAGGCACAGCTCACAGGTGCTGAGATGGTGGGGTGGATGAAGCATCCCACAAGAGTGCAGGCGACTCTAAGACTCCAGAGGGGTTCATGTGTGGTCTCGGTCACACGTGAGCCCTTGCAGAGCAGAGCAGAGAGCAGAAGGAGCAGCAGCTGAGGACA
>JAGPOW010000261.1:132779066-132840953 GCA_030014935.1 Caiman crocodilus
CCTTGGGCATCTTTAAGAGTAGATTGGATAGGTACTTGGCTGGGGTCCTGTGACCCTGGCACTTGTTCCTGCCATTGGCAGGGGGTCAGACTAGATGGCTTGCTCTAGGCCCCTTCTGACCCTAGTTACTATGAAACTATGAATACCTTTGCCAGAGTTTACTGCTTCCCACCCCTTTCCAGCTCTAGAAGCCACATACGGGCTGGCTTTGGGGAGCACTTTAAAAGATCAGACAAAGCCAGTTAGGTCCCAAGCAAGAGCCCCGCCCCAGGCAAATTCATGAACTTTGTTTTACACATTTTAATTTTCAATTAACAGCATAGGCAACAGAAAACTGACTGGAACCAATATCACAATATGGGCCTAAATAATCTTTTTTCCCCTTGCCATCAAGTCCTATAATGCCTGCTAACTACAGTTGTTGTCCATCCATTTCTTGCCATGCCTGTTGATTACAAAATAATTGTTCTTCACAAAGAAGACAGTCGTCTTCTTCATATTAAACAACTCAACTCCAGCTTCCCTCGCACTTTATAAACATTAAACAGAATTTAGATTTCTATGTACTTCAACTATGTTCAAACTCTTTGGAGTAATTTTCCTTCTGCCCCTGCATCCCAAAAGAGAATCACTGGTGTCAGTTTTGGCCATTCACTCCTATATAGTTTTTAAGATCCGGTCTTTGTTTAGCCTATTTTATATTATTTTCCAGAAACGGACCTTGCTTATTTCATCCATTGGAATTACTGTGCAGATTCCCACTACAAAAAGACTATATTAAGGTGTGGCATAAGCCAAGTGAAATTATGACTTAAGGCAACTTAAAGCTGTCACATGCTCTGAGCCCTAGAACACATGCCACCATTCTGAAGACTTATCATAAAGCATCCAGAAATCTAAACTAGTTCTTAGTAGGTTTTGCTCAAGGCAGTATCTGGCATGAAGCGATTACAGTTGTCCAGGTTCAGTGCCCAGAGGGAGGTTTTACGGGACAGCTTATCCATGAACTACTAAAATCATAAACTTGTTCTACTTAAATTAGGTCCTGAACAAGGTATAAAAGGACACTTCCCGAGTGAGCAGGGAGCGAGTGAATTGGGACAGCAAACGGCAGTTTCCTGGGAGCAAGAGAAGGAAGAGGAGTCAGGCACCAGACAAAAGATCATGCTCCAGGACAGTAAGTGAGCCAGAACTGCCTGTATTAGGCTTGCTGAGCATTTGTTTGGTGGCCTGTGTGTTCAGCTGTGTGCTCCAAGCACCTGGGCGTGCTACTAGCAGAGTGATTTCTGGGTGATTGCTGCCTGTGCCTGACAAAAGCTCTAAGGGGTATTAAAGGAGCCAGGCCCACCAGGGTATAAAAAGGAGACTCCCTGAGTGACAAGGATAGTAGACAGGACAATTTGCCACCTCCCCCTTTCTGTAGGGGAGCCTTTAAAATGAGCTCTTTAATTAAGAGTAGCTAAAAGACTCATGAGTTAGACCAATATTTAAGCCCCTTGTTTAGTAAATTCCCCAGCGAGGGGGTGTGTTCACTAAGGAGTTCGCCTGGAAATTCTCTCTCACCTTACAAGCCAGATTACAGGGAAGCTCTGCTTGGAAAAAAAGAGTAGAAAGAGAAGAGGTAGATTAAGAGACCCAGAGAAATGGTTGGGGTACATTGCAATGCCAGAGCCACTGCTGCTGCCAGCTCTGCCTCTGCTTTGACCTGTGAGGTGTCCGTCCAGGCAGGACTGCTTACAGTCAAGTCTTCCACCCAATTCCTGGCTTGGTGCTGTAGACTGCAGCTTGTAGGTTCTTTCCAGTGACAGCCAGGTAAAGGAGTGCCTGTGATGCAAGTGGTGCCTCCTGATTATTGTCTTTCAGGGAGCAAGCAAGGAGGAGGTGGCAAGGCTCTGAAGCAACCTCCATCATGAGGACTTCATTGATCCAATGCTGGATGAGACCTCGAAGGCTGCGAAGGAAGTACTGCCAGAGGCAACACTAGAGAAATAAGATGACGTGGACACCCAGGATGGTGTAAATTGGAAGCTTGTGACTTCTGGCAGTAAGCAAAAGTCTTCATCTCCATCAAGATCACTGACCCCAAGAGGAAGGGATGATTGGACATTCCCTTCTTTAGGCAACAAAGGGATTCATCTACCAGCCTGACCTGCCACCTCAGGAGATCTGCTGCTTGCTGGGAGCCTGGATCTAAAATATCATGGCTGGATTACCAAGACTCATCTGGCTGCTTATCCATGCGGGCACCAATGATACTGTCAAGTACAACCCTGAGCAGATCAAGAGCAACTAGAGGAATCTGAGTGCAACGGTGAAGGGGACAGGGCTCAGGTGGTGTTCTCCTCAATCCTTCAGGTCAGGGAGAACAGCCTGGGCAAAAGCAGGTGCATACTGCAGATCAGTGCTCAGCTGTACAGATGGTGGTGCCAGCAGGGCTTTAGCTTCTTTCATCACAGGATGTTGTTCCAAGGAGGACTACAAGAAAAAGAGATGGGACCTACCTGACAAAGAGAGGGAAGAGCATTTTCACAGACAAGGTCGCTACCTTAGAGAGGGTGGCTGTAAGCTAGGTTTACCAGGGGAAGGATTCCAAAGTCCTAAGGTAAGTGGGGAAGTGGCTTAGTGTGCCCCAGTTTGGGGCAGGAGTGGCCATACCAGCCTCACTGACTTTCAACTGGATGAAACAGTGAGATTCATAAACAGGCATTTGCAGATCTACTGTCTGTTCTATCATATATCCCTCCTCCTTATCTTCAACATAAATGGGCTACTTGGAGTCTACAAAAATCTACCAATTTCCAAGAGACCTAATGCTGCACCTAGGGCAAGGTTTAAGTTGAGAAGGCAAGTTTGGAGTGTGGGGAAAGAGCTGAATAATGAAAGCTTTGACGTAGAGGAAAATGGATCCAGCACTGGAACACCATTGACATCATTAATAAGTTTGTTATCCAGGAGCCCACATTTAAACCACCTGGCTTGGCTTTACCAAGGTAGACCTGGACAATGTTGAACCAGGGTCATACTTGACAAAGTAGATGTAACTACTTACTATGTAAAATGGAATTTCATTAGAGACCCCATGTGCTAGTGTGGAGAAATACTAACTATAGCACACATTGTGGAGGAATGTCCTATTTATCATTTTAATGCTTGTCAGTAGCCCAGTGCAGGCCTTCAGTGCAATACCTTCTGATGGATTCCAAAATTATGAGCTAAAGCACAAACAAGGAGACTTTCAAAACTGGAAACTTGGACAAACAGTTAGGAAGAAATAGAAAAGCCTTACTCAGGCAGGAGTGCAATCACAAAAGCCAACCAAAGTTGCAGCTAACAAGGGACATGAAGGGTAATAAGAAAGGTTTCTATAAGCATGTGAACAACAAAAGGATAATTAAGGGAAGTGTGGACTCTTTACTAAGTGGGGGAGGCAACCACTTAGTCTCCTACAACATGCCTTCAAGGAAGCTAAAGAAGTACAGGTTTGGATAAATGGACTGTAAGCTGGATAGAAAACTGACTGGATTGTCAGGCTTAAATATATTATGTATACACCAGGCTTAAAGTGTAGTAAACAATGGTCTGATGTCTAGTTGGCAGCCAGCATCAAGTGAAGTCCCCCAGGAGGTTGCCCAGTATCTTCACCAGTGACCGGACGTACAGGATGGAATGCCCCTCAGCAAGTCTGTAGACGACATCAAGCTGAGAGACTTGGACAAAAATCAGAAGATTGGAACAAAATAAATCTCATTGTCTCGGGCAGCTGGAGCCGTCCAGAGGATCGCTAATTTAATCAGACGTCAGGCGGGCCGGTGATGGAGAGGCGAGACAGCTTATTGGTTTTAAAAGATTACTTTACTTATGCCACGTGGAATGGTAGCACAGGCCTTGAGGTAGCTTGCTTGCGTTGTCGTAGATAAGTAAAAGAGTTGCTAGTTAACAAGTTTTTGAATGAAAAGGAACCTTTGTTATCCTGCAGGTATGTCAAAAGGACCCGGTGACAGGGAGATATTGGTGGGTGATCAGTCTGCCAAGTTTCTTCAGTCACACTACAGAGTTCTCTGTGGTTACTCTGTCACATGCTCAGAGGTCTCCGACTTGGGTGGAAGCTGCATGAACTTTTATATGTCCGGAGTGGCTAATAACAAACTGCTAGGTAGGAATAACTAATGAAGTGGAATGTGACCAATTTGGGGTAATGGCTCCGTGCGATCTATCGTGACTTGGACACTCAACTGATTTGGTTATGACACTCATGAGATTCAATAAGGACAAATGCAAAATCTTGCACTTAGGACAGAAGAATCCCATTCACCAGTACAGGCTGGGGTCTGATTGTCCACAGTAACCTCCAGGTCCTTTTTCTGCAGAGCTGCTGCTTAGCCAATAAAGAAGATGAACATTAGCCAACAGTGGGTCCATGTTGTCAGGAAGCATAATGCCACGCTGGGCTGCTTTAGCAGGAGTGCAACCAGAAGATCAACGGAAGTGGTTCTTCCCCTCTATTCTTCACTGGTGAGGCCACTTCTGGAGATTTGAGGCTCTCACTACAGAAAAAGCTATGGATAATATTGGAGAGAGTCCAATGGGAGACAACAGAAATGTTTAGGGGGTTGGGGCACATGACCTCTGAGAAGAGGCTAAGGGAGACCAGGCTCATCTGGTCTGCAGAAGAAGATAGAGGGGGAATTTAATGGCAGCCTTCAACTACTGGAAGGGTGGTTCCAAAGAGAATGGAGTTGGCTGCTCCTTGTTCTGTCAACTATCACCACTGAGAACAACAGTCTCGAGTTGCATCAAGGGAAACTTAGGATAGATATGAGGACTTCTTTACTAGGATGGTAGTAAAGCAGTGGAACAGGTTACCCAGGGAGGCTGTGTAATCTCCATCCATGGAGGTGTCTAAGACCTAGCTAGACAGAGCCTTGGCTGGGATGATCTAGTTGGGGATGGTCCTGCTTTGAGCAGGTGGTTGGACTAGATAACCTCCTGTGGTGCTTTCCAACCCTTATTTTCTGTGATTCTATTATTGCCTACGTCCACACTGTGAAGAGGGATTAGGAAGTCAGTTGATAAAGCAGTTTCCAACAGTCATTAACCACAGTCCTAGTACCTGATCAGTCATAAGTGCAAACGGCAGGCAAAGCTCCAGCTACACACTTCATCATGTTCTCATATCACAGACAAAGCAACAGAAGCAATATTTAAAATATAAATTCTATACTTCTTCAGAGTTTATAAAAACAAAATTGAGTGCATGCAATTATGACTCCCTCTAGTGGCTGGTTTAAGTAGGTATTGAAGTCTGTTACTCAACTGCAAAGCAAAGAGACACTTCACTAGATTATTAGTGCTTTTGGCTTTGAATGTGTCCGGTACAGTCCCTTCCATAAGGAGGTGAGCCCTACACTAATGTTTTCTAGGAATAATGCATTAAGTAGTGATTATTGGCTCAGGAAAACAAAAAAGGTTTTAAAATCTCTTAAAATTTCTTGATCCTGGATTCTATTTTCCTCAAAGTCACAGGGTTTCTGCAACTGTCTTTAAGCTCCGCTCCCAATGCAAAAATAGCATTAATCCAGTCAAGGGACAGAAATAACAGGATCCAATTTTTATGAGTAATCACAACTAAGAGGGCTGAAACTTGGAACCAAGTTGAACATTTACAAGAAGATCATGTTAAAGACCAAATTAAATGAACATCATTAAACGATAGAGGAGGATCTTAGAAAGCATGAGGCTAGAGCCAGTGACATAGCTCCTGTTTGTTCACAAATAAAACCAGTTGTTTGGGAAAACTACAAATTTACATTGATTGTCATACAGTTCTCTGAAAGCTATAATTAATATGAAGGCCATGGAAGGTATGAGTAGGTTTGGGTCATACACTGATCCTACATGAGCACTCTGGGTTTTATGTTAATAAAAAATGCAACCATTTGAGTCTCCATATATGCTTACTGTTTGTCTCACGATTAAGAAACAAATATGTATTACAGTGTAGCTCTGCTGCATTAAGTGAAGGGGTTTGGGGTTGTTTTTTTTTTAAGCCTCTTAGCAGAATCAAGGAGGGACGATGTCTACTAAAAATATGTTATTTTAAACAGACTGTATAATAGCTAAGGGCCTCCATACCTTTTTTAGAATCATTTCCTGTCTACAGTAGATTTTCAATATGAAATTGAATTTAGGACACTCAAAGAAACAGCAATGTTATATCTTAACAATTAGCACTGAGCCAGGATCAAAGGAATTGGAGAACAACATTACAAGGATATTACTATACGCTGAAGACCTAGCTAGTAAGTTTAGGTCAGGAAGAATGTAGGCAAGTAGTTCTTTATCTATCAAGATGTAAGAGGTTTCCTTCAGCTTTTTCAAATTGGTTAGTCCGGGGGTGGGGGGGGGGCGAATAAGCAAAGAATGTAAACACTTGGAAGTTAGCTCTTTGGATAAGTATAGAGTTTTTCCCATAGGTTTACCTAAAGCCCTGGAGTGAGTAAAACTAAATCTCAGGTTTAGCAGACAGTTGAATTATAAATGCACATGGAATAGGCACATGAATTACAACATTAATTATCGTCTCATATATGATAATTCCCAAACAGAACACAATGCAGATCACTGACTACTTTGTATTGATAGGATAATTTAGCAGGTGTCCATTCAGCAATGGCACGATTCATCCAGCCTTCAAGATCTAGATGCAGCACAAGTAAGTAAAAAGGGCAGCATGGAAAATGTATAATACTATCTAAACTGCAAGAGGAGATCCTATTCTCTTTTCTTCATTCTACGATATTTTTTCCATTTGGTTGGTTTTTAATTTTTTTTTCCAATTTTTGTCTACTATTAAAGCTGAACATTAAAAAAAAAAGTCTTTCCTAAATACTTATTGTTACACTTTTACAACTATGCTTACGTGCCTGAATTAAAATTCTCAAAACTGACCAGTCTGTGACCCACCAGACCCATCTTGAGAGTTTAGCTTTCCAAAAATATCTAGTACTTAACATTTAAAAAAAAAAAAAAAAAAGCTGTGGTTTGAATGGCAATCACTGGGTTTGCTGCACTTTTGAAAGTTGGGATAGTGTTCTGAAACCTATTTTTAAAATTTCTCAGTAGATAATACTCTAAATAAATTATACTCTGCTTACTCACTGATAGATTATGTATTACCCCCAAAAACCCTGGTTCTGGCTGAAGGAAAAATTGTCTGGCACAAGCCCTGAAGAATGAAGACACAGGCTGTTTCTCAAGAACTCCTGTGATAGGCTGAGATCAGTGTTGATGCATTAAGCCCAAGTCAATAATCTCCCATGTATAGGAGATCCTAGGCACCGCTGCTGCCCCTACGGCAAACCAGGAACTGTTCCACAGCCGAGACCATCTAGAGTATGCTGAGGCCAATGGAATAGCAAGTACAAGCAGTTTACTTCGTCAAAAGCGGCGGGGGGCGGGGGGAAAGGGGGGTGTTTTGTTTTAATCTGGATGGTCGTGCAGAAGAACACAGGTATGAATAATCTTACTGCCATGTGCCAATAACAGCAACAAGGGCTATGTTGATGTGAAAAACAATGGCTTTAGTGTTCATCCTTTCATACTCACACCCTTATTTCTAGGTTTGGAAAATAACTGGTAACTTTTATAACAGGTTCTACCCCCATGCTTAAGACTTATAGTAGTATTTTGATATTGGTATTTAGATGAAGAGAGGAAAAGAAAAACCATCAAAACATGACAGTCTATATAGTCACATAGTAAACTGAGTACAAAAAACAAGTCATAGTTAAACCCTCAACCCGACCTCCCCGCTCTGCTCCCCAACCAGCCCATCTCAAATTGCTTGCAGGGCGAGAATCTTGCCTTACCACAAATACATCTCACAAGTCAAGTATGTCTCAACAATAGGGTTACCAACTGACTGAAGCTATTCCGGGAGATTTACGCCTCTCCCCCCTCCAACACTACATAGTGTCATTGATATTATGAATGGGTTGAACGGCACAATTCATCTCCTGGATTGGTTTCAATAGTCACTGGGAGATCAATGCCAGTTCCAATAGACTCACAGCCAACCAAGGATGGTTGGCAAGCCTACTGAACAATAGATGAGTATAACAGTTTAACAAGAGAAAATCATACTAGATAAGGTTCAGAATGGGTATGGTGGGAATGACCACCTTCCTATTGTTGACATTGAGCTGGTGCATGTTCAGTTAGAAGAGTTAGACATTTATAAGTTATCAGGGCCAGATGAACTTCATTTGAGTGCTGAAGGAGCTGGCTGAAGTCATTGCAGGATCTCTGGAAAAACTCTTCCAAAACTCATGGCACTTGGGAGAGGTCCCTAAAGACTGGAAGAGAGCCAGAGCTCTGCCCAACTTCAAGAAGGGAAGGGGAGAGGTCCCAGACAACCATAGGCCAGTTAGCCTGACTTCGATCCCAGAGAAAAATCCATCAAGGAATGTACGTGCAGTAGGCTTGCAGAAGGCAGGATTCTGAATGACAACCAGCATGGCTTCATTGCAGATAGGTCTCGTCTTACCAATCTCATCTTCTATGACCAGGTAACTCACCACCTGGATAAGAGAGAGGAGGTCAACATTGTATACCTGGTCTTCCAAAAGGCCTTTGATCTGGCATCCCATGATGTTCTCAAAGGAAAATTGGAAGATTTAAGGCTTAACTGCTTGACAGCTAGGTGGGTTAAAAGTTGGCTGTGGGGTAGGACCCAGAGAGTTCTAATGAATGGATCTGTGTCTTTCTGGCAAGAAGTGACCATTGATGTCCCTCAGGGGTGCATGCTTGGTCCAGTGCTCTTCAATGTCTTAAATCAGGGATTTGGATGTGGGGGTGAAGAGCTCACTGGCCAAGTTCACAGACAACACCAAGTATGGGGGAGCATGGTCATGCTTGAAGATAGGCTGCAGATACAAGCAGGCAGACAGGCTGGCATGTCAGGCAGATCATAACCAGATGAAGTTCAGCATTGAGAAGTGTTAAGTGCTTCATCTGGGGATGAACAATTCCCTACATACTTACACGCTGGGTGATGCCAAACTGACTAGCACCACAACTGAAAGGGACCAAGGGGTAATAATGGCTCATATTCATACTATGGTCTATCAGTGAGATGCTGTAGCCAGCAGGGCAAACAATACTCTGGCATGCATCAACTGATGCATCTCAAGCATAAACAAGGAAGTGATTCTTCCACTTTACTCAGCATTGGTGGGACAGCAGCTGGAGTACTGCATCTAGTTCCGAGTGCCACACTTCATCAAGGACATGGGAAAGCTTGAGAGAGTCCAGAAAAGAGCCACTGGTATGATCATAGATTTGCAAGGCAAGTCGTATGAGGAAAGGCTGAGGGACTTGCCCCTCTTCAGCCTAAAAAAGAGAAGGCTGAGAGGGGACTTGGTAGCAGCTTACTGCTATATCAGGGGAATACATCAAGGGCTCAGCAAACAACTGTTCACCAGGGCACCCATGGGGAAAACCAGGAGTAATGGCTACAAACTCCTGGAAGATCATTTCAGGCTTAACACTCAGAGAAACTTCTTCACAATCAGGGTGTCAAGACTGTGAAAAACTCCCTCCAGAAGTGGTGCAATCACCTACCCCAGAAATCTTCAAGGGGAGACTGGACAGTCACCTTGCTGGCGTCACCTGACCCCAGTTGCCTTTCCTGCTTAGTACAGGCAGACTAGACCTGATGTTCTTGCAAGGTCCCTTCCAGCCCCTTACAATCTATGAATCTATGAACAGAAAACCCTGACCCTGTTACTGGAGACCAGTGTGGCCCCCTTAAGGGCAAAGTCTTTATAAACGTAGGCAGGCAACAGACTGAGGGCTAAAGGACAGCCCTATAGTCAGGTCAGCTGACTGGGGCCTCACATGACCAGATGAGGACTAGGCCAGAGCTATAAGCTCTAGGATTGAGCCAGTCAAGGAGGCCAGCCATGGAGTATAGAGCTCCTGATAGCAACATGGTGGGGTCTCTGAATCTACAAAGAGGCTGGAAGGAAGTAGTTCTGCAGGCTAGGAACAAGAAGGAGCTACCTGTGAGGGGGGGAAGATGGAGAGGCTTGTTTAGCAGACAAGTGGCTTTTATGTTATATTATATTAAGGCCAGTGGCTTGGTTTCGGTACTAGACGGGTGGTTTGGACATCCCATTAGTGTGCTAGAGGCAGGCAATTGTCCTAATCCTTTTTGGGGGCATATTCAAGGCAAAGCAGAAGCTGGGGCCCAGAAGCTAGACTTAGACTAGTGGGCCAGCTGCAGGACCAGCCAATTAGACAGGTAGAAGCTGGGAAGTGTAAAACCCCAAAGGAAGGAAGGCAGGCCTACAAACAAAGGGACAAGTGTTTCACCCAGTTGGGCCTCAAAGTCTGCAAGGACTAGGGCATAGTGTAGGGGAGGTATGGAGACATGCAATTAGCTCATAAGGCAAAGGACCACAACCTACCTTGTGGTCCTTAGAAGAAGACCAGTTCTGGGAAGCCCTGGAGCAACCTTCCTTTCATAACCATGAAGGACATCAAGATGTTGCAGGATAGTGAACGGGAGCAGGGCAAAAATAATAATAGTTTTTTGGTGGGGCCTCCTGGGACTTATGGTCACCACTGGGGATGAAGCCTTGCTAGAGTAAGTAACCCCATGAGATGACTTTGTTATTCTTTATCTACTCCAGTTATGACAGAACCTTTCCACAAGGTGCCAACCTGATATACAGCTACCTGGCTCAGTTCAGTCATTTCAGCTCTACTGCAACAGCTAGTGGGGTTGGGTTGGGTGGGTTGTTCTAAATAAATAAATAAGATGAAGGTTAATACTGCCATAATTACCATTCCTTATTTTCTCATGTAAGTTTTACCTCTCATCACCATGATGCAGTGTAAAAGACCATGCTAGAAAATAAAAAATAAAAAATTGCTGGGGAAAGGGAGGGTAGGAGGGAACTAGGATATTCCACACCAGGTTTCAGTTAATCCCTCTGATGCCACAATTAGCAAATTGTGAGGGAAAATTGTTTAAAAGGGCTAGATGCAACTACAGGGAGCTGAACAAGCAGTGGCACCTTGAGACTCATTCTTCAGAGCCAGAATGGAGGCATTTCAGTATTCATTGGGTTTAGATGTTCTAAACCCAGCAACCCGTAAAAAAAGAGATGCACAATCGGGGGGGGGGGACAAGAGAGAAGGTGTAGGGCAGACTTGTTCGAGCTGATGATAAATTACTAGAGATTCTGCCCCAAATATTCCCCTTGATCATTATACTTTGTATGTCTACCTGGCAACATGGTATAAAAACTGTATTGAAACCTGAGCTATAGAAACTTACATAAATTAACTGCTTAATGCTTTCCTGCTGAAAAAAATTAATTAAGCACTTATCCTACAAAAAAAAAAATAAAAGGACAACTGCAAACCAATTCCACATATCTAAGTAGTCTGAAGGATTATTTTCTGTTCAAACAGAGGGTAAAAAAAAACTTCAGAGTATGGCATATCTGCCAGCTGTTACAATAAAGAATAGTTAATCAGACCTTAATATGTTGTCATTAGCAAAGAGATAGAGAAAGACAGTGTAAATATTTGCTCAGCAAATCACTTTACTCGACATAATGAGATGTTGTTCAAAACATCACAGTAGAGATAATTGTGTAAAAGCTGGTATTTATTTTATGATCTGTCTGCTCATCTAGTCTATGCATGTTTAGTCTAGTCCACTTTTCCTTAAGGAAGTTACTACACTTATTTCCTTGCCATTGTTATAGGAATGTTGCAAAGACGTCTGGAAATGGGTTACTCAAGATCTCATACTTAACTGGGGTATCAAATGCTTGTGATTTTTCTGCAGTATTATTTCACATAAATGCTTATGGTAGCAATACAAACTATTTACTGACACAAAGCAACACAGATCAGAAAGTTTCACATTTTAGATTACTATTTTATGAGATCAAAAACATTGTAACATTTATTGCATGTAGGAGACTGTCGCTAGCTGTTTCTGTTTCCATAGCTGATGGTAAATAATTTCCCTTAATAAAAGCATACCTAGGACAGAAAAACATGGAATTCATTTACTAATGTAAAGATATATCTAGTACCTTGCAAGTTATGTTGGGTTATTTTGCAGAATTGAAATATATGCATCCCAAATGAAACAGGGAAACTGGAGGTCAAAGTACATATCAACATATGGAAACTAACACAAGTCATTTTGTAGGAAGCTGTAAAAATTTCACCCGAAGTAGGAAGAGCATGAATTGCTTGGACAACAGCTCACCTTGAAAGCTCATTGCAACTGAGAACTAATTGATACAAGTGTCTTCAAACACTTCTACAAATGCTTATTAAACCTACAGGAACTGACAGACTTAATGTAGAAAAATGAGATGTCCTCAACTCCCTAAATCATTAACCATGTTGTAGCACTATGTGATATCTTCAGTAAAGTCAGGGCCTTTCTGTATCTGCCACTATTAGATCTGTAATAGATGCCTAAAAACCTCGTCCCCCAAAGCTGCACCTCTATCCACCACAAGGCAGTGCAACAGTTAGTGCTAGAACATTAAAAACAGATGGAAGAGAAGGACAGACTTGGGCATCCTGTACCAGATTTCAGACATGTACACCCCAAGTTCACTACTTGGTAAAGCTATGCAGGGAAAGGCAAATCAGAAAATTTCAGCATATTTGCATTAAGACAGAACTCCTGCTCTGAAGCCGTCTCCCTGACAGATGACCCTGCAGACCGGGTTTCTAAACGCCTGAGTTCTCCCACTCCAAGGCAATCTGCAAAATAGAGTGCACTTTTACTGAGGAGCCAGGACCTTCTTGGATCATCAACTCCCACATATTCTCCATACAAGATTCTTTGTGCAAATCTGATATCTTTTATTAGACCAGCTAAAACTGAACCTGTTGAATGTTTCCAGCTATCTTAGTTGGTTTAATAAAAGATATCAGATTTACCCAAAGAACCTCATCTGCCTATGTTCTTAAACCACCCCAGCTACAACCAACACCCCTGAAACATGGAAGGTATTCTTCATGGCAGGCTGCTGAGAATCCAGGTGGCTAAATTGGTAGGAACCCTTTGGAAAAACAACAGGATGAGTGGTTGTTTTTTGACATGGAGAAAGGTAACTAACATTACAGTAAGCCAAATTTAGGACAATGAAGCAGTCTTCTACTCTGAAGAACTTATGTTATCAGCAGAAAATTCTTATGAAGCATGCCTAGTCCCTTGGGTAGGAAAGGATAACAAATGCATTTTCAAAGGATGAACCAAATGTTTTTTTCTTTAAAGGAACACAATCTGTTAAAACTTTTCTATCTGAATCCTGCTTTCATTCATGCTGCATTGAATAACTCCATTGAAAATAGTATTATGCTACTGTACAGGTAGGTTATGCATGGTGAGAATAAGACCACGTCATGAAACACAGCACAGTTATGGTAAATGAATTTGTCTGTACTCAATTCTGTCAACACCTCTTGACTCACAATGACCTTTACCCAATTGCTCCACTGTAAAGCCAGTTGCGAATGGCCCATTTTTTGATGACATTCTTCCCACAAGAATGTGAATCAACACAACTGAAATACTGCTACAAATCGGAGACATAAAGCTTTGCTTCCAGGCAGGCTAAATGTGTTGAACAAGCACACTCCTTTTAACAAATAAACAGGAAAGCAGACTGGGATGGATACAAAGTGATCTTTTAAAAATAAATACCAAAAGAGGTTGTCTTCCATGGAAAATATTTCGGATATTAATCTATGAGTCTGAACTGATAGTATAACTTCAGCAAATGCCAGTTAGAAGTATACATAGATAGAAAGGTAACTATTACAAGTAGTAAAAGCTCATAAAATATTTGCACTTGTGGTATTGCTTTGTGCAATAAGCTACTCACATATAGTGGGAAGAAGGGAAACAAAAATACATGCTTATGCATCAATTAGTTTATCAACCCACTCTTCAATACTGTTTTCTTCACTGGGCCAGCTCTGTACTAGAGGAACGAGACATATAAAGAGATCCTTCTTCTTGGAAAAGACAGCTTTCAGCATAGAATCATAAGAATTTACTCCATTCAGTATCCTTCATTACTCTTTAGAACCATCATTGTCAGAGCCACTCCTTAGACTGTTGACATGCACATGCTTTTGAAGTACGGAGAGTGTACTTTTTCTAGTATACATATGTTTGAAATTTAGCTGAGGTAGGGATGCAGAGGAAATTCCCTTAAAGGGGATATAATCTCTGAAGAGAGTGCTGGATGGAGCCTCATGCATTACTTTACATAGTTTTTCAAGTAATTCAAGACCCCAAGGCAATGTGCAGATGTTTCTGGGATTTGATCTACAATCATGCCACAAACTTTAAGTGTCATGATTGTCAATAGGGTGCCAATTGTGCAGATGTCCACTGGTGCTCCAACCCCAATCTAAGTAAATTGTGGTGGATGAGGAGTGGGCTGGATGTGGGTGACGCAGTAGGTTGTGGGGGTTAGTTGATCTGTGAAAGTCAGAGGGCTTGGCGGGGAGCAGGGGGGCAGGGGGTTGGCATAGCATACCCCAGGGTTAGGACAATGGTCTGGGCTGCAAACATGTACAGATATTACCAAGACCCAATTTACAGATCACACAGCTCACTTTAATCCGTGCCATTATAGATCAGGTCCCACATGTGCACACATTTGCAGGTTGGATAGTGGTCCAGGGGGTGGAACAGGTCATGAGTCTATACGGGTGGGTAGCAGGGATAGACTAGTACATACTTTTAACTTTGAATGGGCATGGGGTAACCTGTTCTACCTGTTAGGTGTACTAAAGTTGCATCAGATCAGCTATTTTTGCTCCGCCTAACCTTCCCAAATGTACATAAAGATCAGCACTTAGATCAGCCTATTTGTAGTTAGGTCAATTTAAGTGTAAAGTCTACACATGACTGAACTAAATTAGATTAGGCAGCCATTTTTGCCTAATCCAACCTCCCCAAATGTGTACAAATTCAGCACTTAGATTGATCTAGGCGTAGATCGATTTAAGTGCAGCATCTGCACATACCCCTAGGCTAAAATACATTCCCAGATAGTTGAGCCTTTGCCACTGCAATAAGCCCATGAAAACCAGAAAGTCTCTTCCAAGTTAAAGACACTACTACATAGAGCCTATTGCAGACCTGAGGCCCAGATCTACTGCTATATGAAACAAAATTATATACAGACTCATTAAGCAGTCCTCATTAATGGTCTTTAAAAAAATCACTGAATAAAAAAAAAAAAAGATTGTTGATCACATTTAATTTGGGAATGTCAGAGCTTTCACATATACCTTCCTCACTTTAGCAAGACTTGCTATTGCAGGAAGGGCAGTCCTATTGTCTGCTTGGTACAGTAAGTACTAAATTGTTTTATTTAAAAGAAAAACTTGAAAAATTCATAGGAAAAAGTACAAGAAGAAAGAATGATGCAATGTGCAAATACTAATGAACCAACGATACAGAATATGAATTATGGAAACAGCTTTAGAAAAAAAGCACATTCTGTCCCTTAATAAATGCTGGGTTTAATAATGAATAATACAGTTTCCAAAAAAGAAAATTGCAAAGTAGATGAAACCCAAGTGGAGGTATACGCTTTAATTGTTTTATAATATAAAAGTAAGGAATAAATCTATTTCACTCAAACCATGTATAACTCATCCTCCAATTAAATATGATATTTAATTTTTAAATTAAATAGCATTCCATCAAAACTCCACATGGAATAATAATTCCTGTGCAACATAAGCTGTTTTACATAAAACTTTTTAACTATAAAATAAATGTGCCTTAAGAAAGCCAATTTATCAGCATGCCACATTTAAATTTAATAGCCTAAATCTTCAGCTGGGGAAGTCAGCAAGTCAGTCTCTTTAGCACCACTGAAGGCAAAAGAAATACACAACTTACTCTAACTAAGAATCTCACCTTATAGCTCTGGTTTACCATAATAAAGTGTACAAAGTAAGGCTTAATTAAGCACATTTTAAATGATTAGGACACAAGATTTACATCTGATATTATAAGAAGTTTTATTAACTCCTTTTAACAGCAATACCCAAAAATTCAGGATGAAGAAAAGTGAGCTTCCCAAATTATATTTGGTTTAACCAACTTAAAGACCAAGTTCTATATCGTGATTATGCTTAGGAAAGTTACTTGCTTTGTGGACTTCACTAAGAATACAATAACACAGGAGCTTACCTGTCCAAATTCTTATAAATCCCAGTGTTACTTAACACAATCGAAAAACAAAAATCCAAACTTAAATGTATGAGACAGCTTAGACAGTTACTCACATGCAAGCTCTTCTAGGACTCTGCAGCAGATAGGCTTTTTCTCAAACCACGGCTCTTCTAGGGCATAATAGTGCTCTTCAGCATAAAACACAAGCAAACCATCAAACAAAGCAGGTCCACTGCCATTGGATTTCCTCCTTCACTTTCAGTCCCCTATTTCAAAAAAATATTGCAAAGTCCGCTCGCCCTCCTCCAGCTGCAGCTGGTGTAGATAAACCTAAACTATCTGTAAACTGCATAATTCAAGTGCAGTTAACTACAGAGATCAACCTGAACTAATGGCCCAAGAGCTTACCAAGACTCTCAGGTGAATTTGCAGCCTGTATCAAGCTCCCCGGTGCTGTGGCTATGCTGCCAGCAGTACCTGATTTAGCCCATTCTGTGCTAGCTCATGCCTGGTTATGTGAGCTGTAGTCACTTAGCAGTGTTATTTTGTCTAAAATATAAAACCATTCAGTCTATTAGACACACATGCAGTGTTTCTCAATCTCAGGTACCAATAGCAAATAGTTCAATTTCAAAGTTTCCTTATGAAAATCTTGCTTAGAACACTCCAAAACAAGGGCATGCATTATCTCTGTGCTGTTATTACACGTGCACATGATAGTGCAACTACAGTGGGGAAAGCAGGCCACCAGCCCCAACTGTGGCAGCCTTGTACTACAGTGTCTGGCCATAGGACCTGGGAAGGGTGGTGTTGCACAAAGCAGTGTATCTGAGGACAGAAGAGGAACGGCGTGAATGGAAATGTGTTCTCTTCTCCCCACATCTTCTAGCCTAGACTCTTAATAAGCTCACTATGTACATGCACATACACTGTTCCTACTTCACCCAGGTTCAGGAAACAGTCAATGGATGGATCTCAATAACTGAGAAAGAGAAAGTATGCTAGTTACTTATCAGATCTTTTCTCAGCTCTTAATTTATAGCTCAGTTACTGTTCACAGAAGGAGGTGACACTGCAAACACAGGTGAGAGATGACAGGCAGCTATGGTCTTTCTCCAGTGTCTTAGTGAATACCCAAACACAAAGAGAAAAAGGCGGTGAAAACTGCCTGTCCAGGATAGGTAGGATTCCTAGAAGGATTCTTAAGGCCTGCAATTAGATCTGGTCAGAAACCTTTTGATAAACCATGTTTTCACTGGAAAATGGCTGTTTGTTGTTCCTGAAATTTGAAAAGCAGTCAGGCCTAAAGCTGTATATGAAACTGTACTTGATTTCACTATTATATAACTCAATTAAAAACAAAAAAGTTTGGTTCTTATCCTCAGTATTTATTTACATTTACTTCATTTCATCATATTACATGGTACAATATTTAAAAAAATATTTCGAAGTATATTAGAAAAACAGGCAGGAAAAAAATCTTTTTAGCTATGCCAGCAGTGTGATTAATAGGCTTTCTTGCATTACATATTTTCATAATGTAAGGGCCTTGCTAAATGAGCCAGTATTCATTTAAATTAGTGACAGGAGAATATTTATCAGATTATGTGAGCTTTGTAACCACACATAAAAAGGTGCCTGCCTCTGAAGAAGTATTTTCTGCCTCCTGTGGCTTTTCCACATACACAAAAAACCCTATGAAGTAAAGGGCCTTTAAAAACTGTTTATCCAGCTGAGTACACTGCATCTATAAGGATGCCTTTTGATAAGCCCCCACAAACTGTGTGTTAGGATAGTGACAGTGCCAATGGGTGCTAAGGCTGAGAGGAGCTTTCCAGAGCTATGTTGATTCTGCGTTGCATTGAGAGAGCTCAGGCAGAGAACCATAGCATAGGCAGCACGCACACCTTAGCTTTTCGGACCTTTAGCTACTCCTTATATCAGAATGATAGTTGTCCTCTAATGATGTTAAAGATCAACCCATTTTGGTCAAAAGTAATCCTTCACCGGCCGCATGAAGACAGCTATAAATTCCAATGGGGTTTCAATTGCATTAGAAAGTATCAATACGAGTAGAAAACTGGGTTTGCTTTCATAGAATACAACAGAATACTGCTCAGAGCACTTTAAAAGTAAATTGATTACTTCGGGGGCAACAGTTGGAATTTACAAATCTGAGTAACAACAGCTTTTAAATAGAAGCTTTTAAAATGCCAATATGTATGATATACCTGTTCTGTAAGACATACTCAGTGAATTATTTCTTTAAAAATGGACACAGTCATACTTTCCAAGTTCCATATTGCTGGTATCATTTCCTTGATATGCTAGATCTTGCATCTCTACTTCATTTTTTTTCATTAATGTGTTTTCCCTCTTCCCCACACCTGAAAATATTCAAGTCATTGCCCAAAACCTTATGCAATAAAGGGCTTTTTATTGAACTGGGAAAGGCTTTTCCTAACATAGCCTTTTTACCTTCAGTGAATCTACTGCTAGAAACTATATCTGGGTTTTCCTCTTATATAGACTATACTTTTTATCACAAGCAAGCAGTAGAAGTGGAATGGATGCAGGATTAAAAACAATAGGCACACATGTATGCTGTCAGTTTTTGCTTTGTGAAATATCTAACGATCAGAGCCAGAACAAAATGAACTGTGTATTAGTGAGGTGTGGAAGCTGAAGGTCCTTTCTTTCACGTAACTCAGAAAGTATTATTTAATGGTGTCTTTGGAAAGCACAGAATGATTTTGACATTAATGATTCATTTTACATATTCAGAACTGCAGTTAGGCAGAAAGCAGGGTAGAGGTACACCTTACAGACTAACTGAATCAGAGATGTATAAACTGTTGTGAGCCTGAACTCACTTCATCAAATGCTATGAAAGGAAATGCACAGAACACACTATGAAATGGCAATAATGATTTGAATACCAAAGACAGTGAAGATACAGAGAAAAGGGAGAAGAGAAATGAAGGGCATTGCTGAGAGAGGCAACCAAGTAATAACCCCCCACCCGACAAAGGGGTCAAAAAAGCTTATCCAGGTAATGGATAATGTTTAGACCACACCTAAAGCAATCCAGTTACTGAATGATTTTTTTTTTCTGCAATTTTGTGGTTAAGTCAGTATGATGTTGGTGGGCCTCGCGTCCAGTAACACCCTCCGTCAGGTAGCCCCTCCCCTCGCCCCACCTGCCACGACTTTGATGTTATGGGTGATTCGAAGGAGGGGTTCAGTGGCGCTCTTTTACCAGAGGGGTTTCCCCAATGCAGGTGTACTCACGGTTGAGGCTTCAGTTTTTCCATGGGGCTCCGCCACCCCTGCACCCCATCCACTTGCCAACTGATCACTTGCTGGTGAGATGATAACTTGCCACTATTCGCAGGCCTTCTGGCCAGTAGGTGTTCTTGACCATATGGACTTAGGCTAATGGTCTCCTTAAGTCAGTCTGCCTCAGGATCCTGCTGACCCCACCCCTAGCTCACGTCGTCTCCCTTTTTCTCCCCTGATCTTAGAAATAATATTCCTCTGGGATGGGGAGGCTTCCTGGATCAACGCCTTGGCCCCGGCAATCCCTGGGAACTACTCCTTCCGCCCTGCTGGGGTTTCTGGTTCTTGCTTCAGCTGTTGAGCTGATGCAGAGCTACATGTTTGAGGCTTTCGCTGCCCATCTCCTCTCTCCTTCCCTGGCTCCCCCCTGCCGTGGGGTTTGCTGGGGTCCCTTACCGGGAACAGCTGTTTAAACAGCCAGCGTAATGCCAGCTTGCACGGCTGTAATGGTGGCTGCGGCTGCTGCTGCGGTCCCAGCTCCGCCGCCATCGTCCCTCCTGAGGGTAAGTATCCCGGCCCAGGGTTTTTTTGAGGGGTTGTTGCTGCCCCCCAATCTTCTCTGTCCCCTGTTTGTGCCCGTGACGGCGGCACGCTGCCGTCACAGTCAGCCTTTATCGTTTTGCTACTTAATAACAACTACTTGAGGTCAGCGATGAAATGTCCAGGAAGATTCTTCTGGAATAAGAAGTGTTCTTCTTTTGTGTGTTTCTGGACTTAATGTCAGATCAGTATCACTTAAGTCTTTCAGAGATTGCTCTGTCTGTCCAGTTGAGAGACTAAAAGGGCCCATATATGATGTTGGCAGATGAATTAACCTTGAATGTTTTAATCCATGTTATTTGGTCCAGTAATTTGGTCTGTATTGGTAATGGGACATGGTTTATATCAGAGTCTGTTGGATGGCCTGGTGCCTCAGTGAGAATAGGAGAGACACCATTTGAGGTTAGGGCTGTCTGTAAGCCAGTACAGGTTGTCCTCTCATGGCTATCTTGAGACGGTCATCATTTCCCATGAGGGGTTGGATATCATTAACGATGTGTCCAAGGTGTTTAAGCCATAGGTGCAAGCAAGAGGGATTCTGTTCTTGTTTTGTCCTTGCAGTTGTCCCAGCCATATGAACCAATTAATATCATATTCCTTTATATTGAAATTGCTGTATTTCTATTCTGCCTCACTGTAACAGCAGGAGAGAGGAATTTGGATGTTTGCTTTCCTGTTTTGCCCACCAGTGACAAAGAAGTGCATGTTGGGGAAAACTGATGACCTGTATTATTGACATCCCACAATATTTAGGATGTATTGATTAAGTAGATATCATTAGAATCATTTTAATCAAATCTCAGAATGTAAGATAATCATTTGGGCTAAGTACAGGCAGTCAAAAAGCCAAAGGCTGAACCAATTCAATCTTCCAGATTAGTCTAAACTACATGGATTGAACCCGTAAGCAAGTGAACACACATTCACTTTTGATTCCAGAAATGCAGCCACATGCATGCAGAAGCCAGGGGGTGCCAGAGCATGCCTCCCTGCTCAGTTGGAGCAGACAGCTTGGGCCAAGGCTAGCCCACCCACCCTGTGAGGGGGAGGGTTTGGGAGAGGTAGAAAGCACACTGGGATGCTGAGGGACTATGAGTTAACTTGAATCTGGAGGGGATCTGGGACAGAAGTTCAATAAACTGATTTAACCTAAGTCAGTTAAGTTAGATACTACATTCATCCAGATTTATCTTAAGTTAGCTTGGGCCATTTTTAAAGCAATTTATATGCACTGAACTTTTATTGTGTTGCAGACCTGAACCAGTTTCCAATCACTTATACCAGTTTATGTGTAATTTCTGTCCCTAGCCTTGAAGAGTCACAGGTCCAAAGGGGCTTGATCAGGCCACCTCTCCCAAATAGGAAGACGTATAGGAAATGCCCATAGTCGAACCGAGGCATACTTGCACCTAGATCATGCATTACCAGTGATTGTCTAATCTCTTCTTGAACCCCTTCAGTGATGGGGAGTCAATAACTTCCCTGGGAAACCTATTCCACTGCCTTACTGTTCCAACAGTGAAAAAGGGTTTTTTTTTTGTTTTTGTTTTTTTCTGATATCCAATCTAAACTTACTTTGCTGCAACTTCCAGCCATTGGTTCATGTCCTCCTCTCTTTAGCAAGAGAGAAAAAATGCTTTCTGTCTTCTTTATGGCAACGCTTCGAATATTTGAGGATGGCTGTCATGCCCCATTTTAAGCACCTTTTCCATAAGCTGAAAATGCCTACGTCCTTTAGCCTCTCCTCTGGACCCTCTCTAGCTTCTCCTCATCTTTTTTTAAAATGTGGAGCCTAGAACTGCATCCAACACTCCAGATGAGGCCTAACCAGTGCCGAGCAGAGAGGAACTATTACTTCCAACATTTGGCACCTAATGCCTCTGGTGACACATCCCAAAACTGCATTTGTCTTTTGTGCAGCTGCATGACCCTGGAGACTCATTCTGTCTGTCACCCACCAAAACTCCCAAGTCTTTTTGCATAGCGGTGGTATCCAGCCATGTCTCACCCATTTTATATTAGTATTTTTGTGATGTAGCACCTTGTTTTTGTCCACATTGAATGTCATCCTGTTAATTCTAGCCCCACTTTCCAATCTGGTGAGATCCTTCTGAATTGCACTAGCATACTTTGTGTTTGACGTCCATCCCAGTTTTATGTTGTCTGCAGACTTGCTCAGGAAGCTTTCTATGCCAACTTCCAAATCATTAACAAACACAATGACCAGCACCAGGCCCTATGCAGTCCCTTTTGTGACTCTACTCAAAACCTCCTGCCATTCCCAGATGGACCCTTTGCTTGCAGCTGTTGGATCATTTATCTATCCACCTTTTAGCAGTTTTATCTAGCCCATATTTCATTCCTCCAATTTGTTTATGAAAAGGCTGTGGAGGACCTTGTCAAAAACCTTACTAAAGTTCAGACACACTATATCCACAGCATTCCCTTCATCTACCCAAGTAATTACTTTACAAAGATGGAGATCAAGTTTGTTTGACATGGTTTTTCATAAATCCATGCTGTCTGCTTGCGATCAGCCTTTCCTCCTCCAGCTGCTTGTAAATGGCCTTCCTTAGGATACGCTCATTAATTTTGAAGGTATTGGTGAGTCTAAGTAGTCTGTAGTTCTCCAGATCCTCCTTTTTCCCTTTTTTAAAGAAGGGCACTACACTGGTCTTTTTCCAGTCCTCTGGTACCTGGTCCATTTCTCATGATTTTATGAATATTGTTGCCAAGGGCTCTGAGATGTTCTGAAGGAACTGGCAGAGGAGCCTGGGATGAAACTCATCTAACCCTGATGACCTGAAAACATTCAGACCCAACAAAAACTCTCACTGTCTCTTTTGGCATCTCCTCCCTCAGCTTGCCTCCTACTTACCTGGATAGCCCTTATTAGATATCTGGCCACAAGTTTGGGTTTTTTTGTTAAGACTGAGGCAAAGCAGAAGTTGAGTAGATCCATCTTCTTTGCATCTTGTTAGGAGGCCCCCCCAGCTTGTTGACAAAGGGCCTGAGCTTCCTTGATCCTTCTATTCTGGCCATAACACACTTTTAGAACCTCTTCTTGTTGTCCTTAACCTCCATGGAGAGGTGCAGCTTGTTCTTTATCTTTGCCCTACTGATTTTTGTCCCTCCAGATTTTTCCTGGTATACTTCCTTTGTGACCCACCCATTTTCTTTGGCCTATAGGCTTTCTTTTTGCATTCTGAGCATTTAAGAAGCTCCTTGCATTTGGTCTCTTGACATTCTTCTTGTGTTCCCATCATGTTGGACAGTTTCATGTTGGGCTTCCAATACTGTGCTCTATAGAAGACCCCAGCCCTGCTGGGCACCCTTATCCTTTAGTTCATCCTCCCATGACACCATGCATATTAATTCCTTGAGTTGCCTGAAATTCACTTTTTTGCATCCTAATTTTGCTGACTTCGTGCTTTTCCTGTCTCAGGATCTGGAATTCTATCATATTGTGGTTGCTTCCTTCCAAGTTACCCATCACCTTCACATCCTCCACCAATTCTTCCCCGTTTGCCAGGACAAGATCCCTTAGTTGATCCACTAGTTGTAACCTCCACTTCCTGGAATGAAAATTTAGCTTCCACACAAGTTAGGTAGCTGGACATTCTTTGTTTCCTGTATGTTTTTTCCAGCGTATGTCCAGGAAACTGAAGTCTTCCATGAATAGCATCCCATCACTTCTGAATAGATTTTTCACCTGCTTCAAGGATGCCTTAGCCACCCCCTCTTCCTTATTTTGTGGCAGGATCCCAAATCAGGGGTGATCCCCACCATTATATCTTTCACCTTTCATATTAAGCCAAATGTATTCTGTTTTGCTGTCTTCTTCCTTTCCATCCCCTGAGCTCCAAAAGCTTCTTCAGACCCTGCCAGACTGTTCCCAGGACTTGACACCCACCTTATTTAGCTAGCTTGGAAACTCCTGGGTATTGCCTGCAATATCCACCTTTGTTAACTTTTCAGCAAGACTATTCATGTTTGTGTATATGGATGTCTTCTATCAGATAGGGTAGGTCAGCAACACTGGCTTCACTGTTCCTTTAACTGAGGAGTACCAATGATATGGTCCATGGGCTGAATCCAGCCTGCAGAACCCCATCATTAAGTCTTAAGTGCAATAAAACCCATAATCCCTCTTGGCAAACTGGACCCATTCAAACTAAATGGGCATTTTTACACATGTATGCATTGCAGTGCCAGGCACTTTGAAAAGCACCTGGCACTGTGATGCATCCAGTTGTATAAACAACAAAATGAGCATCAGTGCTGAGAAAATGGTGGTAGCATACTTGTGAACTAACACATCTTGGAGGTACTTTCATTCAAAACTGCACCACTACCATTTTCTGTACACTGATGCACATTTCACCGCTTATACAACTGCAGGCAGCACAGTGCAGTTTGCCTCAGCTCGCATGCGAAGTAGACTCAATTAATTGAGTCTGATCTGAAGTGGTGGATCTCTGGCACATAGCTGTAAAAAAAGTATGTGTATATATACCTATGGTGTTTGAATAAAGCTAGTGAAATGCCATACATCAAAAGGCAAAAAACATAACTATATGTACAGAATAGGGAGATACATCACAGAAAACCCTGAGGAATGGGGATGGTGTTGGACAAACACCTCTGTATGTGCTTCAAGCATGATGTTATAATAAATAAAGAAGGGCTAATGATACCTTAAATGTATAAAGAGAAAAGAAGTCAGTAGGAATATGAAAGTGGCACAACCATAGTAAGATCTATACAGTAACACCAGATAAAGCTCTGAAATTAAGTTTGAAAAATGGATTTTGAAAAGTTAGGGGGTAGAAAAGTTATAAAAATTGGGGACTGGAAAAAGTGCCTTAAAGTGAAAGACTTAAAGACCTCAGTCAGTTTAGTTTATAAGAAAAGGACTGAAAGGTGACTTGATTACAGTACCAACCTGGAGAAAAGATACTAGGTAATAAAGGGCTATTTAATCTAAATGAAAAAGACATTATAGGAACCAATGTCTGAAAGCTGAAGCTAAGAAATGAAAATGTGAAATAAGGCATAAATTTTTAACACTTTTGAACAAACTACAGAAGATGGTGGTAAATCTAAATTACTCTTGACGTCCTCAAACGAACTTGGGCTTGGTAAGTTGTACTTCAGCCAAATACAAGCTATTTAGCTTTATATTGGAATAGCTGAATGAACTGTAATGGCTTACAATATATAGAAGTCAAACCAGATGATCTAATGATTCCATCCATATCTACAACATCTATAAAATCTCCCCAGAAACAGTGCAATCCTTGCATCCCAATCATGAAGTGGAAGGGCTTCATCTCCTTATTAAAAAAAACAACAAAACAAAACAGTTTTAAGAGTAGGCAGGAAAGGAGAAGAGACTTCCAACGCTTAAAAATTAAATTTGCTCATGATGTGTCTGTGTAGGCAGGGCCCAGGAAGGAACAGAGCTTAAGCTATAAGGCTTTTCTCCAGGGGAACTGCAGGGCCTAGAAGTCCTTCCCTGTGGCTCAGCGAAAACTGCTAAGGAAGCAAACAGAGGGCCTGTCTCAGAAGGGGATTTCTACCTTTTGCTCTTCCTCCTGCTGGCCTGCACATATGACTGCTCCAAACTCACATGGAGACTAAGGGCCTTGTTACATGTTATATTTCAAACTGCTCACATATTGATATGTGTTACTGTTAGCTCAAGTTTGAAGCAGTCACACCTTACGGGTAAAAAACTTCTCTGACAATTCCCTACCTATACTGCTGCGACTTGCCAATAGAGAGCTGGCAAGCAGGAACCTGAGTAGAAGCTATAGCTGCGAGTTGCCAGTACTGGATAACTGCTTTTTCCTTTGCTTTCCTCAAAATAAGGAATATATACTGAAGATCAGATTTGACGGGTTAGCATTCACTATGAAGGTGTACAGCAATCACAGTGCCTAGACTGACCATAGACCAGGATCTGCAGCCCTGACAATCCAGGGGATTTTAGTAGGAGTTTTACTCCAGTAACTGGCTACTAGTCTCTGTGTGCATAGACTTAGGCTCTGCTTATTTTCATGAGGCCTGTTCATTTCCATACTACGGATTCCAGAATATAAATGAAAGAGGAAAGCTTGGGCACTGGCTGAGATCTTTCTTCTTGCTGTGTTCTTTTGACTGAATATGGGAAACTTTCTACCGTGTTCTTTCAACTGAACATGGTAAACTTTCTATTGTAGCTAACAGCCAAAGAAAAAGGAGTTTGGCAGCTAGAAGATTAGAAATAAATATGAAAGAATATGGGTGAATTTCTCCTGTGCAATCGTTTCAAATGTGCCCCTTAACTATGAAACTAAACTTTAAACTATCCTTACATAACTTAAGGAAAGGTGTAGAAATATTATACGTAAATTTAGGAGCTTCAACTCTCCAATTCTATCTTAGATATGTGTCTGCTATTTTCACTCAAAACAGACAAACTTCATAGGTAATAGCAGTAGTAAATTTTCGTTCTCTTGTAGACTAACAGCTAGAAAAAGAGACAATATGCATAGCCAATGAATTAGTGGTTCAAGAGTCAACGCACCAAGTTGATTGTCAAGTTCCTTATTTGCCAGTGGAAGACATCAGAGGTATGGGCTGTGACAAGAGTCAAAGCAGCAGACAGACTGACAAGGCTGCAGCTGGCCCTGATTGTCTGTGTAGGACTGGCTTCTGGCTACCTCAGTGCTCCCAGCTGGCCCCAGTTAAACTGCTGAACAGCCCTTGCATTGCTCTGCAAGCTGCCAACAAGACAGGGATTCTCTACATCTAGAACTATTTCCAAGTTTCCTGATCCTCAATTTCTTATTCTCTAGTCTGGTTCTCACTGCTCTTCTAGCTCCTTTTCAGTTCCTGGCTGCACCTTCGCTAAACTGATACTAGGATAAATTCAGTGATACAAATGCAATGCCATGGTCTAAATGTCTCTTTCCCTGAAACTTAGGCTTGTGTTGTGCTTGTGTTGGTCACGGAACAACATTCATTTTCTCAGGACCTGAGAGAAAAGATTTTAGGGAACACAAATCTTGCTCTGCTCCAATCCAAATTCCATCATTTTAAGCTGTAGACCAGAGGGGGAAATCTTTAGGGTATAAAGTTGTGGCCTGCTGCAGGTTCAGAAATGTGAGCTCTTTTGTGTACACCTTGTAGTGGAGGGACAAACTCAGCTTTTGAACTGGAGTTTTCCTTTGGTTTCAGATACCTTTCTACATGAAAAAGGCCTTTATACTTGATGGGATACCATGGTATGTAAGATACTTCAGAAGGGCCACACCAATCTTATTCAAACTCTCTCAGTTATTGAACAAATGCTTGTTAGCATTAATGTTTCATAACTGTTGCAGAGCACTTAGGTGCCCTGCTCCTAAGAAAGAAACAAAAAGTGAATAAGCAGCCCAACTGTTGGTTGCCAGGGCAACCAAGTTAACAAGCAATTACACCTGCCAGTGGTCAGCTGACTGTAAGGGGCAGGGCCTGGCTCCCTTATAAAGCCCAGGGGCTGAGGCCAGGCTGACAGTGTCCTGCCAGTAGCTAAGAAGGAAGGAGTGCTCTGTTATGGGAGAAAGGAGACGCTGATGCAGGAGTAGTATTTAACACTGTTGTGAAGTGAAGAATCCTTGGTAGGCTTAGATGTTGTTATGGCCAAGCGGCTTCTGTTTATGTTATAGGCAACGGCTTGCATTTTTGCTTAGTGTTTGTTACTAGGGTTTAGGTGAGGCAATTAGGGGTTGGAAGAGGTCTCATAGGGGGGCCCACAGTAGTGTGAGAACCCCTGTGCCAGCAAGGATGTGGCATTTGGGGTGCATAGACCCTAGCTCCAGAGAGGGGCAGTGAGGAAGGCCCAGAGAAGGGGGTATTGCTGAGAAGCTCCAGTTGGGGTGTGGCGAGCCCTGGAGAAGGGGGCAGCATTGTGGTGAGCCCTGGAGAAGGCCCTAGAGACCCCAAGTGCCAAAGAGGGCGTGGAGACAGAGAAAGGGACAGAACAATGTCCATTACATTCGCGAGGCTTGAGGCATGGTACAGGGGTGGTAGGAGCCTAAAGATCAAGGAAGACTAAGACACCCACAAGAATACTAGGCTAAGAAGCTCCAGGAAGGGGAGGGGAGTAGAGCAACAAGAACAGAGTACAATGATAGAGGGACCTCCAAGACAGATGTGGCAACAATGGGGAAGAGAGTATTGCCATGCTTATCAAATACCTTGAGCAAAAGTGGAGTCACTGGGCAAGCCGGTATGCAGGTTTCAATGGCTTGAGAGAAATTAGAAAAACTGACCAGTAGGTACGATGTTGGGGTACTGCCAGTACCAAAAAAGATACAACAGATGAAAATAGGTAAGGGGGATATGAAAGCTGTGCAAGAGAGTGGACAGGTCAGTGGAAGAGACAAGAACAGTGACATAAGCTACCATAGTCACACTCAAAATGGGGGACAGACCCAGACTGCAGGCCAAACTAAGGAGGTAGAAGTACACGACACCAAAGGTAATCTGGACGGAGAAAGAACAAAGGGGAGGAAGGAGGCCATGTGTTTAAGTTGGTAACCTCCCAGGGCAAGTCAAATGGTGGACCCTGAGAAAAGTGGCTGAATCCAGAGTCAGGGGAGTAACCCAAGTAAAAATCTATAAAGGGCCTAAAGGAAAACGCAACGACTGAGGAAAGATTGAGTTTTGAGAAGAAAAAGATGCACAGAGAGCATTAAGACAGTGGGAGGTCCGGGGAAGGCTTCAGGATCTCCAAAGAGGCTATTAAGAGAGGCAAGCACTACCACCTCCGGAGAGTAGTGCAAGAAGAAATGGTGGATCCTAGAAGACAAGGGGTCAACCAACTGCAAGTTCAGCCTACCAAGTCTGGCTAATGTGGGGGGACTGCCCATGGCAGGGCAACTCCCAGGAAATCCCATGTGGTGCACCTTGAGGGGGTAAAAGGCAAGCAGGAGGTGCCTTAAAACCTCTACCTATATGCATCTAAAATGTTGGTGAGCCAAAATAAGAATATATAAGGACCAAGATGAAGGAGGTCAGAGGGACAAGAATGAAGACATGCCTCCAGTGAGTCTGGGTCTTGAGAGGAGGGGTGTGTCACAGACCACTTAAGTGCCCTGCTCCTAAGAAGGAAAACATTGCTAGGGTCCCTTCCCTAGCAAGAGTGAATAAGCAGCCCAGCTGTTGGTTGCCAGCGCAACTGAGCTAACAAGGAATTGCACCTTCCAGAGGTCAGCTGACTGTAAGGGGCAGGGCCTGGCTCCCTTAAAACCCAGGGGCTGAGGCCAGGCTGGCAGTTCCCTGCCAGCAGCCAAGGAGGAAGGAGAAGCTGATGCAGGAGCAGCATTTAACACTCCTGTGAAATGAAGAATCCCTGGTAGGCTTGGATGTTGTTATGGCCAAGCGGCTTCTGTTTGTTATAGCCAAAGACTTGCATTTTTGTTTTACTGTTTGTTACCAATGGTTTGGGTGAGGCTATTAGGGGTTGGAGGAGGACTCATAGGGGACTCGCAGCACTGTGGAGGACACCAGAACCAGTGAGGATGCAGCATTTGGGGTGCATGGATCCCAGTCCCAGAGAAGGGGGCATTGCTGAGAAGCCTCAGTGCAGGCATGGTGAGCCACAGGAAAAGGGGCAGTGCTTGAGAAGGCCCCTGAGAGAAGGTGGCATTGGAGAGAGGGCTAAGGAGAGCCCAAGAACTTGAGAAGGCATGGAGACAGAAAGGGACAGAACAATGTCCATTACACCTGCGAGGCTTGGGGCGTGGTACAGGGATGACAGGAGCCATGCATGGGCCATAAGGCTAGGGTGCCCCAAAACGCCCGCAATAGAACGGGAACCACAAAGGGGTCCAGGAGCCCACGGTGCTCAGAGTACAGCTAAACCGTGTCCGAGGAGATGTGAAGGCAACCTCCCTTACAGACTTGAACACCAAAGACATGGCAGGAAAGAAATTGAGGGTGCCCTTGGGCCAAGTTGGCATGCGAAGGGGGACCTTGAGGAGATCATGGCCTTCCTGCAGGACCCCACCATGACAATAACCCTTTTTAGGGTAGTGACTATCCCTGACAGGGGCTTGTCTGAAGATCTGCCTTCCTCCACCAGAAACCAAGGAATGGGACCAAATTAAGTACTTTCTGGAAGGTCAAAGCAATAGTGACAGAAGGGTGTAAATTATGTTACATGTTATCTTTCAAACACGTTGAATGCTCTTAAGATAGGAGTGTCCACATGTTAAGGCAGGAAAAGATGTGCTAAGTACCTTCTGCATGCCTCAGAGAGAATCCTTTTAAAGTGAGGATTAACTAGCTGCAGCTGGTGTTAGCTTGCATTGTAGTAACATCAACCTACTCCAAGAAGCTAAAACCAGAGTATTGAGGTTCTCCAGAAGCACAGGAAGCACTTCTGTGAGTAGACTAGCTATCATCCAGAATGTTACTGGCCCTGGACTGACAGCTGGAGACAGCTGGGCAGTAATGGGTTGCAGGGGGAAGGGGAGAGGGGAGTAGGGATCTGCCAGGCAGCCATGAGTGGGCCCAGGGTGAGCAGGTGGAACCAGCAGTCCCCCTGTGTGCCCAGGTTGAGCCTATGTTGCCCCCTGTTGGGCTCCACAGCTGCCCAGCAGCTCCCCATGGGGGAAAGATCCAGGGGTGGGTGGGGAGCTGCCAAGCAGCCATGGGTGGGCCCAGCAGCTCTCTTCACATTGGTCCACCCCTGTGGCCTTACAACTGTCCAGCAGCTCCAACCCAACCCTCCACCCTCACGGGTAACTGAGCAACTGTGGGGCCCAGTGGACCGGTATAGCCACTAGAGAACCAGCAAGCTAGGCAGGCATGGAACAAATATGGCAGCTCCTAATAATGCCCCTGCTCAGCCGTCCTCTAGCAGCAGGTTTGAGCTGTGTACCTTGGAGAAGGTATTAGCCCTTCTGACTGCTCACAGCACATGCTAAATTTAACATGGCACATGCTAACTTTCAGGGATATTACGCTAAGTGTAACATGTAACTATACCCACATTCCAGTAGGAGAGAACTACACCAATGAGATCGCCTGCCAAAGAAAGATTAAAATCCTCAGTGATAATAACTGGCGGACCTGCACAGGGAGTCTCACACAATCACTAGTAAATCATCATTAAGAGATTATAAAAAAGGCAAAAAAAAAAAAAAATGCATGTAACTTTTAACACTCAATATGCCCAACAATTTCATTTTCCATAATGAAGTCCAAAAATGAATTGAACACCAAACTGGTATTTTGTACTTGCTTATGGACCTATAATCATGATGTGATTACATTTATTTTGAGGGAAAAAAATGAAAATGCCAACCAAAAATATTTCAACTTGGTACTTCAAAGGAGACATTGTATCCACAAAGGACAGAAGTTAAGTAAAATTCATTTGGATAAAAAGGAAATGGTCAGAAAAATAACTGAAAATTTAAAGTTGCTTAAGCATATGGCCACATCCCACAATCAAAAAATAAGATCAACTTGAACTAAAAATACATCTTGTTTAAGAGAAGGAATGAATAGCCAACACCTTGACCTTGTGTGGGGTAGGGAACAACAGCATAGAGGCAAGCATTTCATCTGGCTAGCATCACCTTTTTGGGTACCCCTAGACAATATGGATGTTCAGGACTGCTATCCTTCCCAGTAGATCCTGCTCTCCAAAAACCTGATGCAGGTCATACAATAAACCAGGAAATACTGCCTTCACATTGTTTAGGTTACATGAATAGACCAGTATGTCTCGCCCTAAGGAGATAACTTTAGAAGTAAATCATCATGACTTTAGAAGACGTGATGGCAGGGAACATTGTTATGCCTTGGTCACTCCTCCATATTTTGTTTGCTGAGGAGAAAAATGTAATTTGAGCAATTTCTTCCAGATTGTGCTCTTTCAGCCTAAAGGTACAGCCCTTACAGCAGTCTGAAATACACTAACACTGCTGTTAATGGGCCTTTTCTGATACATTTCTTATTTCTTTAGTATTCATTATAGACTCAGTTTACATTTGACAAGATGTTCCATCAGGGCCAGGATATGGGGCCAAGCTACTACTATAGTTGTTACTTCAACATAAGTGTTAATGTGATCCATTCCATAGAAGAGGGGTCTGTGCCAATGGTGTACCTCTACTGGGATCTTCAGTTCAGAAATAGTATGGTTTAAGCAAGTTCTTTTGACTTAATCTTGTGGGTTCGCAACTAGTGAAGGAATCAGGTCATTAAACCTGCCAGACTTGAGTGAATGGGGAAGTAACCGAGGCTGACCAGCAAGCAGACTAGAACTGTTTATTGTAAGGGAGAGATTAGGATTCAGACAAGGGACTGGGAGGGAAGACTAGGGATAGCTAGGCAAGAGCCTGGGATGGGAAGCTTGAGAAAGAGTGAGTAGATAGGCTATAAAAATGGGGTTGATGTAAGGGTGGGGTAGAGGATATTGCCGAATAGAAACAGCTTGAAGGTCTGAGGAAGGGAAGAATAGGACATGAGGAAGAGCTTGAGAAGAAAAGGCAGAAGACTGTGTCCCAGAGCATATTCCATTCTTGGGGCTGGAGGAAACTTTAAAATTCTCAAGTCTCATTGTTCCAGTACTGTCATGAAATAGAAATAAAATCCCCTGGTTAAGTTTCTATTTCCTCCTTCTAGTACAGTTCCATATAGAGGATGACAACATGCTATTGTTATCAGGCTAGGTAATAAATCGAAAGGTTCCAGCTCCTGTGACTTATGTGGGTATTCTTCCAAATTCCACATAGAAGATTTCTGTGGGGGGGGTGAGGGGGGAGTTTCCAGCTTTATCTTTTAAAAACTTAATTTCTCTTTCTAGCACATTTTCTTATGTCTACTGAGAAGGTCATGCAAAAGTTAAGAAATGACAGTAACGAGGTCGCCTGTGCAATATTAATTCAGCCATTTTGTTAGTCTTGATGCTCATGTGCATTAGTCACTAGTTGCACAGCGTGGATCAGAGTTGATTAATGAAAGAAGCTAATGCTGTAGAAGCTGGAAGGTAGCAAATGGGGTAGGTGACTAGGGAAAAATAGGGCAGTTTTAAGACTAAGACACTGTTACCCAGTTTGAGTTCAACCCCTTTTGGCTTCAGTGAGAGACAATGCTCCAGCACAATTATTAAAGCACAGATTTTTTTTTTTTTTCCCTAAACTGAACAAGCATGGGATCTGGATTACTAGATTATGATTACCATACTCATTTAGCAGTCCCTTCAGTTGGATGGTAGGCAGTCATGTAACATTTCTCAAAAGAGGCTGGTTAGGTTAAAGGTTAAGCCAACAGAACCTGCCTGTTGCTTCAGAATAATGTACTCAATCCCTGCCTTTGCTATAGAGTTTCAGTGTAATCCTGGGAAAAATCTCTTATTCTAAATTTCTCAAATGCAATCATTATTTGGGGAGAACAGGAACTCTAAAGTCTAACTTCCAAAATTTCTGAACTATCATTTCTAGCCAAATTCACAAGTGCTTCGCAGTACCATGGTGTATCCATAGAAATGGGAATCCCTAAGGGAATTTAATAATTCTTTTGTCAGAGCAGGATCTCACTAACATGTAGAAAATAAAGCATGGAACCACACAGAAAAAATGGGGAGAAAACAAAATACAAAAAACAAAAGCTCATCTGGTGATAACTATTCATTCTTTGCACCAAATTAAAATAGAGAAATGTGAACTGCATGTAGTTAAGGAACAAGGCAAGTTAAGATTGCGGAGGAAACCTTAATTCATGCCATTCCCAAATCTGGAGAGCTTGACTTTTCACTCCTTACAATGTTCGTTCTTCTTTTTTTTTTTCAGTGCATTTGCTTAAAATTTCATTATTAGACAACCAGTAATGCATTCTGCTCATTGTATTCCTGCATGGAATTAACATACACAGACTGCAGCATACCTTTGGCCTAACTCTAGTCCCATTTATATGAGTGTGCACGAAGATCAACTCTGTAGAATTACAGCAATATGAAGCAGAAGTGACACCACAGTCCGACCAAATCAAAAAGAGCAGGGTGGATGGTACCTTAGAGGAAAACTCCTTAAGAAAGACACAAGCTTGCATAGGTAAATCCTAATTCGTCTGATGCTATAAATAAGTCTCTAAGGGTAGGTACAGTAATTTGTCACACCTGGTCTACATGAATATAGACCAGGAGAGATGCGTGAAGTGGACGGGTGTTGTTGGGTCCATGGTGGGATTTGGAGAACTAAAGATAGCCCCATTGGGGTGCGGGTAGGGGGGAATGAGGAAGTGGGAGCAGGTTTCCAATCGTGCAGGCCCAGGACTGGGCTGGGCTTTCCCAGCCCTGAGGTTGCACTGCAAACGCATACAGAAATTGGTGAGATTGGGTTAACTTTTTTATATCAGGTTAATCTGATCTTGATCTAATTTAGTGCACCTACCGAGGGGAACCAACTTAAACTTGGCATGTCATTTGTCATTTTTGGAGTGCTTTCAGCCTGTACAATTGGGTATTTAAATCAACTGAGCCCTCGTTTCATTAATCTAAATGTAAAGCCCGCATGCATGCTAAGGTGCCACCTTTCTCTACTTTCTGTCTTACTTCAGACTAGGATAGCTAATTACCTCTCTCTCTTATAACTGGGAAGAATTAGAAGCAAGCTCTGTAACAGATTTTAAACGCACACAGGTTTCATAAAAGGGATGGGTGACTAGTTCTCATGAGTTACAGACACCCCACCCTGCATTCTCCAAATAGATCAAAACATCTTTTATCCATGTCCATCAGACAAGCCTGTAACAGGATGGCATCCAAGGGCAGCTGTGATGCCCCCTTGTGACCGTCTCAATCCTAGCCAGCTCCTGCCTCCTGCTCCGCCCTCTCGGGGTCTCACTCTGCTTCCTCCTCTGCCATGCCTTGAAGTTAAAAGGGAATGAGAGGAGGCTGCCCGCAGAGGTTGTGAACCTAGGGTGCACGCTCTCTCCCCCTCCTCATTCCCTCAGACCCTCAAGGGCTACACTTGTGGCCTCCTCCACCCCTACAACTATGTCCCCTACAACTATGTCCGTACCTCTCGGGTGTTACTCTGTCCACAGGTCAGTCTTTGTGTAGGTGCCTCAGCTCCCTTGGCTTTAGCCCACCCTTTTTTCTGGCTGCAGGTCTCCATCCCTGGCCCACTAATTTGGGCCCAGGTCTCTTGGCCTCAGCCCCTGCTGTGTCTCTGATCTCTGGGCCCCTTTGCCCTGTCCTGTGCCTAGTCTCAGCACCCCCCTCCCCTCTGGGGTCCCTGACCCAGGGCAAGCCTGCTCCTTGTTTGGCTTAGCCCTCCTGGCGTCCCTGACCCAGGGCAAGGCTTTATGCCAAGTGCTTCAGCACCATCCTTGTAATCTTCTCCTCACCCCTCCTATTGGCATACCTGGTCCACCAGTTTTAAGCTTACATTGCAGCATCAATATAAGCTCCTGCTTCCAAACTAAACCTGCCCAGCTCTGGGTTGTTACCTCACTACAGGCCATGAACACCCCATAGCACTCTCCTGGAAGCTCTGTGGAGTAGCTCAAGGGCCTGCCGCTCTGTATGCTGCAGGCATCTCACTCGGGAGCTCCTTTCCTTGCAACCTGCAAGGCCAGACTGGCCGCTCTGGGTTTACATGCCAGGAAGCAAATCCGCTTTTGTCATATGCCTTCCCCAGCTCCGTATAGGGGACTGTCCCCTTATTAAGGGCCAGCCTGCTCTGCTGCAGCTGCAGCCCCACTAAAATGGTTTAGGTTGCTGCATCCTCTGAAAGTGGCAGGAGGTCTCTGGCTCCCTGTTATAGTCCCTTCTCCTCCCCTTCAGTTATACCCAAGTACAGTAACAAGGGTTGGGCCTCCTGTTACACCAAAGTTTTTCACTTAAATAAGCTCCCATTGCATCATGTTGTTTGAGGAAAAAAGTTACTGCAAACTGAGAAAAGGACTCTTTATTTCATCTGTCCAAATGATATACTTTCTTCTCCAGCTAAATGAAGAGTAGAAGCAGCTCAGGCTCACTTCAGTGGATATCTTTCATAAACTATCTGTTCTGGGAAATGGGCGTTTATCAGTCTAAAATGGGAAGGATCTCTCCTCCTTTTCTCTATACTTGCCTTATTCCCCACTCCCAACATCTGCCTGTGGTTTTTGCTGTGCTTACAGTCTTTTCCATTTTCTTTTTCCTGTTTAACCCATTATGTTCCTTGCCTCACACATACAATTCAGACCTGCCAGGGTTGAGCTGGGTTTAAATATTCAAATACATTAAATCCAAGTGGATTTGAAGTTAGTTAAAACACGGTTATCAATCCCTGTTTCTCTGACACAAAGTATATGCAAGTTTCCTTGTTCTACAGGGAAGCTTTTATATACATTGTAAAGCAGCTAATGAAACACCAAGTAAAAATTACTTCACAAGCTACTTCAAGTTAGAAAGTTTCTCTACAGCACTGAAATAAATCCTTCCTGAATAACTGTCACTTTTAGGTTACAAAAGATGAGATTCAAAGCTTTTGATTTGAAATTTTCATTTATTACGTTATGATCTTAAGCATTACTAATGTCTTACTAATGGAGATTTTAGCACATAAGCATTAACCACAGCAGTCTTGAAAGTATCCCCGTTGTGCAAATTTTAACTTACTACTTGAGGAAAAACTTAAGGAATTTAAAGGCTGTTATTAAGCTTACTGAGCTGCAAAAATGCCATGAATAGCTTTATTTCAGCTGCCAGTCCATTTATTTGAATCTGCATATAAGAAGCATAGTTCCACTTGCTTGACATTTGAACTGTTTTGTCAGTCAACAGAAAACAAATTCATACTTATAAAATAATAGACCGAAGGCAGCTTCAACTCTTAGCTTCCACAAACTGAAAAGCACATAGACTTTGGGAGAATAAATCTGCACATCTAATTTACCATACTTCTCCAACTGTAGTTCAAACTGGCAAAAGACATTGTACTAAATGAACTACTGTATCTACTCAAATAAAAGATGAGCCTCAATATAAGATGGCACTCAAATAATTAGATTTTATATATGGAAAAGTTATAAATTTGTTGTAATTTTCCTGGTGTAGAACCTAATTATTGGAGGGTTGCCTTCAATTTGTCTCCCTCCCATTGTTTCACCAGACAAAATAAATTTGGGGGGAATAGAAAAAATAAAACTGGGGGAAGGGGGTCAGGTGGCCCCCCCTGCAACTTCCTTCCCATGCAGCTCCTTCCCCACTGTCAGACCCTGCTCTCCCTGACCATATGGAAATACGGGGCAAACGTGAAAACACTGGGTTGAAATAAAATACCTGGTAATTTATTTAACTTATAATGGAACTGTGGCAGGGCACCTTTGGGTGCCTGCTACCTTAAGAGCAGAGGCAGGCAGCTACCCGGTGCCTGATGAAGGCAGCCTTTTTGAACACGGCATCTAAAGACTTCAGTTTGCTGTGGGCAGGGGAGGCAGAAACATTGCCTAGCTGAGCCGTAGCAGGAACATCCTTGGAGGTAAGGGCAGGAGCTTATGGGGATGGTTTGGAGGCTCCTTGTCCTGGGCTTGACCTAAAACTGCACCTTGCTGGGGAAGGGTGGCCTGGTGGGGCTCTTGGTGGTGTGGGAGTCCCCAGGAAATGCTGTGCCAGTTACCACCCTGGTGAAAAGCGAAGAGGGGCACCTGAACATTAGCCCCTGCCTTTGGGTGGGTTTTGGAGGCAGCTGGGCAGGTAGCGTGGTCAGCTGTGCTCACATGTAGGCACCTGAGCCCAGCAGGAATGAGAGATCCCAGAGACCCCAGAGCAGGTAGTGTAGAGTTGTGGGAGTAGTGGGGGCCACATGTAGGCACCTGAGCCCAGCAGAGGGATGAGGTCCTGGAGACTCTAGAGGTAGTGTGGAGAAAATTGGGAGGCCCTGCACAGAGTAGGGTTGAAGTGCAAGCTGATCTGAAGGGCTATGCATGTGAGGGGGCTGAGTAGGGCTGAAGTCAGAGCAGGCCGAAAGGATAGCCCAAGGGACATGCTGAGTAAGGTTGAATGGGAGTAAACTTGAAGGATAGCACAAGGGCCAGCCCCATGAGAAGTTGTGCTTGGTGAGAGGCCTGGGGCAGAACTAGCCCAGGGTTTGGTATAAGGCCAGACCACGCAGAATAGAGACACTCCTGGGAACTGAAGGTTCTGCGTGGCAAGGCCAGGATGAGTGTAGCCAAGCCTGATGGCCCAAGATGGGCTGCTCAAGGAGAAGCAGGGCAGTGGAGGGTGGGCTAGTAATGGCAGTATGCCAGAGGAGTTGGTGAGAGAGGGGTGGAGTAGAAGAGGCCTCCTGTAAGAGGAGAGGTAGTGCGTGTACGTGTGTGTCTGGAGACCAACTTTGGACTCAGTTTGCTCTGGTCTCAGACCAGGAGTAATGTTAACCTGGATGCTGTCTATGAGAGATGGGCTGTGGTGTAGGGAAGGTTGGAGCTGCAGATGGTGCCCCCTGGCATCGGGGCAGTAATGGACAGTCTCCTACATGTTCCGTATATGGGAGCAACAAAGCCATGGCAGGTATGATCGGGCAGATTGCCCCATAGAGACAGGCCGACATGAGACCCAGCCCTGAGAGCTGCCACTTGTCACAGGATCCATTTTGCCTTTTCTGAAAACTACTGCAAGTTTTATCACAGGTACTCCATAAACACGCCTTTTTAAAGAGCATGTTTGTACCTACCTATACATAGGACTAACTGTTTTTTGTTTGGTTTTTTTTTAGGAAAAATTTTCCTGTTCTAAGTCAAATCAGCCAAATCCATGAGTCATTCAAGAACCAAATGTGGCCCTAGTACTGGCAAACATTCTCCACCCCTGCCTAGGGCTTCAGATGCTTCCAAATCATTTGGTGGGCATCCTACTTGCAGGCCCAAGCCCTGGCGTTGGTTTCCATTACTGAGCACCAGCTGCTTTTGGCAGCAGTTTAATGATAAACAGTGTATTTAATGAGGTTTGCTTGTATGCTGATATAAAATGAGGGGCTTCCCCCCCCCCCATGCTGATTGGAGGGAAACATCTTAATTTTATATTCAAGTAAATACAGTATATGCACCATTCACTATAGCATCCTTATATCACATCAGAAATAGTCATTTGTTGTTGTCAGGGAAGTATTACAGTGGTTTATAAGGGAAAATAGTATTACAAATTAGCTATGAGTGAGCCTGAAAAGTGTGGATGGCCAGCCAAAAATAATAGTATAAATACAGATTTATACAATCTGTCTACAAGCCTTTTGAGCAAGCCTACCTCTTTTCTTTTCTGTTGGTTTTCCTATCATTTTCTCCATGAGACTCGGTAGCAGCTGCTAATCTTCCAGAATAGCATTCTTAATCTTGTGTTCAATATAAAATGGTTAACTCCTGAAGACTAAATTCAAGAAAAAATCCAAAACTGTATTTTATCAGATCGCATCAGAATAATTGTTCTGGTTATTATCCTGTTGCTGAAGAAAAGTATCTGCCTGATCTTTCAGCAACAATGAGATGCTATGGTAAATCACTTAAAGTACTGCAGATACTTTAACCATACTGTTTTTATTATCTTATGACCTATTCTCTGGGGGGAAAAAAAACCCAGGAAATTAGCAGCTGTCTTGCTTCAAGATGGAATTATGGCTTCCCTGAATCCCCTTTTATGTTAACTGCATCTCTTCATTTCCTCTAAAACTTTCAAATACCGCTTCACCGGAAGCTCACCTATCCTGCTTAGTGTCGGAGTGGTACCACCTCACATACTACCACAGAAGTAGCTCCATCCTCTGCTTATTCTAACTTCAGGAAGCTTTCCAGAAGTGCTTCCTTAATCCCAGTTTATTTACCACCTTCCTCATGCAAGGATAGGACAAATATATTTGGAGACATTTCCAAAAGAACATATTTCAAAAGGGAAGCAGCTATCAGTTCTTAATTGTTACGTGTAGACAACCTGGGACAAGGGGCTAGACCAGACCATTGCCACGCAGCCAGATTAGACCCTGACAGTTGCCATGTGCTGTATCAGGCTCCCGTTTTGCCTGCTCTGCATACCAGATCAGGTCCTCGCTATCCCTTCCCCATGTGCCCCATTGAGCCCACAAGCCTGGCACCACCCATCCAGCCCATACGGCAAAAAGGTTGGAGCCATTGCTGTAGAATGCAGTTCAGACAAAGCTGAGAAGGAAGCCAGCTTGGAAATGAGCCTTGCTTCAAATATTCGGTCTCCTCAATGCACTGTTCTTTGCTCCCTTTACCGCCCCAAGCGTTATCCAGCATTGCAACTTATTCTCTGCCTGCCTCCTCATGTTTTTTCTTCTATATTAGGTATGTTTGCAATTTCAAGAGAAGAAAACACAGTATAAGCAAACCTGTGATAGAAAAGAGGCAGAAAAACAGATTTCCTTTCTTCTTATTTTTACTGCAACACACACAAGCAAAATTATTTCATTTCTTCCCCTTTTCACTCCAATTCCAACACTGAAGAGTAATGCCTTCTATTAGAAATCATGTAAAATCATTTCTTGCAAAAAGAAAGAGAATTTACTCTCAGAACTTGCATTATACCAAAAAAGGTACAATTTCCCTTGCTCCATAAAAGCCTATTCAAAATGGAGAAATCATAAGTAAAAAATCAGCTAGCCTATCTCTATGTAAGGAGCTAAAATGTCACGTTTCTGTAATAATGGAAGATCAGACCCCAGAAAAGCTAGACAGCTCTCATACTTTTCTTGTATTCACAGATTTATTCTATTCTAGCTCCCAACATATTTCTACTGCCAACAATAGTGCGTCTCAAAAAATTCCAGTGCTAATAATATTTGAAGATACTCTCTTCAGCTGCTACTACTCAGAAAATATCCCCTAAGTGTCCCCTGCTACAACTAAAATCTTTCCCTCTAAGAACGTACTATCAAAAAAACTCGAAGATACCTGAGAAACACAATAGATATCTGATCAACCTGTCTTTCATTTGTGCAGTCTGCGTCATGGAAGAGTTGTCTTCAAAGTCCAAATCTCCTGGGTTATACACTGTCCAGAAAGTAATTAAAGTGCAGAGGAGTAGATCACTGAACATGACTCTGTTTCTAGATGTAATCTTACTCGGGCACAAAAACATCTTGGAACATCTCTGGAAAAAGTTATAAATGTATAGGTACCAGGCGTCTAACATATCCGTGTAGTCCCTAGAAGTCAGTTTCTCAACTATATATATGTCTATCTGTGAACAGGCATGCTTATAAACACTTTCTGTTCTTCTAATTTCTCCACAGAGGCCTTTCTTACAAAGACAATATCTGAGCCACATCACCAGAAGTATATTTTGCCATTCCATGGGGAAATTTAAGAGACATCTAAACTTCATAAAATGGATTATAAGGGAGAAATTCTGCCTACATGAAAATCCCTCGCAGTACAAGGACAGAGATGTCTGGCCAATAGCCTTGTTAGTCTGAAGTCAGGTAGGATAGCACCTTAGATACAGACCAATTAGTGTCTAATGTACCACCTTGACCTACCTTCTGCCTGATTTCAGCACTAATACAGCAAACCAACTCGGTACTCATCAATGGCACAAAGCTCAGGCAAATGAAACGGATCAGTCTGTACAAGCTCTTTAAACCAGTTAGTCTGAGAACAAGGTAATAATGGATGGACATATTTTATTTCTTGAGGTTTAATGCTTATTTCTTGAAATTAATCCCACTTGGGTAGATGACAGAGCTCACAGGCCAAATTGTTGCTTTAACTGGGAATTATTTCTATTAGATGTTAAACAAAAGAAAGTCCAATTCAAGATAGATTGAACACAAGCAAAACTCCACTTCCAAAAGAATTCCTATTCGTATTAAGAAAAATGCGATTAAAAAAATTACAGCTTGTAGCATGAGAGACAAGGGTTAGGAACCTTCCTTTCTTTTCAGTATAACTGTAGGTGTGGAATTGAAGCCTTTTTGTGCCCTGCTGTTCTACCCATCTCTGTGGTGTTTTGGCCATAATTTAGAAAACAAGGCTAGTACAAGTGTGTTCTGTTTTGTTCTGCCCCCTCCCTACCATATAAGAAATATTATTTTGGCTTCTTTCTTCCATGTCTGAAGAAGTTTCTCTGAATGTGGCCAGGTCTATTGTTTAATTATTAAAATGATTTGAGCAGAAAATGGAATCCATTTCCTGTAGAGCAAATTAACTGCAACCAATTTAATCTACAGAAAAAAGCAGAGCTGTCTAGTTATGAAGGCTCATCTTTATCTTTTAGGAATTACAAGCTTGCTCCATAAGAGGAGCCAGGTGCTGGCTATATGACAGAGTAAGCCCTCCTGAACACAAAGTGTCCAGGAAGTGTGGCCTCCCAGAACAAAATTTGGTGATGCCGATAGACACTTAAAGATGTCAGAACAGGAGTAGGACAGCCACTATGACCTGCGTACTGTAAGTAGTTGCATATAAGTTTATGTATGTAATTGTAAAAGCTGTTGTGTATTTGCAGCGGGGCTCAGGATGCCTGCAAAGACAGAGTGGGAAAGTTCGCAGAAAGTTGTTGCTTGCAAGAATGTGTGTGTGTGTGTGTGTGTGTGTGTGTGTGTGTTTTGATTGGCTCCAGAGGCAGGAGAGGGGAGGGAATTTGGGGAGGCTCAGAGAAGGGAAGAAGCCCTGTGGGACCACAGAGCTTGGGGAGGAACCACCCTGCGAGCCTGCTTATGAAGTGAACCTGCCCTTTGTGATGGGGAGAAGATAACCTGGAAACTCTTCTTCCCTCTGGGAGGCAGAGGGATTCATGGGGAGGGGAAAAGGTGGTAAAGTAGACTTGCCTAGGAGGGTAGGGTGTTGATCTGGGGACAGGTAACTGAGAACCTGGAGAAAGGTGCTTTTGGGGAGGGGGGCAGTGTGTGTTTCTTTGCAGATACCACAGATAGCTGGAGCAGGGGGGAGCTTCACGTCCCCATTCAGGCTGTAGCAGAGAGCACCACTTCCTGAAGCAGCAGCACCAGCCATGGGTATTGTGTTGTCAGTGTGAAGAAGAGCTGATGTTCGTGTTAACCCTGTGTGCTCCTGCTGAAATTCACTGCAGTCTCAAGGTTTAAGCTGGGGAGCTGTACTGAGGGTGCCTTTGATTCAATTTGTAGAGTTTTAGTTCATTGATACCTGCCTTTGACAGTTAGATTATTGATACCCTGTTCTGCTGTTAGCCTCATTCATATGTTGACTGTTTTGTAAATAATAAACTGCATAAGTAATTAGACTGTTTGTCCTCTGTTGTGTGGGGAGAGCACTCCATGGAGAGGTAGCCCCAGTCTTAAGGTCTGGGGGGTTGACTAAGGCTGTTTGACACCCCAGGCCCCTGAATCCAGACATGGCTGTGGGTAACATTGTGATTGGGGTTACATAATAAAGAGTTGTTCCGTATTATAAGCCTGCAGATGTTAAGGTTTATCTTCTTTTATTCAAATAATGGGGAAAAAAGTGTTCTTTTCTGGACTGATAGACAAAATGTCTGAGTGTAGATATCCTGTACTAATAAACCTTGCCAGAAACCTGAAATAGCTACTGTTTTTTTCTGTTTGATTACATTAATTCTGGGTTTTGTTTTGGGTTGCAGCATAGTTAATAACCAACCTTTTTTTTTTTTAAACAGTTCTCAGGATTTACTTTTATTTGTGCTATGAACCCTTTCTCAAATATTATAGAGTGCACAAGTGACTGCTCTTTAAGGATAGGTACAAATGATCTAGCCAGAAGAAGAAACTAAAGTAACTTGCAAATAAAGGAAGCTAAATCCACAAGCTAATTAGGTATGTCTGTCTCTACAGAGAAGCAGGAGTTACCCTGGTTTATACTTTTTAACAATGCATCTCTTTAGATAATTCCTTATTTGTATTTGTTACTTGCACAAGAAAGAAGTTCCTTTGACCCACCTCAAAATACCTGGAGAGACAGAGAGAAGCTATTAATACTTCCATTCCACCTTCATCTTGAAAAATGAGCAACCCCTGTGTTAATTCCCTCTATTACCTTTCTAACAAGAGTGAGCAAGAAACTACAACCAACATATCCAGAGTAATTCTCACTGCTCTAAATTTGCCCTTAAGGTCTTGCACCCCGGACTGATGAGGAAGTGATATTCATTCAGTGCTTGGACTCCAAGGCAATAGGTTTTTTAGAACAGCTACTGGCGCACACACCAGAAAACTCCAGTCCCTGTTGTTACAGTTTTCTCCACCGCCCAGTTCATAAGGAGCTCTGATGTAGACCCAGTAACGTAACTTAAATGTTCCCATTGTCGTAGCAGGGAGATGGAACAGACTACAGTACTGCGGTTGTGGTTATGAAGTCGTCAGTAACAGAATTCAGCATCGTTCCACTCCATTTCCCAGAAAGTTTTATTTACTTCCTTATTTTCCCTGTATTTATTCTGTTATAGCATAGTCTAATCTGTCCATTTCTTGCTGGCCTAGATTTTTTTCAGTCTCTTATTCCTGTGACCTCTGCTTTCCTTCCAATACGAGGACAGATAGGGGGAAAAAAACATAACAAAACTCGACCTACCTGAGAATCTGTGTGCGTTTAAGGTTGTGTGGTACTAAGACAAAAAAACCCAACGACAACAACACTGTGTCACATAACAACTGAATACAAATGGACTGAGGCATGGCCTGACAAGCCTCTGACTCTATAGCCACACTGTTCCCTTTCCAGAAATGTCAGTCGAGTTGGCTCAGGATACCCGCTGCTATTTTCTTTTGTGTCATAGTTGTGGAAGTGCCAACCTGACGCCTGCAAAATCAGGCTACAGAACTTACGTGACTGATAATCACGAGTTGTACATGCACCCACCTCTTGAGGTACATTTTATTGGCCTTTTGATTTTGAACTCTTAAGGTATGCCTGGGTCATATTGTGTAAGTTTTCTTTGTAGTCAACACACTTAAAAGCATGCAGGCGGTGAGGTTTTTCTTCGTTTCCATTTCTTCTTTAAATTAAAACTGAGATTGTCCCAGGATTCCAGGTGTCTCAACACCTGCCAGAAAATATACCTAGCATCGCAAAACCTGGTAAAAGAATTTCTGATCGCCTCTGTGACCTTTCCAAAAGAAGACACAGAGCAGAATCCTATGTCGCAATGGCCCAAATGACACTTATACGCAGTTTGTAATACTATACAGTGTGCCGCGTGAATACTCCTGCATATCTCTCCCTTTTTTGGCTGCCTGTGTAGCTAGCTTGAAACGAAAGACTGGAAGAGAGATGGATGTTATCTAATGTGTGATCCAGTAATTAGAGCACTGTGCTGGGAAATCTTAAGAGATGTAGGTTTAAACTTTTTCTGGGAGCCTAGAACTTGGGTTTCCTGCATCCTGGGTGAGTATGCTAATTATTAGTCAGTTGAACAAAAATATGAGACATTTTCTTCCGGTGTCTAACTCCGGCTAGCCAAGGGAGTTTGCCCTGCTACAACTGTAGGACATAAGTTTGCCCATGTGGCACTGTATACCCTCCTGGACAGATCAAAGCCTGCTGAGCATGTTCAATAGCTGTAGGACACTTGTACATGTACACTGGAGGTGGAACAGGATCACAAAGTGCATGTAAGTGGCAAAAGTGTCACTTACGCATCTAAAAATGTTTCATTTGGGAGTGTACACTGGACTATAATTACCCCCCCATACTGTGGATAGAATCCCACAGTTTGTGGAACCATTAACAAGTTTTATCTTTTTCATATATATTTGAACCATGTATGTGATTAAAGGAATTGTTCTTTAGGTGTCCCCCCATCACTCTTTGACCACTAGCACATTTACACGTGGCACTTTTGCCAAACGAGGATTTTGAAAATGGAAACTTGGCAATTAAACAATCTTGAGAAACATTCTAAGGTGTCACCAGTTCAGCTTCCCATGCCTTTCCTCTCTTTTCTCCATGGAAATATATTGATATATGGATGAGATATACTTCTCCTTCATACATAAGGAAAAGAATTTAAAAGTGCCATGTCTCTCTTATAGTTTCTTCAAAATGGTGAATAAAAATGAACATTGTATTGCGATAGCTATGAAGGTTATTACAAATATAGTGCTGATTGATGAATGGTAGCTATCTTTAAAAGGTTTCTAAGGTTTTTAAATTTTTCCTGGTTATCGAGATAGCTTAGCTGTATAATGGTGAGTACTCACTGAAGTGGTAATAGCATTCAAACTGATGGGAAATTCTAAAATAGGCTTAACTTGCTATACCAAGAATACTAATGGTAGAGATTTAGTTGATTTACTGAGGTTTTAAAACTCAGAGTGGTAGATCAAATAAGCAACTTAGCAATTATCTGTGAAAGTGCATTACAACAAAGAGGAAGTCACCTCATATGGCACCAGATGCATTAGGTATAGGAAGTATCAGGTTCCTTTGTGGTTTCAGTGGGCCATCAAAGGAAACCAACAGCACAAAAGCTCTTGAGAAATTTCAGCAGTGAAATGATTGTTTAAAAAAAAAAAAACACCTTATGTCAAGCTGCAAAACAGTGATGTAACTAGGGCAGGGACATTAGGTAGCTGGCCTCATGCTCACTTGAGGAGGGGAAAGGGTCCAAAAGAAAAGTACCTTTTTCCACAGTCATACAATCACGCCCACAGGCAAAAGTGATAACTGGAAGTCACCTCTACCTCTGTGTGTGGTACCTTCCCCACATTGCTGATCATAGCATTATGTCTCCTGTGTAAAAGACTTGTCCCTTCCATCTCTCCACATTATAAATGATGACAGAAGTGGGCTTGGCTATTACCCCTAAATATCATTCTATTAATCATAAAACTTTTGAGCTTGGTCCTGCTCTCAATTAAGTGAATGGACAAACTCTCTCTTACTGAAGTACCATAGGATTAACACGTTACACAGTTTTTAAAAACACCACTTCAATTTAGGGCTGATTAAACCCCCATGTAGCCCACACCTCCTGCTGACTTACCTGCCTGTCCAGCAGGGAGGGGAGGGCAAGCTGCTGGCAGGTGGAGAGGTCCCTGGGTTGCAGGTGGCCTGATGCTTCCCTCTGCAGCAGCAATGGGCCACCCCAGGTGGCACCCACCCACAAGCATCAGGCTGGCGTGGTCCTGGAGGGCATCATAGCCATGGAGGGAAGCACTGGGACCCTGCGCAGCTCAGGCAGGCAGGCTCTGGGAGGGTGGGAGTGGCAGGAGATAGACTTGTTGCTTTTCTTGGCAAAAGCCTGCTTTCCTGGGCTGCTGCCAAGCTGCCTGCAGGGCTTCCTTCACAGCCGTGGAGCTGTACGGACCCCAGTGTCTCGCTCCACAGCTGTAGGGGCAGCAAACTAAAACTCCTCGAAGGAGTTTTAGTTTGCTGCGCCCCAAGTCATTTAAGATGCATTACACCGCTGAACTTCCTACAGCGGCTGGAATTAATGTGCAACATGCCACCGACACGTGCAAACACCAACACCATTAAAGAGGTGCAACAGCATTTCACCCATGTTAAAGTGGCATGTACACACTCCTCTTGTTTCATCTACACATAGCCTTACTAGTTAACATGAGTTTTGCAAGGCTTTTAAATCTCATGCTTTACACATGATGGCTAAGAGAATAGTTATGCCCTGCTCAAAATACATACATTAATCCAATCCTGCTCCACAACTTTGTCCTTGATCCTACAAACTTTCCAGTCTGCAACTCTATGGGCAAACTTCATTAAGATATGTAATGAATAAACCTCTTAAAGAGCTATCCCAATCTACTCTAGCCGAACATCTGGCCATAAGGAACAGTGTATTAGTCTTAGTTACTCTTATCTATACTTCTGTGGTCAAATATTCTCTTCTTGTAATTTCTTTATAACATGCCATTGCTAATATGTCTTTTGTGTTGCCAGATAGGTCAAGGGCCATTTAAGGAGACCAGAAAGGGAACACAAGTACAGCATTGCAATGACATACTGCTGATAGAGAGAAATCATGCCAGGTTATTGATTTCATTTATCGTGGCAGCTTGTAAGAAGACTTGAATTAAAGAACACCTATTAAAGTGCATTAGTCAAGTCTGTAATGAAACTGCATTACAGATGAAAATACCAGAGGCAGAATGAAATGATGGATGTTGCTTCTTTGAAAGTGTATAAAAAGTGTCATACTTTATGATGGATTTATTTTCTTTCATTTTAACTATATGTTATGAGCATATAAATGAGTAACAAGAATCATCACAGCACAAAATAAAAGTGTTTAACACATAATGTGAATGATCAGCAAAGAGAGATGATGAAAGCCAGAAGAAGGATTATATTGGTCTCAGGAAAAGACTAGATAAAAGCACAAATATGTTCTTACTGAAGTCATGGCGTATGTCCACAGATTCAGGCACATGCGCTTGCAGCAGCTCAGATAGGACTGACACAGATTTGAGATGCGGATTTTTGCCTCAGCACACGTGCCCAGACATGCACTTTGGTGTCAGGCGAGTTGTACCACTTGGGGGAAAAATAACTCTGCCCAGCTTCTCCCAGGTCTGTAGCCAGGGGGAGATGCATCCTGGGCCAGCACCTGTGCTGACCCCAGCAGCATAAAAACCTGCCCTGTGCTGGCCCCAGCAATATAAATACGTACCCTGGCAAGCAGCTCAGAGCTACTTACCTGCAGGAGCTTCTGAGGCCTGGCCACTCGATATCTAGAGACAGTAACCCTTGTGCCAACTGGACTGCTAAAGCAGCCCTAACCTGGAGTTGCCCCTGCACCCTCTAGCCACTGCAGCAGTCTGGCAGTGGGGGCTGCTGCCTGGCTGTGACCTGCTGCCACCTACGACGACATCTGGACCTGTGGCCCCATGGCTGCATGCCTGGCAGACCTGAGTGGGGTTCCCCTCCTCTGCCATCTGGGCAGCTACCGCCCAGAAGATGAGCTCCTTGTAGTGACCCACTTTGAAATGTCCAGGTGTGTCCACTTGATCCCAAATGGCCAATAGGTCAGCCACCTCATCTGTCCTCCAGCTGGGTCCCCAGTATTGGCCCTGGACAGGCCTCTCTGCATGGGTCTCACCATTTGTCTCACCAGTAGAGATCCTGGTGTTCCCTGTCTCTGCCAGCACACAGGTGTGGTCTGACTTAGCTCAGGGCAGTACACATCTTTGGGCAGCTCCAGACTTCTTGGGCTGTCACTTGGGGCCCCGCACTGCCCACAGGGACCACTTGTCACACCGGGCCAGGTCCTGCATGTATGGAACCAGCCTGGCCCAACAGCACACAGGGCCCATACGTGATGGACTCGGCCTGGTGTAACAGGCAGTCCCTGCCGGTGGTGCAGAACCCTGGGTGACAGCCAACCCCTTGCCTGTCTCTGGGCTCCCAGAGTCGGGTGGCAGCAAAGATGATACAGAATGCCTCGCTTGTGGAGGCCTGATCTTGGGGGTTGGTGAGGGGTTTATTGGTCTCATCCCAGCTCATCAGATTGTATGAGAAAGCTAGTGAGATGGAGATCCAGCTTTCTGAGTGTCACAAGGACCTCAAGAGCAGGATGACCTCTCTTCCCCCCAAGAAGGCAGACAACACTCTCCTGGAGCTGGTCGTCAACCTAGACAATGAGAGGAGACTGCTGTGCCTGGACATTGAGGATGTAGACACTACATTTCAGGTGAGATCTCACCTGGGATGCAGCCTTGGCATTCTTCTGTTGGAAAAATCCAGCCCATGTTGGCACCACCCCTCCCGGCTTGGGTTGCCCCTGACTATGGGGGTTTCCTGACCCTTCTTAAGTGGACCAAAGGACAGAAGAATGTGGTGGGGCACATCGCCCAGTGGTGCGCAGACCCTAAGCTTTCTGTCAAGGCTTCCAGGGCTACAGTCAAACTTATACAGCAAGATCTAGGCACCCAGCAGATGGTTTACCATCTGGAGACGCTCACACAGTGGGTGAGAGATGAGTCGGGCCTGGGAGGGTCCCTGGAGTAGAGTACAGCATGATAGGCCTTCCCCAACCTGTCTCTGCTATCTTGCTCTGCTCCTGGGTGCTCATTCAAGAGATCATGTGAAACCAGATGCTGTCCTGGAGCTCCTGCACCAGAAACAGCTGGTCATCACCTTCCTCCAGGAGATACATTCTGACAGGCTCAACCATGTAGTCTGGCATGCTGCCTGGTGAGGTGCACATGGTATAAGCATTGAGGAGAACCTCTTTCAATACCATGTAGCCAAGCAGGGTGCCATCTGCCTGGCCAACTTTCTACTGGGTAAGACCAAAACAGATGTCCTCAAGAGCCGTCACAACCAGCTTGCCAGGACCACCTCAAATGATGCCCTGTGCCTTTCTGGCTTCCTGGTGCAGGCATGCCTCTTGCTGGAGTTTGAAGGTCTATAGCAGACACTCACCTTGACATTACCCTTGTTACTCTCCCCTCTGAACCTAACCCAGGCACTTTCAACAGACCTATCTCCAGTTTTGTATTGGAGCTCTGAGCAATCATACAGGTCTTTTACATAAACCACAACTTTTCCTCTTCTCCTCTGCCTGTCCTGCTTGTACCCAGTCATGCAATCTATTCTACCACGTTTCTGTTATTCCAATCACATCATAGTTCCATGACTGTGCAAGCATTTCCAATTCTTGCTGCTCATTTTCTGGGCTCCATGCATTTGTGTACAGACACCTGAGGTAACTAGCCGATTGACCTACTTTGCCAGGAAGAACGAGAAAACCAGATTCCACCCTCTGGCTTCTACTTCCTTTAAGTCACCCACTTCTGCACTTACCTCAGGGCTTTCATTTCCACCCCCCCAGCAAACCTAGTTTACTGCCCTTCTCACCAGGTTAGCAAGTGTGTCTGTGAAGATGCTCTTTACCTCTGTTTGTCAGATGGATCCTGTCTCTTTCCAGCAATTCTTCTTTAAACAACATCCCATCATCAAAGAAGCCAAAGCCTGCTGGTGACACCATCTGCACAGCCAAGCACGGATCTGTAGGACATGTTTGCTTCTTCCTGGACCTCTTGACTGGTCCACCTGAGCCCCAGTTCCATTCATGCTTGCACCCAGAGCCCTGTAATCACTTTTGATCTGCTGAGGGTTGCCCCTGGCAGTATCATTGGTACCCACATGCATGAGCAGCCTGGGGTAATAGTGAGAGGGCCAGATGAGTCTTGGTAATCCTTCTGTGCCATCTTAGATCTGGGCTCTAGGGAAACAGCAGGCATCTCGAGACATGTCATGCCATCAGATCCCATGCAAAGGGAGTCCTCCAACCACCATGACCTATCACTTTCTCTTGGTGGCAGAGGTCTTGATCCTCTCAACCTTAGGGAGCCTGGCCTGGCCTCTCCCACCAATAGAACTCCAGCCGTTTCTCTGGGTCTCTTGATCTACCACCTCTCTCTTCATGACCCTCTTTCCAAGCAGATGTTCCCTAGCAAACTCCAATATACGCTGGCCTGTTTGCTGCTCCTTGGTCCCAAAGGGTTCCTTTTTCCCTACTAACCTGCTTTCTCTGACCAGGCTTACAGCAAATAAAGGTAAGAGAGTTTCCAAACAAACTCGTTAAAAAATTACCCCTCATTCTAGTTAAACAAGGAGCTTAAGTATTGGTCTAACCACTGAGTTTTACCTACTAACACTAAAATATGTATTTTAGTTACTCTTAAATAAAGTAAGACCATACCTTAAAGCAGGGGTGGGCAATTATTTGGACCCGTGGGCCGCACAGGCAATTTGGGACACCTGTTGCAATCAGCCAGCACCCCCCACTCTGCAACAGCCCAGAGCCCATGCACCCTATAGCTCCTCCCCACCACCATTATTGCCACCAACACCCAGCAACAGCTGAGCACACAGCTGTAGCCTGCCCGCTCCTGCTTTTGATTCACCCCAGCTGGAGTTGACCAGCTTTGGACCAGCTGGGACCCACGCTCTGATATTGTCCCCAGGCCACCACATGTCCACACTGGATCCACCTACCAAGGATGAGCAGTGGTGGCCAGCAGCCCAGAACCCATGCCCAAGCTCCCCACTGCCACCACTGCCCTACTGGGCAACCCAGAAACAGCAATGGTGGTGGTGGTGGAGAGGAGTCCCCAGGGCAGCCTAGGCATGGGCTCCAAGTGGCCACAGCAAGAAAAGCCTAGCAGCTACAAGGGGAAGGCAGCCACTTTTCACCCACACCAACCAGCAGCTTTTGCCTAGCTACTGCCACTGCCACCACTGCTCATCATAAAAATATTTATCGTCTTGAATCCAGTTCATCCATATTCATCACTTGAAGCTTACATTAAAATGCCTTGCAGTCAATGAGACTTAAGCAAATGCCTAGAGTCAAAAATATCCTTTAAAGTGCTTTCCTACATAGTTTTTTAGTTTTTTAGTTTTATGTATCTATTTATTTATTTTTAGTTTTTTCAGTTAGTAGGATCGGAAGGGACCTAAGCAGATTATCTAGTCCAACTCCCTGCCATGGGTAGGAAAGGATGCTGGGTCAAATGACTCCAACTAGGTGGCCATCTAGCCTCCTTTCAAAGACCCCCCAGGGTAGGGGCAAGCACCACTTCCCTTGGAAGTTGGTTCCAGCTCCTCAATGCCCTGACAGTGAAGTAGTGCCTCCTGATATCTAGCCTAAATCTACTCTCAGTCAACTTATGGCCATTGTTCCTTGTTACCCCCGGTAGTGCTCAGGGGAACAGGGACTGTCCCATTGCCTACTGGTCCCCCTTGGCAAGTTTATAGGCAAACACCTGATCCCCTCTCAGCCTTCTTTTGTGGAGGCTGAACAAGTTCAGGTCTCATAGCCTCTCCTCATAAGGCCTGCCCTGCTGCCCCCTAATCACACAAGTGGCCCTCCTCTGGACCCTCTCAATGCTGTCCACGTCTGTCCCGAAGTGCGGCACTCAAAACTGGATGCAGTACTCCAACTGCGGCCTGACCAATGTCGCATAGAGGGGGAGGATCACCTCCATGGACCTGCTTGTGATGCATCTATGGATGCATGTCAAAGTGCAGTTAGTTTTCCTTACCACATCCCCACATTGATTCCAAGATGAACATGGGCTGCCAATAGTGATTCCAAGATCCTTCTCTGCCTCTGTGTTGATAAGAAGGGAGTTCCCCAGCCTGTAGATATGTTGCTGGTTCTTCCTCCCCAGGTGCAACACCTTGCACTTGTCCGTATTGAAACTATTCTCATGTTCCCACCTGTGTAACCTAACAAGATCTAGTTGTAGCCTTTCCTTCTCCTCTAGCGTGCTCACTTTTCCCCACATCTTAGTTTCATCTGCGAACTTGAATAAGGCCCACATAGTTGATGGAGATATTGAACAGTAATGGACAGAAACTGCTACATGTCACTCATATAAATGCACAGCTGAGAACTCACATAATAAATATTGAGTTCTCAAAGCATTATCCAAAACTACAGTGTGTAATCACTCCATGGGCTTAACTTCTTCATTTTTAGTCATTCAACAAATGACTTGAGCTATGGACACTTTTATAGAAATCATAATCTATTCACAGCCAGCTTACATAAATGGGCTACATTCAATGAATAAATTGTTAACCATGAATAATTTGCTAGACTCAAGTGCATCATAATGTATTTGAACACTTTCAGGGATTACAGTATTCAACCACTAGATCAAAACAATTCCTTAAGAATTCCTATTTTTATCATTGATTTATATTTATTTTATTTTAAAACACATTTTATCCTTCACTGAATGCAGCAATTCTTCCTGAACTATTATAGCTCTTACATCTTGTTATCCCAGAGTACAGATCTTTGCGTTACCAAAGATACGCACCTCAAAATGTTATAGCCTAAAGTACACCATCATATACATTTCATATTATCTTAGCAATGATTATGATTTGCAGAAATTGAAGGACTTTTCCACATAGATATAATGTTTATCTTTAAGCACGTGACTACTCCCTTTGAAATATATACACACATCTATATATTGGATATACAGATGCTCACCTGGTCCTCCAGCATCCTATAAAACTCCACTCTCCCCTCATGTAGTAGAAAGAGAGCAGAGCAGACTGAGGGCACTTCCATGGCTGGTATCAGGTAGGTCCCTGCACCCCACTCCAACTGGAGCTGGAGCTGTGTAGCCCCCACTGCCACCACCATGACTTCTGCAGCTAATAGAGCCAGATCCAGGTAGTAGAGACAGAGCTTCCTATAACCCTTTCCCTGTTCTCCCCAACCCTACCCCCTCCTCAGTGCTTGGAGTAACAGCATGTGGGATGGTTATAGGGCGCCAGCCACTCCTGGCATCTGGGCTGCTCTCATCTCCATACTAGCATAAGGACACCCCCACACTCCCAAATTTCAAGTCTTGCATTTCTGTCTGTTTGAACAGTGAGGGTTAAGTAGGGGGCACAGGGTCTCTGGTATCCTTGTTTTATCAGAAGAGAGTTACTTAGAGAAATCAACAGTGATTGATGACTAGAAAATGATATTTAGAGATTTGCATTTGGGAATTGGCTCATAGGTAATATACACATGCATTAGAATAATGGTTACAGCATCAAGGGTTAACTTAAAAAAAATCTGAACCTCATACACAGGTTTCCCAGCCTGCAGAAGCAGACAAAGTTTCTAACACAGGCAGGAAAACAACAAGGCCACACATCCAGGGTAACTGAAAACATCCTAACTTTATTTTCAGACTAGAGATAGGCACGGCTTCAGGGCTTCCGGGCTATAGTGCCTGCTTGCAAAAAACCTTAAGCTTTCCAGTTTCGGGGGAACAGACCAAATTAGGAGGACACCAGTAAAGCCCCAAAGTAAAATGTGGACATGTGATATGTTTATGAAAATGGGGTTTTGGCTGACAACACAGGACGTTAACTGCATGACAAACACAGAGAGACCAACCAGCGATAGTCATGCATCAAGAGTCATTAGGTGTCACCAGGAGAGGAAAGAATGCAAAAGGAAGAATTTTTACACAGCAGAGTGACATTTGGCATCAGCCCCCTGACATCCAAGGTTGCTGATGTCAGACACTCAAGCAAAGAACCCCATGATGGCGTTTACTTGCTGAACAGACAGACCGCTGACTTTGTGTATATTCTGGTCACTGGGAAATTTGGGTGATGTATGTTGTACTTGCTTTGCCCGCATTGCTTTTATTTCTTATCACTGTAGTTGAAAAAAATTCATGTATTATCAACTGGCAGGGATTGTGGTGCTTACCCGGAGCAAAGGTATTGGTGCCGGGTTGTGAATCCAGTGCCAACAGTGAACAGCAGGCAATTGACCACTACTCTTGCCTGTGCTGTCCCTACCCTGTGAGGGGATTTAATACAGTACTACCTAGTGCCCAGTGGCTGGAGAGCAGCAATTCTGAAGTGTTCCAGCCAGCAACTGTGATAGGGGCTATAGATGTGTCTGCCAGCTTAGGATGCTAGTTTTTCAAATGTTTCCAACTACATTACATTTGGAAATATTTCAAGGTTATGTCCATCTCTGCCCGAAGCTAAGTTAAGCTATACTATGGCATATTGTATTGCGAGACCTAAAAGGAAACCATATTTATTCACATTAATAGAAAATAGATATTTTGAAGTAAAATCTTAACCATTTTATTCATGCAAATATAGTCCCATTAACATGCATCTGAGACTGACAGTTTGGTTTCTAGTTTTTCCTTTGCTCCAGACTTGATTAAAGGAGGCATTCTTCGTAAAAGGGTTAAATATGGAACCCAACAAGCCCACCCCATCTGATTTCAATACAGGGAATGGAACGCAACTGGAGACAGAGAGACATGGAAGCTGTTTTGGTAGCTGCGACTATGCAGTATATAATATACCTGTATAGTTGATTCAATAAAAGTCATCGCAAAATAACTCTTGCTTCTTCTTACAGGTCTGTAACAGGGAGTCTAGAGCTCCTGTTACTTTAAAGGAGAAGCAGCCACAGACAGCTGGGGAATATGGCTTATTAGGAGACACAGAGGAACAGGCCACAAGGGATTTATAGGCTATGGGTGCCTATTGCTGTACTAGCTGCTCCACAACGGTGCTGAAGTGCAAAGCCTTGCACGGGAAACAAGGCACTGATACAGCTGGCACTAGAGGCTGCCCTGAAGACCAGCCTGCAAGCCTAATTAGAGAGCACCTGTAGGTAGCTAAGGGAGCCACATGACCAGGAAGGGGCAGGGTTTAGGAGGCCCATAAGCCCAGGGCATGATCAGAGTGGGCAGAGAAGAGCTCTGAAGCGAGTTGGCTGTGACTGAGCTAATGTCTGGGATTACCTAGTAAGGAACTGAGGGCTTGGGACCCTGGATGAGTAGAGGCTTTATTATATAGCCAGTGTGCTAGGAGTTTAGTTATAGCCAGAATACTTATGTTTTCATTTGACTTTTTACTGGTGGTTCAGGTTGCGACTACCAGGAGTGGTAGAGGTCCCAGTGGTACCTGCAAGGCTGTGTGAGCCCTGCCGGGGCTGGGCTCAGGGTGCTGCTAGGCAGCAATCAGAATGGGGATTCCAGCCTACACAGAGGCCAAAGCCTAACCAGCTGATGCTGGACAGACCAAAAGGCTTAGCGCCCAAAGCATGATGAAGACAGTGTTAGAGAGCCCAGTGCCTAGAGCAGGGTAGAAAAAGTGACAGAGTAGGTGAGACAAAGACTGGAGTCCAGAAGCCAGGTCCAGCACAGTGAGCCTTTGCTGGAAGGCCCAGCAAAAGCAAAGGGGTGGAGGCAGGAGAAGGCCCCAATGAAAGGGATTTATGGCACCACTTGTGAGACATAAATGTACTATGTGGGAGGTTGGAGGCCACAAATAGCCCATAAGGGGACAGTACCCTGGGGTACATATGGGAAAGGAAGGGTTGGATTGAGACCAGTGGGATCCAAGAAGGATCCGTTGCCAAAAAGACAGACCAGGGCTCAAATGTAGGACCCTCCAGCAGCTTCCCTTTTCAGGACTAATGAAGTACATCAAAGCGTGGCAAGAAAAAGAAAAAGAAAACAGACAGTACCCTAGAGCCAGAGCAAGGCAGGAGCTGCATGGCCACCAGGGGACGATGGTCCCATTACAGGGTCATTTTCAATTAGGTAGAATTTGGAGCACACCTCAGTAACTCTGGCATCCGTGCACTGGTCATAAAGCATCTATGCCAACACCAAGTGCTCCTAGCACTTTTTTAAAGACACCTGCTATCTACTCCTACAAGTTTAAATTTAAAATTCTGTTAATTGTGTTGTAATAAGAAGCAGACGCTTCACAGCATTAATCATATGCATTAATATAATTTTCAAATGGTATTGAGCTGCATACTGTCTGAGGATATCTGTTATGCGTAGCTCCTTACCTGATTCATATTCCTCATGGAAAGCATATGTTTGCAGCTTCTACTTCTGATGGAAATGCATCTCAAATGCAAATAGAAAACGTGGGATTTTCATTTCAGGGGCTGGTGCCATGGAAAACAGCCAAACAGTTCAAATTCAGGTACGTTAATCAAGAGGAAATAGCCCCATGGTGATGTACCTTTGAATTCTTTATGGGGCTCCCAACAGTGACAGATGCCTCTAGGCTCCCAAATTAAAAACCCCAGAACTGTGTCTAGGGAAAGAATAGTTTGTGCCATCCTGAAGCCTTGTTGAAGACTTTAAAAGAAGATAATAAATATGAACCCTGGCTATTCAGCTGCAAAGATGCAGACTCTTCATTAAAAAGACTAAGTCAAGGGCTTGCTGTTATTGACTATGTTATTTAAAAATCTTCAGCTATAAAATTATCCTCCAAGAAACAAATTTGTTTTTTTTCTTATCATTCTGTATATTAGAGTCAGCATTCCATCACTGAATATGAAAACCTGTATTATTGGACTTCAACGTTACTAATATATCTATCTGACATAATTTAAGCCTTATCTTATGTTCATATTCATGGATATAAATAGAAATGTTGCTCTACGCAAACTTTTTCCAGGATATATTAGAAACGGGGGCTATATCAGAACAGTAAGACTGTGTAATAGGTTCCATTATTAACCACTGGTTTTCAGTTGTTACTACCTATAAGAACTCTCTCGCTTGGCAAATTACAGTGCAAATTACACTAATGTAAAAGAAGACACTAGAACTATAATAGACTAACAGTATATACACATGGCAAACACTATGAAAATCCATATCAATGGAGCTATGACACTTTTCACAATTTAAGAATTATGTCCCTTTCCTTTTTTAGGAACACCTTATAACTCATATAAAGTAATGGTGAAATCATTATATCATTGACAAGCATATAGCCTTATTCACAGAGACCTACTGAAATTGCAATTTTGTAAAATCCAGCATTGTTCATGAAATCCATGGGGGTGGGGGGAGAGAAAACTTAATGTGGGCTCTCCTCGTAGAAAGTGCACAGTTTCTCCCTGGAGCCAAGTATAATACAGAATTCAGCTTGAGCATAAATAAATCAAACCTGTTATCTATCTGGAAGGGGGTGTGGTTTTATGGTTTCCAGAACTATAACTAACTGCCTAGGACACTAGAGTAACTACAGTAAATTATTTTTTATTCGTAAGGTAAAATACTGCTGTGTATTTGGTCAAGTGGGTGGTTTCTATGCATCCTTTTGTTTGCACCTGTCAATGTACTGATTTATCACTTGTATGGCTGTGCTTTGTTTTCCCAGGAAACTGTGTAGGGAGGAAACCTTATCAAAGGACGGTATGGCAAGGACAAATGTGATGAAAGAGGCTGGGATCCAGAAATGGACCTTAATCTCTTTGACAAATATTTTGTGTATACCACTGATTGGTTTAGGACATAATATAAGATAGTTTATTAGCCAGTATTTGTTCAAACTGCTATTTTAATCCTAACTCTGCTGGGGATGTTTTCTACTGAATATATATTGTACAGAAGCCTGTACACAGACAAACCCAGCTACAGGAGGAAGACCCCAATGGATCAAGCTCTAATACTAGCATAGAAACACCATAGCAACATTTACAGTATCCTACTCCCTGCTGTCAGAGTAGGAGTCATAGCCTGGTGACAAAAAGAAGTCACTGAGTTTTCCCTCATGCACAGTTCCCTTAAGGGCCTGTTTGAGCAACTGACTGTCAACATAATTTACCCTTAGGGCCTTGTTACATTTTACATTTAGCGTGTGCTGACTAGGGGTGGGCAAAATATTGCCCATAGGCTGGATCTGGCTCCCCGAGGAATTTTGTCCAGCCTGCATGCGGTAGGTCCCTTGGTCTCACCCAACCCAGGCATGGGGAGCAGACTGGGCTGTGGCACATGCAGCAGCTAGATTCACTTCCCAGCAGCTTGGGTCATGATAACTTCTTCTAGCTGTTGCTGCTGCCAGACCCAGTCCCACTGCCCAGGCACCCAGGCCTCTCCACCCCACACCAAGCACCAGTGGTAGGGCTTATGCAGGCAAGGCAAATGGCTGGGCAGATGGGATGGGGCCACATGTGAGTAGAGAGCTGCATCTGGGAGCAGGACTGGCAGAGCACAATTACAGGGTAGCACAAGAGTGGGTCCAGGACCTGGGGCAGATTTATGATCCGCTGTCTACATATCCCTGTGATGAGAGATGGTTCTATGGGTGGGGGCATATGGAGAGTGGATAACAGCTCTGCCCCAGGCCTTGGCTCCCTGCTGTCACCACCCCAAAGTCCCCGACCCAGCCCTGTCCACCCAACCCACTCCTGGACACAGCTCCCTTCCATGCCATCTGTTTGCCCAATCCCATGCTATCATGGCCCCAAAATCCCAGCCCCACCCACCTACCCATCCTGCTCCCCAATGCTGCTCCCTGCCCACCAGTGGCCCCAACCCAGCCACTCATCCCAGCTCAGACCAGAGCTATTTAGGGAGTTTTGGTGAACTGTTGTGTGCATTTGGGGGGGAGGGGGAGGTGCTGACCTAACCCATTACAAGCTCACCAGAACTCCCTAAGTATCCTGCTAGCCCCCAAAATTGCCCACCCCATGCTAAGTCGACTTACAATGCTAACATCTGAGTTTTCAAGCCATAAAGCACATGCTTAGTCCCACTGTAGTGTGGTAAATGCAGGTCTTTTCCAGAGAACAGCATCTCCCTTTCATATTATGTAACATGTATTAAGGTAACATAATATTAATATTAAGGAACTGTTCCACAGAGGTAATAATCAGGGGACTTCAGTGTGGTAGTAGGGGGTGAGAGCCTATTGAAGATGTTTGTCAGGCTCCCTCCTCTCCCATGCCAGAGCCTTGCCAGGGTCTGGGAGCAAGAGCAGCACAACATGGGAGTTGATCCTAACCCCTGCACTGTGGGGGAGGGATCCAATGCTCCAGTGCAGTGCAAGGGCTGGGAGTGACACTGGCATGGTATGGGAGCTATTCCCATTTGCCACATAAAACCAGAGCCTTGAACCAGTTCAAGACTCCAGTGTAGTTCTACAATCTATATTTAGATCATAGTAAGCATTATTGTGCAATGCTCAGAAAACTTTCTAAGTGGTATTCATGCTAAATATCTAAATATAGCATGCACTAAATGTAATGTGCAACAAGCCATTAGAGTTGCTCTGAGTTTACTAAAGGAACAGCCTGACATATAGTCAGCCTAGCAGATCATTTTAAAGGCAAATGCTTGCGATTTGCCTTCAGTCATTGCTGTGTTGTGCTGTGCTACATTGCTAAGGATCAGGGCATTTAAGTTTAATTTTATTGTTCTGTTTGGTGGAACAGACACGTGTCAGCAGAAACAGGTTTATATACATTATTTTGACAGAAAACAAGGTGTATAATATAAGGCTAAACTAAATCAGAGATGTATAATATACAGAGAGAAAAGAAAAGCAGTTAACTAACTGAGGGAAATCAAGCTTATAAAAACTAATGCATATAATGGGATATGAATCCATTGTCTTGGTTTAGACTATACCTAACATAATCCAGGTTGTAGACAATTTTTTTTTATTCCACTGTTTCATATTTAAGTTCATTTTTTAACCTCTGTTGAACAGCCGCTGAGATCAGCAATGGGATGTCCTGGGAGGTTACAGTATTCTATTGCCGTTTTATTTCTCTGTTTGATACTGATGTCAGATCAGTGGTCATTCACTCTTGCACATAGACCCCCTCTACATGTCACAAGTATTACTCAATTAGCTAATTGTGCGCTTAATTTAGACCAACTACACCTGCAAATTAACTATCATGCCATAAAACAGTTCATCCAGCTATAAAGTTAGAGCTGGAAAATGTGAAACTTTTATAGCTGGTTTCTATCCACCTTTAATTTGAATGTGGATACATTTTGCACTACAGCAAGGCCAAGATCCTGAGGCCATTTGCCAGAGTCACAAAGAAGCACTGCTCACAAAAGAATGGGACTGAATGGTGGTAAAAGACAAGAAGCTGCATTGCAGCATACGTCTCAACCTCTGTCCAAGAAGATTTTCAACTCAGCTTTGCGTAAGCGATCCAACGCTTCCATCAATATGTCTTCATGCTCCTTCAGAATTTTTCCAAACACACTGATATCACCCAAGCGTGGGGGCCTAGAAACACTGGTGCAATGGGGCTGCCAATAGAGCAGAATTGAGGTGCTGGAGATGCAGCGGTTTACTTATAGTTCGTACACTGTAGGCACGTTTCGTGGAGTTACAAACAAAACAGGCACACTGATGCTCACACTCACGCATGGTACGGGGCGTTGGATGACTCTGGCAGGGAGCTGTCAGCGTTTGATCAGGCCTCCTTTGTGGCTTGGAAATTCACGTGGGGCTCTCCTCCAATTTGGGCAGGCATC
>JAGPOW010000261.1:132847444-132864579 GCA_030014935.1 Caiman crocodilus
CCTTTTCAGCCTTCAAAAGAGAAGGATGGGGGGGGGGGGGGAGGGAATTTTTTGGCACTATACAATTCACTAGCAGGGGGCAGCAGGGAATAGGAGATATTCTCCATCAGCTTATGGCTGTTGTTTCTAGTTATTCTAAGGGGTGCTCTGGTAAACAGAGTAAGTTTAGGTTGGACATCAAAAAGAATTTCTACACAGTTAGAGCTGCCAGAACTTGGAACGGACTTCCAAGGGCGGTGGTGCTCTCCCATACCTTGGGGGGGGGCTTCAAGAAGAAACTGGACAAGCACCTGGCTGGGGTCACATGACCCCAGCACTTTTTCCTGCCACTGGCAGGGGGTCAGACTAGATGATCCTTTGAGGTCACTTCTGACCCTAGCAACCATGAATCATCATCTTTTATGTCTTATACCTAATGCTTCTGTTGATACATCCCAAAACCACTTCCACTTTGTGCTGTAATCACACAGCAGAATCATACCAAGTGTTTGTGACCTACCAAAATCCCCAGATCTCCATAGGAATCCTCTTGCATCACTTGGATCATCTCTCTGCCCTGTGGACTGAACCATCCACTTCTTGAATCAACCCCTCCCCCCTATCCTTGGATCACTGCCAGATCACTACTTTGCCACCTTGATCTGCCCCAGAGAGACAGCAGCAGGGGGTGCAGTTCCCACTCTCTGTTCCTATTCACAGCCTACATCACCACCAAGTGCCCAGATATAGCCCCTACCAGGAACTGTGACTTCCCAGCAGCTCCTTGCCCACCCACTGCCTCTGCTCCCATGTAGTTGTGAGGCCTTGTGGGGCAGGGTGTTGGAGCCATATTTGGGTGCACAAGGATAGTGAGAGCTACAGGGAACTTGGGGGCAGGCAGGGAGGGGAAAAACCATCACTGCAGCCATTCTTGGCCTGATTGAGGCAGCAAAGCAACAATTCAGGGGTGCAGGGATCAGTAAGGTTGGAGGAAGAGCTCAAGAGAGAAATTTGGGGGACAGAGGGAGTTATCTTAGTGGTAGGGTGGCAAGTGGGGATCTGGGGATGGAAGGGGTAATCTGGGATTGGGGGAATGCAGCAGAGTAGCTCTCCACCCATTTGCTTACCCTCTGCACCTGCTCCCATTAATTCCTGCCTAGCCTCTCCTGTCTCCTGCTTCACTCCCTCTGGTTCCCCTCTTTCCCTTCTCACGCACCTGGAGGCAATACCTCCTGGGATACTGGAGGACCACAAATTAGTAGTTTTCATCTCAGGAGAATATCAAGAAGTTAAGTTAACTTGAGGTAGGTAGCACAACTCTGAGATAATTCTTGCCCACAGTGGCATAATGTCAAACCACCTAAAGGGCACTTGGTACTTGTTAATTAATGTGCAAGTGTTCAAACTTTAAGTGCTCTTAATGTGGTGTAATTGTCACATGTTATCTTACCTACATTAAGTTTCCTACTTTAGGATTGAATCTCAGATAAATTGTATAGGTACAGCTATAATACTGCAGGAGTAGACATTTGTGAAAGCCAACCATCCTATTTCCATAATCACATAAAAAACTGAAAAGCTGTGGGACCATATTTGAACAAATCTAATCCATTAGAAAAATCAGCACTTACAGACCCATTAGGTAAATTTTTGCTAAGGTCAAGCAGGACACATGTTCCTTTGAATTGCCTATTTAGACTCATATTTCTTTCACTACCCAACAGACACGAACAAATTAGGGGCTAAGTGTCTACATTTAGTTTTTCATTCTGCTTGAATAATATATAAAGAATTCATGGCACAATGTAATATTACTTTCAGAAGATGAGTCCGATATCAAAATGAGTATGAAAGATGCACTGAAATGATACAGAAGAGGGAAAATATATACAGTGGAGAAGAAAAAAAATAGATAACTATTTTTCATATATGACAGCTTATTTCACTTACCATAATGTACTGGGTTTAACCTCCAGTCTCCTAAATTCTCTCTTACATCATAATTTAAGCCTCTTATACCCTACCACTAATTTTTGTGTGAGGGGAAAAAGGCAAAATAATATAAAATGTTTAATTTAATTCTCAAATACCTTGAATATCCAAGACAGACAGAATACTCTTTTTCTTCTATTTTCTCAGTCCAGCTGGCCAAGGATTCCACATTACAAACAAGTTTAAGGTTTAGATTTCCCCCCACCCACACTAGAATAGCAGGAGGCTCTTATCTCAGAACAGGCAACCATCTGATGATTAGGGCATTCATGCCAAATGTGGGGGGAAACCAAATTTCATTCCCAAACCCCATTTAGAACAGGAGCTTCAACCTACATTGTCCATTATCACAAGTCAGTTACCTATTTACAGGGCTGTTAGCTATTCTGAAATATGCGTTTCTGTACGTGCGTGTCTCCACTCTATACACTCCCTTTCTGGAGGAAGTACACCTTCCCAATGAAGTCCTCTTTCTTTTCCTAAGAAAGGCGTTTCCATGAAAACCAGCAAAAAAAAAAAATCCCAAAACCACATTTTACATGCGTGTGTATGTGGGCAGGGAATGAGGTCAACCAGTCTGGAAAATATATTTTGGGGCATATTTCACATGACAAACAATAAATACTGGCTCAATCATGGGAAAATGTGTTCTTCATGAAGTCTCTTCAGCCACTGTTGTAAATCAATCACAGCTGAATTGCTTGGACTAAATCTAGATTTGGAACGCTTAACTGAATGGACCTAAATCTTGAAATTAGGTCTCAATCACTTCTCAGTAATAAATTATCAGTTAAATTCTGAGCATTTTAGACAAGGATAGAAAGACTCCCTTAGAGTGCATGCAAACATTCAAATGATCACATGGAAATTCAGCAGTGCTGGCGAGTTGGGTACTCCAACAGTGGGAGGACTGGGCCCTGTTGAAGAACGGGATAGGTCTGGGTGGTTCATGTCAGTACTGAGGGCAGGGGCATTGGTGGCAAGGCATTGTTCCCAGGGAGCTGAGACCCTGCCATTGGAAAAACACCCCTGTGGCCAGAGCTGGGCTCCTCAAATGCTGCAGAAGGAAGCTTTTTCCTCATGGGCCACTTCAATGCCTTCACCCAAGTTCTAAGCAGGTAGCATTTCAAAGCTGGCACCCACAGCCCTGTACATGGGACTGCAGGGACAGGGCTCAAGTCCTAGGTGGGAATTGCTCCCCTACAGAGCACATGCCAGAGCCCTGTGCTAACCTGCATGTGGTGCCACAGTTCCTGGCTGATCTCCCCACAGGGGAGATGCTCCCATACTCTCAAAACTTTAAAGACAGCACCTGCAGCTCTACCTCTGAGGGGCTCTGGGTGCAGGACTGTCAAGTGTCGTGGAAGTGGACAACTACCCCATGGCACTTGCAGCTCCACTTACAGAGTTGTGGACACAGGGCTGTTCATGTGCCCTATGTGCTCTGCATGGTGCTCTCCACCCATGGTACCTGCAGCCCTGCATAGGGCTGCAGGCATAGGGCTCTGATATGCAATGTGGGAGTTGGTGGGGAGCATCGCCTTCATGGGGGAGATAAAAGCTGGTGGCTACAGCCTCCTAAGAGTGAAAGGAACAGGGGCAAAGCCCCACCCCAGCCTGTGCCCTAAGCCAGGCAGTCCCTGGTCTGGGCAGAGAATATTAACCTTTGGTGCCTTCCCCACCCAGATGAGTCCTGAGGAGGAGTGGATTAGCAGAGCACAGCCCTTCACTTGTGTGCCTCATCAGGTCTGAGAAACAAGTGGCACCAGCTTTCCCATCCTGGTTCCTAGCCTTTAAAAGCTAACTCTACAGTCCAGCTAGGCAGTGAAGGCAGCCTTTAAAGTCCAGGGTCTAGTCAAGGGGGCTGACAGCGACATAGAACAGGGCTGTGGAAAGGGGATGGGCTTTCCCAGTCCCAAAGCTGACAGAAGAAGAATTTGGTCTGTGAGTGGCTAGAGAAGTGGGATATGATAAAGTCACAGATTGTCTGTCTGGAGGGTGGGGAGGGGAGATCAGCAGAGTAATACATATTGGGATTCTGGAGGATAGTGTGGCGATTCTATCAGTAAGGTAATGTAAGAAGCTTTACTGAAGTCAACTTCTACTTTGTCAAAAGGGGCAGAAGTTTCTACTAGACTTGCCATTTTGGGTCCAGTAAAAACTGGTTGAACATGTACGTACTTAGGATTCCTACTGGTGGAACTACAATTCTACCAGTAGAACTATAACTATTGTATGCACCCTTAGTCACCAGTAAATAAAAAAAAAATAAAGTCCCCCCCCCCCCAAAAGAAACTATGGGAGAGTGTTTGCCAGAGTGAATTTGGTGAACAGTTCGTTCCTCTTCTAGTTCTAATTGCATTTATTCTATGAGAAAGTATAAAAAAAAAAAAAAAAAAGCAACTGAATGTTGTACATCAGTAGGTCTTCCTATCCCATCAGTAGGTCTTCAGGGAAGGCACATTTGTATTCAAGTCAGAATGTCTTCTGTATTAAGTATGCAGCCAAATTCTATCTAAAATATCAATGTTACTTGACAACATATTAGCAAAAATTACATGACTGCCCAAGCTTGCTACATTCTGAAAAGTTGCTGGTTATGTCAAGGATAGCTGTGCTGCAAATGTTCCTTAAAATCTGCTTGCAAATGTATCGTAATGTAGGTCTCGTACAGAATAACAGGAGCCCTGTAATTTTGCCTGAATGTTAATTATGATCTTGTAAACAAATTTATCATGACTATGGACTAAGCAACAAAGTTATAAAGTGCAATTATTTTCTCCTCCCAATAAGGACACAAGCTACAGTAGCATCAAATTGGGGACAAATTTTATAGCACATTTGGTAGCATCTAGTGAAAAGGACTACTCTTGGAACATACCTTACTTCAAGTGGTAAAGGCACTTTTAAGAGCAGATCTTCAAAAAGTCACATATGCATTTATCCTCGGGGTTTTCATTCTCCAGGTCTCCCAAGCTGTGACAGCAGAATGATCTGCAGACAAATGGAAGAACAAAAGGGAGAGGACTTACAATTTGCACCAGCACCAAGAAAAGCCAAATCCAGGTGACTTGGTGCAGCTAATAAGCAAACTAATTAGAGAATTCAGCTGGACAAGAGTAATGTCTACACAATCTCTTTGGTTTCAAGTTTTCCATGTTGTTTCATATAAGCTAGTTTGCCACACAAATGTTGAGGCAGCCTAATTAGTACTGATGAGTGACAGGGCCAATTATCCCACTTCTTCCTAATTAGTCTTCAGCCTAATTTTGTTTCAGTTATCAATAAGGATAATATTGTCCATGGGGACAAAGGCAGAATGCCTTATGGGAATAAGGGGATGGAAATGTGATTTATCACATTCAAGAGGGGAGATATAATCATAGAGCTAATTTCAGAGGACTGGGTCACCTCCCTTCTCTCAGCATGTTGGAAGACCTGCTTTATGACCTCACAATTTAGGTAGCAAGGATTCTTAATAAAAATATGTGGTGCTGTAGGACTGAAGAATGACAAAGTAATATCATACCAATGTTTAAGAAAGAGGATAATGCATGTTCTGGGCAACCACAAGGCTATTATTAGTCTCACCTCAGTAATATGCAAATATATTTTTTAAGAAAAATAATTTAAAACATTTAATAACTGCAAAATGAGATCAAGCACAAAATAAATTTACCAAAAGTATGTCATGCCAAGCCATACTAACATAATACTTTTTCTTGTATAAGAAAACTTTTTCTAGACAAAGGAAATGTGGTAGATGTAATCTATCTAGGCTTCATGAAAGTTTCTGATATGATGCGATATGAAAAAAATATTACTTGTAATAGATAAAATAGGATTCATTTCAGAATTATAAATCATAAGGTAGATAAGGGACTAGCTGAAGGGGAAAAACATAGAAATAGAGGAAGACAGACAAGGATGGCTTGGAGCCATCAGTGTGGTGCAGTTGTAGGATAGGTAAATACAATCCTAGGGTATATTAAAAAGAATATTTCCAGAAGCAATAAGGAAGTATTAATACTGGTGCATGAGACAGTGGAAAGACCTCATTTGGCATAGAGTGATCAACTCTGGGCCAAAGTGAATTCCAACTGCATCATATATTGAAGGGTCTTAATAAGATGATCAGGGGATAGAGAGAGTATCTTCCAAAAGGGGAGTACAAAACCATGACTTGTTTAGTACTGCAAATTGAAAGCTACCCTTCGTTCTCTAAACATTTTGAAGGATAAATACTGAGGAGGTTACAGAACTATTTAATCTAAATTATAATGCTTCTACAAAAAACAAGTACAATGACCATAAAAGAAAGGACAGTTAGAAATTAAAAACAGGTTTCTAACCATGCAAAGCATTCTTCCAATTGCAATAGCGAAGACAAAAAACTAACTAATCCTAAAATGGGTCTTGATAAGGTTATGAAAGCGCTAATATAATGTTGTTATCTATGATAACAAGGAACTGAATTTGATGACCTAGGAAGAGCTTTCCAGGTTAAAGAGTGGAGTGGAGAAACCAGCAGACTAAGATCATTACTATTTTTTATTATTTCTACTATGGTATTACCCAAGAGAACATACACGGACTGAGGCCACTTTGATTTAGCTTCTGAACAAAGATTAGAATTGAATTAAAAAGGTGGAAAGAGTTTCACTTAGAGCACTTATTAGTGTGCAAAGCACAAAACTGTGAATTTATAAATAGTATTAGCCATTACTGATAGGCAATATGCAGGGAAAAACTGTGAAAGATTTATTACTGAAAATAAATGCTTTACAACTACATAATTTACAACATTTTAACATCAAAGTGTCCATGTGTTCAATGCTCTCCTGAGTATTTATTTTTCTGCATATAAGGACAGGCAATTAAGTTGTGCAGAGTCCTCCAAGTAATTCTCTTAGCAGGAGACATTTTCATGTCCAATGAGAATATTCTGGGGTTTGGTTTCTTATTACAGAATCATAGAAAATTAAGTTGGAAGGGCTCTCAGCAGGTCATCTAGTCTAACCACTTGCTCAAAACAAGACCATCCCTAACTACATCATCCAGCCACAGCTTTGTCTAGCCAGGCCTTAGAATCCACCAAGGGCAGAGATTTCACCACCTCTCTAGGTAACCCATTCCAGTGCTTCACCATCGTCACCAGTAGTGAGGTTTTTCCTAATATCCAGGTGCCTCTGAATCTTAGCCTTACCTTCCAGAGTATCTATTGTCTTCCTTCCCCCACAACTTGGTAACATCTGTGAACTTTGAGGGTACACTTCATCCCATCTTCCATATCATTAATGAAGATATTGAACAAAACTGGCCACAGGATCTACCCCTGGGGCACTCCATTTGATACCAGCTGCCAACCAAACCTTGAGCCATTGATCACTACCCATTAAGCCTGATGATTCAGCCAGCTTTCTATCCATCACACAGTCCATCCAACCCATACTTCCTCAGCTTGCTTACAAGAATGCTGCGGGATACCATATCAAAAGCCTTGATGAAGACAAGTATATTTCATCCACTGCTTTCCCCACATCCAGAGAGCCAGTCATCTCATCACAGAAGGCAATCAGATTGGTCAGATGTGACTTGCCCTTGGTGAATCCATATGGACTGTTCCTAATCACCTTCTTCACCAAGTGTTAGAAATGGATTCCTTGAAGATCTGCTCCATGTTTTCTCCAGGGACTGAGGTGAAGCTGACCAGTCTATCATTCCCTGGATCCTCCTTCTTCCCTTTCTTAAAGATGAGTATTATATTTGCCATTTTCCAATTGTCCAGAACCTCCATGATTACCATGAGATTTCAAAGATAGTGGTCAGTGGCTCTGCAATCACATCAGCCAACTCCCTCAGAACCCTTGATCCATTGCATCCAGCCCCATAGACTTATATACATCCAGATTTTCTAAATAGTCCCTAACCTGTTTTTTCACCACTAAGGCCTGCTCACCTTCTCCCCAAATTATGCTGCCCAGTGAAGTAGTCTGGGAGCTGACTTTGCCTGTGAAGACAGAAGTAAAAAAGGCATTGATTATTTCAGCCTTTTCCTCCTCATGTGACACTAGGCTTCCTCCACAATTCAGGAAGGGATCCATACTTTACCTGGTCTTCCTCTTATTGCTAACATACTTGTAGAAACCCTTCTTTTTATCCTTCAGATCCCTTGCTAACTCCAAATCCAATTGCACATTGGCCATTCTGATTTCATCCCTGCATGCCTGAGCAATCGTCTTTTACTCCTCCCTAGTTTTCTGTTCAAGCTTCCACTTCTTGCAATCTTCCTTTTTATGTTTAAAATCAGCAAAGAGTTCTCTGTTAAATCAAGCTGGTCACCTGTCATATTTCTTATTCTTCCTACACATCAGGATAGTTTGTTTCTGTGGCCTCAGTAAGGTTTTTTTAAAATGCAACAAGCCCTCCTGGACTCCTTTCGCACTCAGAGTCACTCTCCAGGAGGCCCCTCATGAATTCTTCCCTGTTTGTAAGCAGCAGATCAAGAAGAACACGGCCCCTAGTTGGTCTCTCCAACACCTGTACCAGAAAGTTATCTCCCACTCCTTCCAAAATCTTCCTGGATTGCCTGTGCACCGCTGTATTGCCCTCCCAGCAGATATTAGGGTGATTGAGGTATCCCATGAGAACCAGGGCCTGTGGTCTGGAAACTTACATCAGTAGTTGTCTGAAGAAAGCCTCATCACCTCATTCTCCTGGTCTGATAGTTTATAGCAGACTCCCATCACAACATCAGCCTTGTTACTCTCCCCTCTAGCCTTAACCCAGAGACTTTCAACAGGCCTCTCTCTCCAGTTTCATACTGGAGCTCTGTGCAATTATGTAGCTCTTTTACTTGCACCACAATTCCTGCTCTTCTCCTCTGCCTGTCCTTCCTGAACAGTTCATACCCATCCATGACAGTGCTCTAGTCTTGTGAACTATCCCATCAAATCTGTTATTCCAGTCTTGTCATATTGCAATCATGTTTAGCCTTTAGATGCCCTAAAATTTGCCCAGTCTTAGGGATTCATTAGCTATGATATGACAAATTTACCATGCCAATCCACAGTGCCTGCAAAACACACAAAGCTGCTCTGTCTAATCTATCTCCTAAACAGTATAGACACATCCACATGATGTTTTCATGGTATCACAGGAAAGTCAGGCTAGAAGAGACCTTACACACTCATCTAGTCCACTCCCTTGCTCAAGCCTTGATCATCCCCGATTAAACTATCCTAGCCAAGTGTTTATCTAACCTACTTTTCAAAGTTTCCAAGCATGGAGATTTCACAGCTTCTGTAGGTTGCTAAATCCAAAGCCTGACCACCATCATAGTCAGAAAGTTTATCCTCATCCAGATTTCCCCTGCTGCAGCTTGAGACTGTTGCTCCTAGTCTTGTCCTCTGGGGCCTTAGATAAAAGGCCATTGTTATTCTTGTTATAGTCACCAGGGATCCAGGTTTTCTGTTTTCCATGCGAAAAAAAAAAAGGAGAGAGAAAACTATGGATTTCCTGTCTTTATCAGAGAAAATGCAGATTTTCCCCTTTTAGCAGAGAAAGTTGAAGATATCCCACTTTTGCAAAGAGCTCTGCAGGCTGGCTGAGTTAAAGCCTGCAAGAGTGACTGGAAAAAGGGTGGGAAATTTCCCCCCTGCCCAGAGGGCCACGGAAAGGGGGAGGGGGAAGGATGGGGCCTGAGGCTTTTAGTCAGTCCTAGGGGCTGGGTCAGGCTCACTTTCATTCCAGAGCCTCTAAGATAAGTGGGGCTTGGAGGAGGTTTGGGGTTGTTGGGCAGGGCTGTGGGGGAAGCTGGCTGGGAGCTGAGACATCAGGGAGGTGATGGGGAAAGACACAGCGTGCCCAACAGACTGCATATGGAATGTGATTGGCTTAACCAGGCTCAGTGCCTCCATTCACATTGTAGAGCAGAAAAATTTAGAAAGTATTCTCCCTGGTTCTACTCTCCACTCCAAATATGATGAGGGTGAGAGCCCAAAAAAGAGCTGTCAGCTCTTTAGAGCAATGAAAGTTCAAAGGGTAGCTCTACACCATTGAGGTATGAGTGAAAGGGCAAAAGGCTTTAGTGAAAGTGAAAGCAGAGAGAGGGGGCCTTATGCTTCTCTTTTAGATGTACAAATCTCCTGTCTGAGATCAGTAAGAGTAAGAGTAACTCAAAGATTCAAAGGCCCCAGCACACATTACATCTATCACGCAATTAACTGGTTAAATGAAAAATAAATTTAGATATGCTACATGTTCAAAGTAATTATCATACAATTAAAATGACCAACAAGCCATTAAAAGAGCCAATGAGCCATAAATTTTCTACTTGAAAAATGTAGAACATTTTTATAGCTAGTTTCTTGCTCTGACCTTCAGCATCTGCAGCAGCCCTTTGCTTCATGTGCTCCTTGGCTTCTAAGTGTAAATCTGTACTGGTTTTCCTCAACACATCCAGAGTCACATTGCAAGTGGTGTAGAACAGCGTGCCTTCATCTGCATGCAAGGTCCCTTGCTGCCTTACATGGTTCAGAGATTAAATGCATTTGGTCCTCTTGGAGGATTTCTTCTCACTATTCATTTCTGCTTGATCCTCCTCAGGCTGCAGCGGTATGCCTCTGGCTGCTTAAAAAGATGGTGCCAGAATCCTCTCACTTCTGATTGGCCCCAGACTGGCACCTGCACTGAGCCCATGTTACAGGCCCAGCCCCACATTTGCTCCCTCCTCCTGTCTCCCCACATGCTTCAAGACTGAAGGGCTTCCTGCCCTTTACTCTGCTTGCTGGTAATTATTTTCTCCCAGATAAAAAAATATCTGTTTTTATGTTTCTCAGCCCTCTTGTGGAAACTGGCCCAGTGGTATTTAGTATTCACTGGTGAAAATGGTAGAAAGCACTGGGAAAGTGTTGCTCAATTTGGGAACACAAGGCCCCTTCACTTCCAGGACAGCATCCATCTCACTGAACCATGTCCCTTCTGATAGGTTTTCTTCTTTCCTATCCAACGTAGCTCCCTCTCTCAGCTGATCGGTGGGACAACTTCAAAAGCTGGAATGAGGAAAGGTCTGACAAGTCTAGGCTATGTTAATACGGCCCAAATACAGAACAACATTTTATCTTTTCAAATATTATCACCAACTGTTTGAGGATTTTTTTAAAAACATTTTTAGAGATGATTATGGTTTTGTTGAATAAATTATCCTTGTATAGGGCATCTAGCATAAAAGGCCAGCTTGTGACCAGATATTTCAGTGCTGAAATTTGGTAACGTTTTAAACATGGATTTCATAGACATTTGGGCTGGAAGGTACTCCAGAGGATCGAGTCCAGCCCCCTGCCCCAGGGGCAGGAAGTCAGCAGGATGAGGGTATCGACAATTTTCCTTTCTATTTTATAGATGTAGTATCACAGGACAACAAAAGTTCTCAAAAAGCTTGAGAGAAAAATCAATTTCTTTGGAAGTGTAGCAATGTTATTGTCTCACTTTCATTTTGAGTGCATACACAGACAACTAAAGCCAAAACACAATTTTGTTTTAAACCGGAGTTTCCAAATTTAAACTTGGAGAAACTGAGTGCGAGGAGAACAGGGAATGGGAATTCATATGATCAGTAGGTCTCTTTCATGTGATGTGATGAGAGGAAGCAGAGAGTTGTCGTTAGCTTAGCTGTTAGATTGTGACTCAGAAAACGTTAATTAATTTCCAGGTCTTCAACCCACCACTTTGAGCAAGTCACCTAAGGTGCAGACAGAAGTGAAGCTGCCTGCTGTAACTGAAAAAGTTCTACAGGAAGCGTTTCAAGTTGCAATGATCTCCTGAACCAAAAAGTAGTACACTATTTGTTCCAGAGGGAGGGGGATCTCGCTGCTGGCTGGGAGTCTGCAGCTGGCTTTCCTTAGCAATAGCCATGCCTCTCCCATTCTGTGTCTGTGTCAGAATGGGAGGGGGGAAAGAGAAGAGGGAGCTCATTCTAGGGGTTGAATGCTGGTGCTGAAGGGCAGGGTGGGTGAATGGTTGTCCTCCTAACTCAGAAAGGCTCCAATACACCTGAACCATCCTCCAGTGGGGACTGAAAACCCCGCAGACCAAACTCCCTGCGCTCCCTTTTCCCTCTCCCATTTTGAACACGGCTCAAGGCTGGGAGACAGTGCAGACAAAAGTTACAGAAGATTCTGTGTTTGGAAACATCTTCATCTGACCCCTTATGCAATGAGGGTTCAGATTCTCACCTGATCAGCCATTTTTGAAGTAGTCTGTAGCTATGATCTTATGTTTGGTCATGGCTACAGATGACTTTCCATGGCCAGACTGGATGAAACTAGTCACTTCTGTCTGTGCCCTTAATTTCTCTGTACCTCAGTTAACTACCATGAATTGGGAGTTGCAGTACTGCCTTTCTGCCTCCCGTCTCATCCATTTGTCCCATTTTTTAGCCTTGTCATTCACCAGTTGATTAGTGCCTTGGGGTGGGGGGGGAAAGAGAGAATATCCCTTACATATTTTTTTTTGTATTTCACTGAACATGCTGTTGCTACTCGTATGGAAATCTAATGCTTTAAACTCTAATGAAGTGTCAGGGGCTAATTAGCCACTGCATTAAAAAAAGTGTTTCCTTTAATCAATTTTAATGTTATTGACTTTTAGTTTTTGTTGAATATTGGGAAATTGTGAGTAGGTAATAGAGAGAGTTCTGGTTTACTCATGACTTTATATCTTTCCATTGTGCTGCTGCTTATTCTGGCACTTCACCATTGTAATATTTCTGACCTCTCTGCAAATAGTTTCTTTTTTTTTTGTATTTTTTCTTTCTATTGTTCTTGGGAAATAGTGAAGTTAGGGCATATCATACATTTAAACAATAAATTACATAGTTTCCTCCTTAATTTTTATAGACTAAATATCTGAATTCTGATTACAGATTTTTTTTTTTTATACTAGTATAGATTGAATATTCTGTGTTTAACTCTCCACAGTAATGGACTGATTCAATTTAATTAGGATTATAGTCATGCATAGTGAAAAATATTTATTTCAATATCCATTACTCTGCATAGGTATGAAATTTTATCTGGTGAAGTTTTTCAGACCTGTTTCCTGGCCTTCATCGACCTCAGTAATTTTCTGTCATCAATACAATGGTGGCAAGGTTTACAAATAAAACATATAGATATAAATTAAAACCTTGATTAACACTTGTTCTTTTGTCTGATTCTTGACATGTCTTTTGCCATTATGCAAACTAGGCATTTATTCAAATTCCACTTTTGTCTCTTCAGTTGCCAATAAATATTTGCATATACCCACACTTACTTTAATAATGCCTCCTGGAAAAGGTGTATGGACTTTGTAAAACCCTTTTTTAAGTGTTTCTACTTTAGCAACTTCCTCAAATAATTCTGTTTTTTCCTATTTTATTAGATTAATCTAGGGGAAATAAGCTACTGTTTCAATAAGTATTATTAAAAAACTTCAAATCATCTATTGTTTACTAAAATACAGTCCACAGGTCCATAATTCCAGTACCTTTTTAAAGCTACCTATAACATTTTTTATTTTTGTTTTTAGGACTAGTATATTCACTAATTGTTTCATTGGATTCATTGCAAATAATTGTACTATTTTAAACTTCTTTCTTTCCCAAATGAATGCTTACTTCATAGCTGTCAAAAATCCTAAGACTTAGAGCAACCCCCATCACATTTACAGTAGATTCAATGGCAAATATCTTCAGTGAACTTGTGGGGTTTGGGGGTGTTTTTAAGGGTAATCAGAACTGACAAGCTCACTGTTCTGGAACTTCAAGTGCTGCAGGTGATTGGTGCCTGGCACTCATCATAAAATGCAGATAGATCTGCAACATTCTCCCCAAACCCTTTGTTAATATGCCTGCTTTAATACAATGATACAGTACTTGCAGTTTTAATGAATGTGGCCTCAAAGCCTAATCCATCAATGGATGCTAAGTGCTAATTAAAGTCTAACTAACCAAGTTTCTTTTCCCCAGCACTTGGGGATTAGTTTGTTTTTCCCCCCCGCCCCTCTCTCATATATAAATAATTGTTAGAGCAAATACATTTATATTACTGGTGTTTGAAGAACAGCTTACTGAATACTAATTGCTAATTCTGGTTCATAACTATGAAAAACCCTTAAAAGCCGAGGAAAAGGAAGCTTTTTGAACATCTGCTTTCCCCTCAACTGACAAATAATTTACTATTGCATAACAAAACTGTTGTTTCCTCAATGGAAGACACTGGTCTGAAAATGAAATAGCCTTTTAAATGCTTGATATTGAAAGAAGTTTGTTGCAAACTGCTTGTGGTTATTTAAAATATTTACTTTCACTAGCATAGCAGCAAATTACATATACTCCATTCACCTCTTGGTTACTCCAGGGTAAATCTGGAATAACTACACTCAAGCCACTCTTAACATGGAGACAAATAAACCAACATTAAATCAGTCACTTCATATTTTGTAGCAGAAATGGGACAGTGTAAACATCACTGCGTTAAACAGGCATTTAAAAAAAAAAAAGGCAGAAGTAACTGCAACTTCCATATCTTTATAATTTGCTTGAGAAGTTATTGTTTGCAAAGGTTCTTGTTTTTTATTTGTATTACTATAGTACCTAATATTATAACGGAGATTAGAGCCTCATGATAGGAGCATACATTGTAAAACACAGCCTCTGAACTAAAGATAGATTGACAATCTTAAATCAACAAGTCAAAAAAAATGGTGTAGAAAGAAGCAATGTTTTACTGTATACATTATGCAGATGTTTATTATGCAGAACTGTATTTAGAGGGAGTAAGACCCTAACCTTAAAAATCCTGTCATTCGTCCCTTTCACTTGCATGGAAACCCAGTGAAATCAATGAGAGTCCCACTCAGTTATTTCAATTTTTTTTAAATTTAGGGCTAAGACCTAGATCCATTAAATGAGTACTTAGGTGAAGGTCTGGGGGCCTATTCCAAGGGTGTCTGGACTACTTCAAGATCACAAAAGGTCTGTAACAGTCAGTAGCTGAATCCAGATTCCCTGGATTCTAGTCCATGGCCTTAACCAAAACCGCTGAAAAAATTTCTAATTTTTGGGTCTTTTAACACATTTTGAATTTTAATGTATGCCAAAGTCTTCTGTTAGTGTGGGTCTAAAGAGTAATTTAATATTATTTATCAATGTCCTTGTAGCATGAGTAATGTGCTAGGCTTTTCCTATCCTGTCCATCCCATGCATATAGGATAATATAGTACCTCACTGAAAGATAGTTTACAAGAATGGAAATAAAGTCCTAAAAAACCCCCAAAACACACAACTCTACAACAAAAAAACATCTCTTCAAGTTTCATCTAAATCAGACAGAAAACAACAAAGCTATAGATCGTTCATTGATTTTCCCCATTAAACCCTCTGGCTGCATCTCTGAGGCAGCTCTGAAGCTTTGGAGCCACTTCAGCTGGATTGAGGCAGAAACCCAGTTCAGATGGCTGTGATCTGATCTGGAGCTCTGAAGTGGCCAGATCCAAAGCTGGACTGGATCACTGCTGACTCGCGCAGGCCTACTCGCCACTCCTGGAACCTCTGATTTATCAGAGAATGGAGTACCATCCTTTATAAGGGTATAGACTGGATTTTCATTTGTTAAAGTGGCTGTAGTATATTGGGGTCCCAGGGGTGGACATGATGCCCCTGGTGACTCTATAACTATGCCTCACCCTGCCTCTAGGGTGCTGTCCCTTCTGTCTCTCCCACCATGCCTTGATGCAATTATAGGATTACAAAGCAGACTGCTCTTGGTCTAGAAGCATGGGCTCCAGTCTAGCTGAATCCTCACTGGGGTTCCTCTGCACCCCAATGGTCCTAACTACACCCTCAGGTTTGGTGGGCCATCTGTTTCTGACTGTGCCACTTCAGGGCACCAACAACCTTAGGGGCTCCATTCCTCCCCGGTACCATGCTCCAAGCCTCACCAGTGTCACTACTCCATTAATCTCTCCTGTTATGGCATCAGCCTCTGCCCCCTTTTTTCTAGCATAGGCCCACCACATTTGACCTGGCTTTGAGACACTAGCTGTAGTTTAGCTCTTTGGGCACCAGGTCCCTGGCCCCTGCTCTGGACTCTGTGTGGCCCCACATTCTGCCCTGCTTCTGGCTTAGCACTTGCTCTGGGCTTGAGTTATCCCATGGCAGGGCTCAAGACAATCGTTTGCCCATAGGGCACTAGTAGGACCTCCAAATACAGCCTCCCACAGTCCCAAACCAAAGAATTGGTTCTCAACTGCAACCAAACAATAAGCCCCTGGCTAAAACAAACTCTCCCTTCTGGGTCCACCAACATCAACAAAGAGGGGAAGCAGCTCTCTGTCCCTTTAAAAGGGAAGTTTCCCTCACCTCCTGTACCAAGGTAACAGGTATATAACCCCCCAGCTCTGTGGTTATCTCCCAGAGCCTCACTAGCGATCCATGGCAGCACAGAAGTCCATCTAGTATTCCCTGATACCTCTCCTGGTCAGGAGCTCCTACACCTGTGGCTGGTGTACTCCCAGCAGCAAGCCTGGGGGAGAGGGATGAGGGCAGTGGTGCCCCTCTGCAGGCCCCACGCAAGCTGCCCAGTGGTGGAGAGGAAGGCACCACCATTACTACACCCATCCCTGCTGTGCCCCACACTGCCTGGTTGCAGAGCCATGTGGCTATGGAGCTGGTCCATAGAGCCATGCAGCCGGCCATGGGAAGGCAAAGTGGGGAACAGCAGCGGTGGCAACAGTGAGATGGTGGTGGCTCTGCAGGCAAGTGGCATAGCCAGCTCAGGGGGGATGGAGGGGGAGGCTTCATATGCGGTGGCCTCCACCACTGCTGTGCCCTGTCCTGCCTCCCCATGGCCGGCCACACAGCTCCACAGACAAGCAACACAGGCTGCAACAGCAGCAGGGGTGGCGTGGAGCACTCTTTCTGCAGCCAGCCAGCCTGTATGCAGCCCACAGATCCATGCAGCTGGTCATGGGAAGGCAGGACTAAGCGGACAGTGGCAGCAGTGGTTCAGTGATGGCTGTCATGTGCGAGACCCCATCAGTCCTTGGCTGGCTGCGCTGTACTCCATTTTGGAGTACACTGCTCTCTGAACAATGGATATATCGAGAGAGAGAGAGAGAGA
>JAGPOW010000261.1:132864679-132878136 GCA_030014935.1 Caiman crocodilus
GAGAGAGAGAGAGAGAGAAAGTGATATATCACTTCACACTCAAAACTGGGGATAACTATGATGAAGTATTGCTGTTCTGGTTTATGCAAGTGGGAGAGTGTAACACAAGACAAAATATTTGCAAATATGTGATGTTGATTATTCCTGCATTATCTGGAGTTTTATAAATCTGGCTGCACTGTTTGTCTTGATGGCCCTTTTAGAGGTCAGTTCAACAGGATGACTTTTGAGAGCATCTCTCAGCAATTTTTTTTTTTAATTTTTTTTTTTTTAGTGATTGGTATCTTATTTTCATAGCTACATGAGATACTTATTCAGAAGGTGTAACAGGCTCAGCTGTGTTGCCTCCTGGTGGTCACTCTGTTCCTGTGCTGCTCGGGCTGTAGGTACCCTCTCTCTCCTCTCACCCACCACACCTGGATGTTTCTAATTAAGTTTGGGAAGGGAGGCTGCACCAAGCTCCTAGAGCAAACCTCACACTGGCCTCTGGCCAGCAGATTTCTTCAGATACTGTTGAGCTCACTTTAATTCTTACACCTAATTGGCCCTACCTATCCATACATGTCCCCCAGGACACATTGCCTTAAGGACTAATTGTGGCCTCTGAACCTCCCCTACACCATGTTCATGCCTCACAGATGTTTCCAATTAAAACTTAGTTGGGCACTTTGCCCCAAACCACTAAGCAGCCTTAGACCTCCCATTGGCAGCATTGGGGTGTTGCCCTTGACTGGACACCCCAAACTAGAGCGGTCTAGGGAAGCTGCTGCCTCTAGTATCTACTCACCTGTCACTACTTGACGTTAAGATGGTAATTCATAGAACAGGAGGCACTTCACCTTGAATGATGTGATCTCTTTATAGGTAAGATTTACACTCTTGATAGGAATAGTCCACAACATACTTTAAAGTTAAGGGTTGCCCCTTTAAAGGATGGCCCAATTTGCCAACTCAATACCCTGCCTATCTGAGCAGAGCCTGACAGATGGGCACTCCACCTCCCCTTCACTCCCACCACAAACCACCAGCAATACAATGAGAAATAATCACAACAGAGAGAACAGGAGTCTCTGTACTCCTCTTATCCCAGGGAGGTTTGTAGCTGACCCACTTCACTTTCTCTTTCCCTCCCAGCTCTTCTTCTGGCTTTCCCCAGCCCCTTCTCATCCCAATGGTATGCCCAGCAAACAATCTGCTGGCCTCTTCACCAGCTAATAGTCAGGTTCCCCTTAGATAATCATCTACGCCCAAGGTTTCCCCCAGATCCACTCCAGGCTAGGTTGTCTCTTTCAGCCAGCAACCATCAGTCTCTTGGTTTCCTCTTGGGCCACAGGAAACAGCTGGGACAAGGGGAGGGGTTTAGAACTCTCCTTCCTCTACTCACTTGTTGGGACTTTGGCCTTCTTGGCTTCTGCCCCTACAGCTGTGGCTGGTCCATTTGGCCTATACCCACTAAACTAGGACCAGCTCCTCAGCCTCCTGCCCTTGTCTTACTCTCTTGAGCTCTGTCTTGACCAGTCTTGGGCCCTCTGACCCCAATCTCCACCCCTTTCTGGGCTGTGAACTATACAGCCCTTGTTTCTGCTCCCTTTTGGGCTCATGGAACATCTGGCCCAAACTTTGCCTTGGCCATTTTGAGCCCTGTCAGGGATCAGGCTCACTTGCCTCTTGGACACCAATGGAACCTCCAAACCACCCCTTTCTAGTCTCACCCAAACCACTGTGTGACAGGAGGGCAACTCAGGGCTGCCCTCTGTGGCCTGCCCACCTGTCTCCGTGGGCTAACTGCCCACTTTCTCACCCACCATGACTTGATCTTAATAGGTTCATAATTGATGTTAATAAGTGGGAGGCTGCCCACTAGTGCCCCGATACCAGGGGCGCTATCTGCGGCTCCTATCCATCCCCAATACCGCAGCCCAAGCTTCACAGATGGCATCTTGGTGTTACTCTAATCACCGGCCCTATGCTGGGCCCCAGAATCATCCAAACAGGACCCTCCTACAATCCCTCCAATCCAGCAGCCTCTCTGCCATCAGCCAGGCTACCTAGCCCCCCCAAAACTATCTTCCCCTCTCAGGTGTAGTCCCCCTAGGGCCTCCAGCACCTAGCCCTGGCCCACCTCCAGGCCAGTCGGGACCCCAGGCCCCCAGCTCTCGGGCATCCCTCATGGTGGGCCCCCAGCCCATTTGGCTCCCTTAGCCCTAGCCCCAGCTTGAGCCAGTCAAGGGTACTCTCATGTTTGGGCTGGGCCTCAAGCCCCTCACTGTCTCCCTCTCTCATAGGGTCCACCCTCTGGGCCCTTCACACAAACAGGGTTACCCACCCAGTGGTGGGGGCAAAGGGGCTATGGCACCTCAACTCACCTTTCACTGGGGTGGTAACTGGCCTGGCATTTCCTGGGGGCTCCCACACCACTGACAACCTCACCAGGCCACCCACTCCCAGCAGGGCATAGTTTCAGGTCATGTCCAGGACCACAGAGCCTTCTTACCAACCCCTACAGCTCCCCCTTACCTCCAGGTGATCTTCTCAGCACACTTTCAGCCAGGCAATGTTGTTGCCTAGGCCCCAGGCAGCCAAACTGCCTGTGTTTATATAGGCAGCCCCTTGTCTCAAAATGGCTGCCCTCATCAGGCACCTGGAGGCTTCCAACTCCAGGCCCTTAAAGGGGCAAGCACCCCTGGTGCCCTGCTGTGCTCTTCACCAGTGGCAAGCAGGCTTGGTGCCCCGTTGTAGTCTCCACAAGTGGCGGGCATGCATAGTGCCCGGTTACATGCCTTCCCCACCTCAGGGAGTGGCAGGCACGCACAGTGACCAGCCACACCGCTCCCTCTCTGGGGCTCTCATCACCGCCCCGCTCTCTGGGGCTCTCACTCATCACCGCCTCTCGTGGACCTCTCTTCACTGCAGCCCCTCTCTGGGCCTCTCTCCAATGCAGCCCCTCATGGGCCTCTGAAAGTGGCAGGCATGGCCAGTGCCCCCACACACACTGGTTTAAACTACAAACAAAATCATAAGCCTTCCAGCTGTAACACAAACTGCCTCACTCCAGTCACATTACCTTGCAAGCCATCCAAGGCTTAGTTGTGTGACCCTTGAGACATCTCAACATTCTTTTGAAGCCACTTACCTTAGACGCTCTTTCCCGTCCTGCCTGCAAGTCCTGACTGACTGCTTTGGCTCAGCTCTGGGCTTATATCTCTCAGGCCCTGTTCCTTTCTGGATACCCAGAGGTGTTTTCTGATTAGGCTTGCCGGCTTTACCCTCTAGTCACTTACTGCTGCTGCTGCCTAAATGCTGCAGGAGTGCCTTGTCTCCCTTGCTGAACTTGACCCTATTTGGATTATTGCCAGGTAACCAACCCTGCAATATACCTTCCTGGCCTGTTTTTCCTCCTGGTTGGCTATTTTATTTGTGATCAGCTCCTCCTGCTACTCTTTCCTCCTCAAATAATAGAAGCCTTCTGGCTTTCTGTTACAAGTAGCATTTTAAAATTTATTTACTGTTGCCTTCACTGTTTTGGATATTTTGATTAAAGTTTATGTTATGAAGTAAAAGAAGTGTCTTACAGATAGAATGAATGCAGAGTCCGAGGCCTACCCTCAGCAACTCTGTACTTTTTTTTTTTTTAATGCACAGTTGCATATTATATACTGTAAATACATTAAAGTTCTGTGGTATCTACCAGATTTTAGGCCTGTGCAAGTAGGCAGCTATTTTATCTGGTTTCAGATCCGGCTGCTTTGGATGCCAGAGATCTGACCCAGAGCTCTGGACTCAGTTTCTGCTTCAATTTGGCCAAAGCGGCTCCAAAGCTTCGGAGCCGCCTTGGAGATCTGGCCATACGGTATAATGGGGAATCAATGAAATATCTATAACTTTATTTTTCTTTGTCTGATTTGGATGAAACTTGCAGGAGTGGTAGCTTCTTCTGGGAGCATGAAACCTGCCAAGTTTCAGGAAGATCAGTGCAGGGGTTTGGGGGGAACTGCATCTCAAGCTGCTGACAGGCAAAACTTGTGACAGATGACTGTGTGTGTGTTAAGGCAAAGTGGGCTGATCTTCTTGAAACTTGGAAGGATTTGTGGCCTCACCAGGGGTCAACATCCCTTCAATTTCCAACTCCCTGTGTTGTAACACATAGACATAGCATGAGTTTTGCTTTCAAGCAGGAGTGGCTTACAGGATGTTGGGGTTGGCATGGTTGTGGATAGCTGACTGGTCCATAGAGGGAGAGTTTTGTCCATGTGCAGTGGGTGGGGGAAGAGGCCAGAGACAGGGCTAGAAATAGTGCTTGAGGGAGGCAGGGAAAGCACAGCCCCAGGACTGGAGACAGCAGCTGTTTTTTCCAACCCTAGACTAAGCTGGGAACCATACAGAACTTCAATTAGTTCAGTCTCACCAGACCCAATTTAATTAAGACTACCTTGGAGGTAGGGTTAACTTAGATTGGATGGACCATATTTAGACTGATCTAAACTTCTTGAACTTCTGTACAGTTTGCACTAAGATATCTAATTAGGTCAATCCAAGTATAAAGTCCCCACCTGAGCAAACTAAATTAGATCAAGTGGGCATTTTTAATGTAATCTAACCTCCCCTTAATCTCCCCAAATGTTTGTACTTAGCCTAAGTGCTGAATAGCAAAATGACAAGAACTGCAAAATATTCACAGCCACAGATTCAGGAATAACCCCCTCTCCACAAACTCCCAAATTCCCCTTAATGCTCCTAAAAAGTATATCTGTGCAAAATATTGCTTCATAACATGCAGAGAGAGAAGCTCACAGGCCCCAGGAGGGCTTTTCATAGACTGTCCTAAATCAACACCTACTAAGACCATGCTGACAGACAAAGGCTAGGTAAAGATTGGTTTGAAGGAAATCCATGGCAGTGTGCACAACTGTTTATTTTAATTGACAGATTCACTGCAGTTGGTCAATATCTAGTACCTTGTGAAAAAGCTGAGTTTTGACCCCATATCCCAAAAGAATGAATGAATCTCAAACATTAAACAGTTTAGGTATTTTTGTAACCAGTTTTCTTCTTTCCAGATGTAATGTATTTTCCTCTTGTAAACACTAGTAATGCAGTTCTCCTAAATAACCATCTAAATATGTTCATGAATGTTTAAGTTTAATAAAGTGTCATAGCTAAACCACTGGCAAGGATATATGAGCACTCATGGTGCTTGGGTCCGGAGGATTGGAAAAGGGCCAATGTCATCCCAATCTTTAAGAAGGGAAGTAAAGAGGATTCAGGAAATTATAGATCAGTCAGCCTTACCTCTATCCCTGGGAAAATTCTAGAAAAGATTATCAAGGAACACATCTTTGGGAGCCCACTGGCTAATGTGATGCAAAGTGTTAACCAATATGGGTTTATAGCAGGCAGGTCTCACCTAACTTAGTTTCTTTTTATGACAAGGCCACCAATGTTTAGATGCAAGAGTCGAGGTGGATGTTATCTATCTGGACTTCAAGAAGGGCTTTGACATGGTATCTCATACCATCCTTATAAATAAATTGAGGCGATTTGCCTTGGATGATTATACAGTAGACTGGGTAGCAAACTGGCTCAGGGGTTGCACTCAGAGAGTGGTGGTGGATGGGTCGGTGTCAACCTGGAAGATGTGTGCAGTGGAGTCCCTTCGTGCTCAGTTCTGGGGCCAGCACTGATCAACATCTTCATCAGTGCTCTAGAGGATGAGGTGGGAAGCACCCTGTCCAAATTCATAGATGACACAAAAATATGGGGTGAAGCTAACACCCTGGAGAGGAGGAACCAGATCCAAGCTAACCTAGACAGGTTGGGGAAGTGGGCAGAGAGCAACAGGTGGTAAGTGCAAGTGCAAGGTGCTGCATCTAGGGAGAAAGAACTGCCATCATACCTATAGGCTGGGGTGGGGGCGCAACATTCTCAGCACCACTGAGGCAGAAAGAGATCTTGGAGTCACTGTTGACTCCAGGAAGAACATGAGTCATCAATGTGATGCAGTAGTCAGCAGAGCCAATTGTACCTTATCATGCATACATAAGTGCTTCACAAACAGGTCCAGGGAGGTGATTCTCCCTGTCTATGTGACACTGGTCAGGCTGCAGCTGGAGTACTGAGTTCAGTTCTGGATGCCACAGTTCAAGTGAGATGTAGACAACCTAGAGAGGATCCAAAGAAGAGCCACCCATCTGATTAGAGGCCTGCAGGGAAGGACGTATCAGGAAAGGCTTAGGGACCTTAATCTCTTCAGCCTCTCCAAGAGAAGACGGAGAGGGGACCTTGTGGTGGCATACAAATTCATAAGGGGAGAGCAACATGAAGTAGGCAATGATTTGTTTTCCAAGGCTCCCCCTGGAACAACAAGGACCAATGGTCATAAGCTACTGGAGAGAACATTTAGACTAGACATTAGAACAAAGTTCTTCATGGTCAGAGTTGCCAGGATCTGAAATGGGCTTCCAAGGGAGGTGGTGCCTGCCCCATCCTTGGAGGTCTTCAAAAGGAGACTGGACAGGCACCTGGCTGGGATCACATGACCCCAGGTTTGGTTACCCTTTTCTCACCTGCCAGGGGCAGGGGTCAGACTAGATGGCCCACTGAGGTCCCTTCTGCCCAAGAATCTATGAATCTATGAAAGGAAAGAATGTTGCACAACATGTCCAAAGTAGATTCAATTTCAATCAGTTTTGGCAAAAATCTGTATCTCATATTTTTTACAAGATTGTAAATCTTGTTTCCCCATCTGTGTAATAACATTTTGATGTTGGTGAAGTAAATGCCTGAAAATAGCAGCCACATTTATTAATCCTTATCAGGGGTCTGGATTTTCTGTTTGTCACATAAATGGAGAAAACCATGTATTTCCCATTTTTATCAGAGGGAAAGTAAGATTTCCTCTTTTAACAGAGAAACCCACAGATTTTCTGCTTTTGAAGAGCTTTGCAGGCTGTCTGAGTTCCAGCCTCCAACAGCTGATTGCAAGAAGGGAAGAAAAGTTTCAACCCTGCCTGGAGGGGGAGGGAGAGGCAGAAGGGTTGGGCTTGAGGCTTTTAGTCAGTCCCAAGTTTTGGGTCAGACTCACTTTCCTTCTGGAGCCTGTAAAGTGGTAAGTGGAGCTTGCAGGGGTCTGGGGGAGCTTCCAGGCAGGGCTGCGGGGTGAGGGAAGCTAGCTGGGGGCTGAGGGAGTGAGGAGGTTTGCAGGCAGCTGGTAGCTGAAGGGTTTTGCAATCAGAGGGGGTGGGGTGAGGGTTTCAGCAGTGGCAATGCATAGAGGGTGCAGGGGGTGCATGTGCACCCCATGAGAGCACTGGTGCACCTCCCCACAGCCAGCACTACCCACCTAGGTGATGGCCGGGGGGGGGCGGGAGGGAGTGCTGCCCCCCTACAAGCACTGGCTGAGGAATGGAGGTGTCAGGTGAAGCACTGCTGGAACTTCTGGGAGCACTGCTCATGCTTCCTGGTAGGCGTGATCAGCTGCAGTGAGACCCCCCCACAGTTGTTGACTGGTTGCTGGGGGAGCACATGCCTCCCCCAACTCAGGTGGCACCAGTTGCCCATGGTTTGCAGCCATTTGGGAGGTTTTCAGTGGCTCAGACCTGAGGGGTTTTGCAGCCAGCGGGTGGGGGGAGGAGGTTGTGGCCAGCTGTGGGGTTTGCAGTTAGAATCTGGGGGGTTTGGAGGAGCTGATGAGTTTTGCAGCTGGCTGGAGGGTTTGCAGCCAGCTGGGAGATGGGGGGGGTTCAGGAATTTGTGGGGTTTGCAGCCAGTTGAAAGGTTTATAGCTAGCTGGGAGCTGGGGTGGGGGGTTGCAGCCAGCTAGGAGGTTTGCAACAGCTGGGAGGTTTGCAGCCAGCTGGGAGCAGGGGTTTTGCAGCCTCCCCACTTGGGGCTGGAGTTCCAGGCTGGCTGCACATGGAACCCAAGCGATGCTGTCAGTGGGACTGGGCTCAGCTCCTCCATATGCGGCTTCCCAACATATGTGACTCACAGTCCACATGCAGCCAGCCTGGGGGCCATTCCACATCTTCCCCCCACGATATGCACATGGGTATGCATACACATGTATACATGCATAGGTGCACACGTGTACACATACACAGATGGCCACATGAAAGAGAGGCACCAGGAGGGCTGGGGAGACTGTAGGGGGGAGTAAGGGGCACCAGCAGGGCCAGGAGGGCAGTGGGGGGCCTTTAATTTTAATAATGGATTTTGGGTTTTTTATCAGAGAATTTGCAATTTTTTTTTAATTAGAGAAAACCAGGATCCCTGATCATTATCATCTCTTTTATTCAACTTACAATAGGTTCAATGGGATTGATATCTTCATTAATGACCTGGAAGATGGAATGGATTGCACCCCCAGCAAGTTTGCAGATGATACAAAGCTGAGGAGAGTAGTAGATACACTCAAGGCTAGGGATAGGATTCAGACAGAGAACAACAAATTGGAGGATTTAACAAAAACAAATCTCTCGAGGTTCAATCAGAGTAAGTGAGAAGTACTGCAGGCAGGATGGACCAATCTCATGCACTGGTAAAGGCTGGGGACTGACTTGCTAAGCAACAGCTCTGCAGAAAAGGGCCTGGGGGCTACAGTGGATAAGAAACGGAATATAAGCCAGTAGTGTGCCCTTGAGAGGCACCACAGATATGATCTTTGTGGTCTGACACATCCATGAAAAATGCTGATAACATCACCAGAAACTGTATATGGTCTTTACTGATTTGACCAAAGCCTTCCGCTTAGTTAACCATGAGGCTGTATGGAAGATCTTATCAAAATTTGGGTTCCCAGGAAAATTTATCACCATCCTAAGGCTCCTTCATGACAAGATGACTGCCTCCAACCTACTGAATACCCATCCCTTTGGTTACAAAGCTTTTTGACATTTGAATTGGCATGAAGCAAGTCATTGTGATCCCACCAGTTCTGTTTTCCGTTTTTCTCGCAGTCATTGAGATGCCCATCCATGTGTGTCTGCCATGTGACATGAGCATTAAGTGAAGGGTGGATGGAAACCTTTCCAATCTCTCCTACCTCCATGTCAAAACAAAAGTTACTTCGGCCTCAGTTGTGCTGTCATTACACATATGGAGGAGGATCTACGAATGGCCCTTTCCTGCTTCTCTCAAGCATACCAGTTCCATGGGACTGACTCTTAATACTGAAAAGAAAAGTGCTTTCCAAGCCCCCTCCAGGCCAACTCCCCTGGCAAAGATTCTCATCGATGGACAGGATCTGGAGAACGTTGAACTCCAAAGCAGCCATCTCTCAAAGAAGGCCAACATCAATGAAGAGGTCCATTATACAGAAAACTGACTCATCATGTGTGCTATGATCATTAGATCAGGACTTGTGCAAAGCTCCTATTGTACAAGGTTTGGGTAATCCCAACTCTTCTCTACAGCTGTAAAGCTTGGGTAACCTACAGGGGCCACCTGAACAGCCTGAAATGCCATCACTAGTGCTACTTCTAAAGATCCTTGATATGTAGTGAGAGGATGATTACACAAATTCCAATGTCCTCTACACTGCTAACACCACAAATATGGAAGCATTGTTTATTCAGCCTCAATCGAGGTGGACAGGGCGCTATGTGCACCTTCCTGATGTATGTTTATCAAACCAACTGCTACACTCCTAACTCAGCCAAGCACAAGGGACATGTGGGGGCCAGAGGAAATGCTTTGTGGACACCCTCAAGGCAAACATTAAGAAGTGTGGCATTGGCACCATAAATTGGGAAAAATTAGCCTGGGCAGGGCTATATGGCCTTGAAAGATAAGGTGTATCTTATTTGAGGAAAACTGTCACCCTGGAGGCAGAAAAATAACAAAAATGGAAGGAAAGGAAACAAAACTGAGAAATCTGTAGTCTGACCCTCCCTTTAAAGACCACTTGTTGTCTCTGGCTCAAGAATCAGCCTCCTTATCCATGGACTCATTTACAACCCTTTATTTGACCCATGGCAGTGATCATCCTCTACTGTGAGGGACTGCCATCACTGCCAGACTAGATGACCTCCTGAGGTTCTTTCTAACCCTAATTTTGTATTATTCCAGTATTCCTTTTTACTGCACTAAAGATGCAATTTCATTCCTTTCTATGCAATTTTAGGCCTGTGAGCCTCAGTCAGCAGTTGAAAATTAAAATATGGATCAGCAAGAAGATAATGCTGTGGGATGTGGCTTCATCATGTTTTCATTTAGCTGCTTGTCATCAAGGAATAAAAGTGCTTGTTAGCTGCTAGGGTTAAAGCACTATATTCTTATGGTCCAATCCATCTTTTTTTCCTCCAAACCAGATTTTCTTTATTCTTCTGTTAAATACATGGAAAGTGTATGAAGTTCTTGGCAGTTTGCTTAAAATGAGAAGTTAACCACAGGGCAAGTGGCATTCTCAAGACAGCCCAAGACTTTACAAAATATTCCCATAAGTCCACCTGCAGATACTACCAAGAAACAATGTTCTACTGAAATATGCTAGTTCTTCTGTCGATGATGCATTTTTAAACCTATAAGAAAAGTGAAGGTCTTGGTCAGATATTTTTAGTCTGAGCGTTCACCTTGACAAGATTTTTTTTGGTTTTCCACATTTTTATTGTTAACTGACTACTGCATATTCACCAGTAGTGGGACTTCATCTATAATAATAATAATAATAGAGTAGATCTGACAGAATAATTGATAATAATTTAGTCAATGAATATTTCCTCTTTCTCTGTTCACAAATTGGCTGTCAACAGAAGATAATTTTCATAATTTTGTTTTTGAAAACCATTTATTATTCAATATTTGTAACTTAAGGTTTGTTTTTTTTTAATTGGATACTTTCAGTCAGATTCAGGAAGAATGCTTAACTTTAAGTACATACTTAAATTCCAGTGGCCACATACAGACAGTCACACAAATGTGGCCACATTCAGTTTCAGGGTTCAGGATTTTTCTCCCAGAGCAATAATAATAATCCAGGAGAAAAATAACAAATGGGTTAAATCGCACCCAGGAGAGATTCTCCTGAGAATGTCTATATACATTTTATTCTGAGAAAAGCCACTGCATGGTCCTTGAGCAACTTAGGGTGCTTTGATCCCATTCGTGTTATGGAAGACAGTGTGTTCCTTGGGCTGAATTCTTCTGCTCCAGCCAAGCAAGGAGTAGAACATGCCCCTCATCACAATCCAACACTGTGTTGAAGAGAGATACAGGTTTCAAGGCAGTCTAGTCAGACAATCAGGGCTGCCTTGTGCACTGCTGCCATTTGTCATCAGGCAGACTGAAGAACCTTAGAGAGCACAATGAGATGTGTACACAAGGCACCCCTAGCTGTGAAGCATCAACACTACAAGCTCTCTGCTTTTTAGGGGCTCAGCAATTAAATATCTATTCAGGATCTCTGGATAAGTTTTTCTACCAGGTGACTGCAGGAGAGTTTTTCCAGATCATTTAAATGTGTGAACATGCCCTACCCATATGGTTGTATGCTCATAGATAGAGTATTTATATAAATATTCATTTGAGCAATTTAAAGGGACAAAGAATACATTTGAATTATTTAAAGGTATCATACACATGATAGAGTTCATAGATTTTATAGACATTAGGGCTGGAAGGGACCTCACAAGACGACTAGGTTCAGCCCCCTACCCAAGGGGCAGAAAGTCAGCTGGGGTCAAATAATCCCAGCAAGATAAGCATCCAAATGTTTCTTGAAAGTGTCCAGAGTAGGTGTTTGCACCACCTCTGGGAGGAGTCTATTCCAGGCCCTGGGGTCTCAGACAGTAAAGAAGTTTTTCCTTATGTCCAGCATAAATCAGTCTTCCAGGAGTTTGATCCCTGGGGGAATAGGAGCAGAGGGAGAAGGGTGCACATGTGCCACACACAAACATGTGTGCTCCCTTACCTTGGTGGTGGAGGCAGCAGGCGGTGAAAGGCAGCGACAGCAGATGAGGAGACAGCAGAGGGGGCAGCAACAGTTGATTCCCCCTAAGGTAAGTGGGGCAGAGAGTACAACGCAGCTGAAACAAATCCAAAGGGGAAGCCCTTCAGAGCCCTCTTCGCTCACCTGACAAGGAGCCATGCTCCTGAGTCCTGCGCGGGCAGCGTGTGTGAACAGCGCATGCAAACAGGCATGCTCTGTAAGAGCACACCGGCATTTATGCCAGCGTTCGCGTAAGGAGAGCATGGGGTAGCAGTCCAGAGGGGCAACTCCAGCAAGCGAGAGCAGTAGACGCAGCTCTGCAGACATGGTGCAGATGCGGAGCGCCACTGCCAGGGTCCTCGCCCTGGCATTGCTGCCTGCCATGGGCTCTTGTGAGGCCTCCACCTAGATGGAGCTCATGGCAGGGTCAGCAGCCTCTTGTCCCCCTGTCTGTTGCTGGAGTCTGTTTGGAGGGCTCCAGGTACGGGACTGCCTGGGAGATAGCAATCATCACCTGATAGAATTTGCTGTCCAGCGCAGTGTAGCTAGGACCCACACTATGACTAGGGTCCCAGATTTCAAAGGGCCAATTTCAGAGAGCTCAGGAGGCTAGTTGAGGAGATGCTTTGGGACTGTAGGGTTGAGGACATGAGAGTCCATGAAGGGTAGACGTTCCTTAAGGAGACGATCCTCCAAGCCCAAGGGGCGACTGTTCCTGACTGATGCAAGATGGGCAAAAGTGTCCGGAAGCACCCATGGCTTAATAGGGATATTCGGGGGACCCAGAGGGCTAAGCAGGAGGCTCACTATCTTTGGAAGAGAGGAGCAGTCTTCAAAGAGGAGTACTCCTCTTGTGCTCGGGAGTGTAGGAGGGCTATTAGGAAGGCCAAGGCGGGAGTAGAGCTCCACCTGGCGACTAGCGTCAAGCACAACAGGAAGTCCTTTTTCAAGTATGTGGGGAGCAAAAAGAGAGCCCCAGGAAACGTTGGGCCCCTGAGGGACTCGACGGGCAACCTGGTGCTCGCGGCCGATGGGAAGGCGGAGATCTTCAATGGGTTCTTTGCCTCGATCTTCCTGAGGGAGAACCGGGACATCCCTCCTGTTGGAAGCCTGTATTCCCCCTCGGGACTCACTGCTAGGCTGGGGGTGAGGGTTGACCTAGTGGAAGGATTTCTGGAAGGGCTGGACGTCTTTAAGTCGGCAGGCCTGGATGACCTACACCCAAGGGTGTTGAGGGAGCTGGCAGGGGTGATTGCTGAACCCTTGGCTCAGTTATAGGAGCGCTCTTGGAGCTCTGGACAAGTGCCAGAGGACTGGAAGGTGGCCAATGTGGTGCCCATTTTAGGAAGGGAAGGAAAGAGGACCCAGAGAACTACAGGCCTGTCAGTCTCACCTTGGTTCCAGGAAAGATCTTTGAAAAAATCATCAAGCCCCACATAGTTTCATAGTTTCATAGTGTCTAGAGTCGGAAGGGACCTGGGCAGATCATCTAGTCCGACCCCCTGCCTTGGCAGGAAAGAGCACTGGGGTCAGA
>JAGPOW010000261.1:132878236-132905872 GCA_030014935.1 Caiman crocodilus
CCCTGGCACTCGTTTCCTGCCAATTGGCGGGGGGTCAGACTAGATGGCCTGCTCTAGGCCCCTTCTGACCCTAGGTACTATGATACTATGATACTATCCGTAGCTGCCCCTGGCTTGCGGGAAAGATCCCCACTAGCCCCCACCCACTTGTCTGTCCGCATGCAGCTTGGGAGCGCAGCTCCCTGTTGGGCAAGCTAAGAGGGCTTTGAAGGACTGGTGGGAGAGGCACTGGCATTCTTGAAGGCAGGAGAACTCATTGCCCAAGATGAGTGGTCGTTCCTTAAGGAGACGATACTCAGGGTCCAAGGGGTGACAATCCCAACAAGAAGCAAGGGGCACAAGAGTAACCAAAAGCTCCCCTGGCTCACCAAGGACATGCCTGGTTGCCAAAAAGGCAGTGTACACCTGGTGGAAAGGGGGGGGCTATCTCCAAAGAGGAGTATACCTCCACTGCTCAGGCCTGTAGGGGAGCTGTTAGGAAAGCTAAGGCAGACATAGAGCTAGGACTAGCATCCAAGATCAAAAATAATAAAAAGTCCTTTTTCAAATATATAGGGAGGATGAAGAAGGCACCGGGAAACGTGGGGCCCCTGCAAGATATGCTGGCCAATCTGATGGTCGTGCAAGAGGAGAAGACAGACCTCTTTAACAAATTCTTCACTTCCGTTTTCTTGTGCAGGGACTGGGACTCCCCCACCATGATTCAAGATGGACTCGAGGGGAATAACAGACCTCAGGCTGAGGAGGACCAGGTTAAAGCACATCTGGAGGGACTGGACATGTTCAAATCAGCAGGTCCAGATGCTCTCCACCCCAGGGTGTTTAGGCAGCTAGCAGGGGTTATTGCTGGGCCCTTGGCACAGCTTTACAAGAGCTCGTGGTGCTTGGGCCAGGTGCCAGATGATTGGAAGATAGCCAATGTGGTCCCCATCTTTAAAAAAGAGAGGAAGGAAGACCCGGGCAACTATAGGTCCATCAATCTTACCTCAATCCTGGGGAAACTCTTTGAGAAGATCATCAAAGAGCACATCTGTGATGGGCTGACATGGGAGATGATGCTCAGGGACAACCAGCATGGTTTCATGAGGGGCAGGTCATGTCAGACCAACCTGATTGTCTTTTACAATCAGGTCACAAAAGCACTGGATGCAGGTGTCGCTGTGGATGTAGTCTTTCTGGACTTCAGCAAGGCCTTTGACACTGTCTCCCAACACATCCCCATTAAAAAACTAGGCAACTGTGGCATTGATGCCTACACAGCCAAATGAATTGCAAATTGGCTGAAGGGACGAACTCAGAGGGTGGTGATGGATGGGTCATATTTTGACCTGGGGGGAAGTGGGCAGTGGAGTCCTCCAGGGCTTTGTCCTTAGGCCTGCAATGTTCAATTTCTTTATCAGTGATTTGGACGACAGAGTGAAAAGCAACCTGTTCAAATTTTCTGATGATACCAAAATTTGGGGTGAGGTGGGCATGCTAGTAGGGAGGGAAATACTGCAGCAAGACCTGGTTGCAGGGGTGGGCTAACAAAAACAGGATACGTTTCAATGCTGACAAGTGCAGGGTGCTGCACTTGGACAGTAGTAAGAAGCAGCACACTTATAAGATGAGACATTCCCTTCTTGAGAGCACGGAGGCGGAAAGGGATCTTGGAGTCATTATTAACTGCAAGATGAACATGGGCCAACAATGCAAGGTCACAGTCGGAATGGCTAACCGGACCTTATCATGCATCCACAGGTGCGTCTCAAGTAGGGCCAAGGAGGTGATCCTCCCCCTCTACGCAACACTGGTCAGGCCACAGCTAGAGTACTGTGTCCAGTTCTGGGCACCCCACTTCAAGAGGGATGTGGACAACATTGAGAGAGTCCAGACGAGGGCCACCCACATGATCTGGGGACAGCAGGGCAGACCCTACAATGAGAGGCTACGGGACCTGAACCTGTTCAGCCTTCACAAGAGAAGGCTGAAGGGGGACCTGGTGACCATCTATAAACTCACTAGGGGGGACCAGAAGGGTTTGGAGGAGACCTTGTTTCCCCTAGTGCCCGCCCCCCCGGGATAACAAGGAATAATGGCCACAAGTGGTTGGAGAGTAGGTTTAGATTAGACATCCATAGGAACTACTTTACAGTTAGGGCAGCTAGGATCTGGAAGCAACTTCCAAGGGAAGTGGCGCTGGCTCCTACCCTGGGAGTCTTTAAGAAGAGGCTTGATGCCTACCTGGCTGGGGTCATTTGAGCCCAGTTTTCCTCCTGCCCAGGCAGGGGGTTGGACTTGATGATCTACAAGGTCCCTTCTGATTCTACTTCTATGATTCTATGATTCTGTGTTATGACCATTGAATCTTGTTTTCCTTTGGGGTGTGCTGGTGAACAGATGTTGTTTGAGTTCCTGATGCATACCCCTTATGTACTGCCATCAAGTCACCCTTGAACCTATGCCTTTCCAGGCTGAAGAGTCCCATGGTTCTGAGCTTCTCCTCATAAATCCTGTTCTCTTGCCCTCTGAACATGTGCATGACTCTCCTCTGGATTCTTTCAAGCTTCTCTACATCCTTTCTGAATTGCAAAGCCAAGAATTGGATGCATTGCTCCAGCTGCAGTCTCACCAAGGCTGAGTACAACAGGCGGATGACTTTCTGGGTCTTGCCTGAGATGCACAGGTAAATGCAAGCCAGAGTTCTGTTTGTTTTGGCGACTGCAGTATCACATTGGTGGTATATGTTCATCTTGTGGGCAACCATGACCCCCAAGTCTTTTTCAGTTATTGTGCTAGTGAGTATAGCACTGCCGAGCCTATAAGCGTGATGCAGATTTTTTCTCCTGAGGTAAAGAACCTTGCATTTCTTTCACCAGGTTTTCATCTGCCCACCTTGTGAGCCTGTCAAGGCCAGCCTAGATCACCAGCCTGTCCTCAATGTGACTACACTTCCCCATAGTTTGATGTCATCAGTGAAATTAGCCAGTCTGCTTTTGATACCAGAGTCCAGATCATTTGTAAATAAATTGAAGAGTACAGGTCTAAAAATGGAGCCCTGGGGGACTCCACTGGTCACATGTGCCATGTTGATTTAGTTCCATCAACTACCACTCTCTGGATCTGACCTTGGAGACAGTTCCCCAGCCATCAGATCGTAAGGTTGTTGAGGTTGCAGTTTCTCAATTTTGCCATGAGGATATCATGGAACACCATGTCAAAGGGTTTTTTTAAATTTCAAATATACAATATCAACCTTGTCTGCTTTGTCCAGGTAATGTGTCACCTGGTCACAGAAGGAAATGAGATTGGTCAGGCAAGACCTACTCAAAACAAAGCCATGTTGTCTATCCCTCAGAATGTTGCCTTCCATTAGTGTGTTGTTAATGGCTTCTTTGATGATTTTTTCCCAAGATCTTTCCAGGCATTGAGGTCAAACTGACTGGCCTGTATTTCTCCTGATCTTCCTCCTCCCTTCTTGAAGATAGATATCACATTTGTCCTCTTCCAATCTTCAGGTACCTCACCTGAGTGCCACGATTTCTTGAATACCCTTGCCAGTGGCTGCGCTATGCCAGCCAGTTCCTTTAGCACTCCTGATTGCAATAAATCCAGGCTAGCTGATTTATAGATGTCCAGCTTCTCAAGGTGTTGCCTTACAAGATCTATGCCAATGATAGGTGTATGTTCACCCTTACTCTAGTTATCCTGCAACTTGTCAGGTAGGGTGGTCCCTTTGGGTTAGTGAAAAACGGACACAAAGTAGTCACTAAGAAGATTGGCTTTTTCTTAGGTATCACTTATCATATGTGAAAGAAATTTAAAACATGTTTATTTCCATATAAATTGTTTCTGAAATAGCCTTAACTTATATATGTACATAAATGAGAGGGGTTTGCATCCGTGTCCAAACCAGGCAGTAGTAGGACCTGAACCTGTATTTCCTATGTCACATTGGCATTTCTTAATCAATGGACATCCAGGGTGAACTAGATTCTATTCCTTCTTCTCCAGAAATGCCATCCCTGATGAGAAAAACCTTTCCCATCCAAGCTAGTACATGCATTTGTACTAAATTTAGGTTTTAGACAATTACTATTTTCCAAAAAAACCCAGTTTCATTAAAAAGTTTCCAAACAGCTTTAAGACACGCTTCACCAGAACACTGTACCAGGCCTCAGGTTAAGTATCATTAATGAAAGGAAAAAGTGCATAATTGCTTTTATGACCACATACAGACATTCAAAGCCAGCAGGAAGAATTGATTTAAGTTATGTGGGAGGTTTTTCTGAGTAACCTAGTATACACATTTACCCTTATATGGGGGAAGGGGATTTGAAGGCTGTCTACTCTGACAGAGGCCTGGAGGTGGGGGGTGCTCCCATATGCCTTCAAGCATGCCCTGAGGTCTCTCTGAGCTGCTGGAGACTGCCAAGCACACAGGCCATCCCTGATTGACTGCTGGGCATGGGCAACTATGCCCCAAACCCATGCTGCCTCACTATGGACTATTTTCTGCCCAGTTTTCCACACAAACTCCAGATTAAGAGGTTTCCATAAAAAAAACAAAAAACCTCCCTTGTTAATTGCACGTGCCTCCTTGCAGTGGCCTGCCTCTGACCCCACCATGGTGCCCCACAACCTTCACCCAAGCCTTCAGACCCAGAAGCTGCTGCACATTGCTTGTTGCCCTATGTGGACATGGCCTGGCAACTGATCACCATGGGATACTACCCATGAACTGGCCATGCTATGTGGCTCCACCTACTGCCCCCTGCATCTGCCAAGCATCTTAAACTGGGCCACTCACTTCCACCAAGGACAAGGCCATCCAGGATGCCACCAGGGTGCTCTGGCACCACTGCCAGACCACTGTGCATCATTTCTGGTGGAAGCAGATCATCCTGGACACCTGGGATAATGAATAATGGGCCCAAACCTTCTGCATGCACTGGGTCACCCACACATTGCGCACCAGGACATCTGCTGGCCACTGCTCACTCCAGAAAAATGGGGGCCATCTCTGTCTTGAAGCAGGCCACCCCTGGCAGTGTCCACTACGTTGCCAACCTGTTCAATATGTGCAAGGCAACAGCTGGGGAGACCATCTCAGAGGCATATCCAGTTATCCAGAACGTCCTGGCCAACTGCTTCATCCTCCTCGGCAATGAGCAGGAGGTGGTTGCCAGTTCAGCCATGTGGGCTTCCCCTATTACATGGGGGCCATGGACATCAGCTTCATCCCCTGCCTGCTTCAAAGCATCCAGGTATTCATCAGCTGCAAGAGATACTGCTTCATCATCCTCCATAGCATCATCAGCCACCAGGGCTGCTTCACCCACATCATCAGCTGAGCAAGCAGCACCCATGATGCCCCTGTCTTCCACAATTCTCTTGTTCCTCAGATGATTAATAATGCGTGTTCTCTCCAGGATTCCCTAGTTTAATCACTGACAGGTCTTTGTCCCAGTGTCAAAAATCATGAGAGTTGGCAACACTGTTGTCCCTCCCTTCTTCAATAGGGACACAGCTTACTCCCTTTTGTCCTTGCTCAAAAAGTCCTACATGGTGCTGCTGGACTCCTAAAAGAAGCACTGCAACTACTGCCTGAGCAGATGCCACATGACTGTGGAGTGTGCCTTCAGCCACTTCACGGTATACTGGTGGGCTTTCTGCATGCGCCTTGAGATGGAGAAAGGGAACCTGCTGTGTATCATTATCATTATATTCACCTTGCATATCTGTCAGACCAGCTGGGAGGCCTTCCATGAATTCTGGGCAGATGAGGTACAGCTCACAGACTAGATCTAGCACACCAGATGTGAATGATATAAAGACAATAGATGGAGAGAGAGATGCCCACTGATATTGGGAGCACCAGCACGACATGCTGGCAGGGAGTCTAGGTTCATGAAGTCCTACTCAACTATCTTCGGGCTCATAGGGACCAGGAGCATGCCTTGGTTAAGTAGGAGAAGGGATTTTTGACTCCCCAAGTGCCTGGCACTGGACAATTGGTCTCCTGCCCCAGGCTTCTCTGGCCCTACCTTCCTGCCCATAACACTGGCTGCCTAGACACTGTTCTCCACTTCATTACTGACTTCCCTGTGAGGCATACAGCCAGATGCAGCATAATGCAGTGTGAGGAAGTGACGACTCAGTTCACAATGTTGCAGTTGCCAAATTTTCTTCCTAATAAAGAAAACCTGTTGAACATTTCACATGTTGCAATTGGTCCCTCTGCCTATTGATGCAAAGCAAACTGGCAAACCTTTGGAGGGGGACAGGGCTTTGGGTAGGAGAGGTTTGTGAAAGGGGTAAAATTACCTGGAGGAGTAGTTAGGAGAGGTAACAGGATGAGGGTTGGGGAAAGGGGGAAATATAGCAGAGGCTGAACTCAGCACTGACATTTGGAGGGATGGAATGAGAAAGGGGCCTTTAGACCTGGCACACTAATTTCTAGATTGGGGAGTGAAGACCAGAGACTTCTCCATGCAGTGGCTGTAAAGGTGGGTGATCCTGGGCCCACTCTTTACCTGAGAGGGCTGCCGGGCTAGGGAAAGGCAACTTCAGGGAGGGAGACATTGCCACAGCAGGAACCATGGAATCCTAGCACTTCCTTATGGGACCCCCCCTCCTCCCTGGGTTCCAGTCTCCCTCTCCAGTTTGACCCTGCAACTCTTGGCCACGTAGGAGGCAGTGGTGGCGCCAGTCTGATGTGACATAGGTGGCTGCAAAGCAGACCAGAATTCTGACCATTAAATCTTTTTCTTGGCTCTGGGACTCTGCCAGTTCCATCAGGCTGTGTGTTGCCTCTTCATAACAAAGGGTGACCATCCTGAGCCCCCATTCCTGCACCTTGACAGACTAGTGTTGGCACTCTCAATCCAAGGATGTCTTCCCTCCACATCTGGAGTCTCTCCTCGTGTTGCTTCCTTAGCTTTTGACACCAGGAGTCGACTGTGCATGCTTGGCCATCAGAGGCAGGGACCAAGGTCTGCAGCATCTCTTCTTTGGTTCTTTGACACCAAATGCAGACATCCCTCATGTGTGCTGTAGCTGTGCACCCTCCTGGCCTTGAGTTGCCATTGTGTCTTCCATGCACTGTCCTCCCTCACACAAGGCATGTTTCTGCAGTTTGACTGAGGAGACAAAAAGCCTTATTTCCCATACCCCCCTCACCTGCCTGCAGGTGACAAGAGGCTGGATAGTGGAGGTGGAGCCAGGGAGAGTGGCTGTGTTTCACTGGCATTCGGACAGTACAGGAGCAGAATTTGCTAGGTACTTGGCCAGAGCAGCTGAGCATAGGCTGAATGCTAGCATACTTACCTGTGAAGGAGAGGTGGGCAGAAGGGCCACAAAGCAAGTTGGGATGCCAGAGGACAGCTATCTAATTTTAATCGATAGGAGAACTATACATAAGTTTGATATATCAATCTAACATGAATAGATCTCAATTGAGTGTGCCTTGGTGAGGTCTATTCTAGGTTGCTTGTGCAACCTAGAATAGACCTAGTCGCTTTTAGATCTGGATATGTCAGCGCCAAACTTCTGTATGGTTATGGGTTTAAATCAATTTACATTCACTTAGACCTAAGTGTAATGTTTGTACATGCCCTCTGTGTTTCACAGTACTTTAGCTATATGACAGCCCAGGAAAGTCGAAACAAAGAACCTGAGAACGCCCACCAGCCTTCAAAGTATGGACCATTATAGGCAATAGCTTGTCAGAAGAAATTCCAACACAAAGCTGGCAACCTCAATGCAATTTAAATCACATATTTTCTAAAGTATTCAAAAATACATTATAGTTACCCAATGAGCTGACACAGACAAAAAAAGCTGTGCAGGCATCCTTTGTGTTCTTTGCTGCAGGCTGCTAGATGTGGTGGTTATATTTGAAGATGATTGGCACAACAGCTAATGCACAATGAAGTACATATAATCTTTCATTTGACAGCTATTCCACATGTCAGCTCTGAGATGTAGAATATCACCATCACCCTGTTCAGACACCACACTACTTTACTGCTTTGCATGTATTCATGCACATTATAGGACTGCACAAAACAAAGTATCTGCAGTACGTGGAAAGACAAAGGAAACCTGAGCAACCAGCAGGGCCAGTTCTTTAGCTGCTGTAAACCTATCTAATGCTATTGACTTCAGTGGAGCTTAATCATTTAAATCAACTGAATACATGCGCTGGAAGCTAGGAGCATATACTTGCATTGACTTTATACACAATACATAGAATAAAGCCAACAATGTAAGAAAATGTATACAGCATACACTTAGCAAATTTTCAGTCTAATTACCTGCCTATCAGGACCAGCCACTGTATTTACCTAAAAGGGACTTGTATTTACCTATAAGGCTTGCCGTGGACATTTGACACCTAAATTTCTTACCTGATGAGCTGCTTTCCTGAAAATGGTTGCCTGAAATGGTACCAAATGTTATTTTAATGACATGTCCCATCATTGCACTGGCAAAGAGAAGAGCTGCCTCCCTAGCATTCTATAAATTACCTCTGTCTACAGACACCAGAGCAGAGAAAATAAAAGTGGTAAAGAGAGCAGAAGAGTTTACACATAAGCTAATGGGCAATATCCCCTGCTAGAGAAGGGAGAAAAGGCTTGAAATATTATCCCCTTTTAATACTCTTTCCATAAAGCAATCAAGACACAGCCCTGTTGGAAACAATGGACAGCAGTTGCCTAGGCTGCCACTGCTTTACCTAGGAAGGAGAAAATGGATGTCCTCTGTTATTATATTCTGCCTCGGTACCCATATGAGAGGCTTGTTCACCCTGTACAGACTGAAACACACTGGCCTTGTCACATTATTGTTAATGGTGCTGTACGATCATCATTTTTTCCTCAGATATTTCTCCATGCTGTTTTAACATCAGTGAAATATTTGTATAATATCAGTTTAGCATTTTAATAGCTGCTTATTCACAAAAAGACCCTACAGAAGGCACCTCTCTTTTACTGCTATAAGAAGTACATGAAAGTGCAAATTTAACATAAGCTTTGTCAAAAAATTAGGAAAAGCTATTGATAGCAAATGTAAGAATGAGACTGTTCTTTAGCTATTAAAAGAAACCATTTAACAGGAATTATTCACAGATGCATACATGTCCTTTCCAAGCCCACTTGATGAATAGCTAGTCCAATAATTAAAAAAAACAATAGTTTAATAAATATTGAATACTTCTTATAGATAATTAATAGTCAGAAAAGGACTACCATATTTTCTTGCATACAGTGATATTTTTTTAAAAAATCAGCTGCTGGAAATTAGAGTGCATATTATATGTGAGCAATTTAGTAAGAACAGTTTTTCTCATCTACCAGGCAATAGTAAAATCAGCAGTGATCCACCAGCAAAACAATTAGCAGGCTGGGCTGCTTAGCTGGTGCTACTCAGCTACTGACTCCAAGGAAAGACCTTTTTTTCTTAATTCTGCCTTTCAAAAGCAGCATGATTGTTTTATTGCAGGGTGTGATGCATGTAAGAAAATTCAGCAAAGTAATAGGCAGAGTCTCCCTATGCTTGAGGAAGGGTGTTTATGCCTGAAAGCTTGCAAGGAACTAAAGATATCATATCTACCCAAAGGACCATGTCTGCAATCTAATAAATGCGTTTCTGTGCAATTTCTTCATTTGGACCTACTGGTTCAATGCCAAGCACCTATGAGGGGACAGTCTTTACTCAGTCAAAACTCCCATCATCTTTATACCATTTTGCTTCAGTTAGGGACAGTGTGGCTAAGTATAAAATCCATAGGCCAATTGCAAGCTTAAATTGATTTTACATGGTAAAATAACATATTAAGCCGAGGTCAGCAACCCACAAGCTGGATCTGGCCTTTGAAGATACTGGATTTGGCCCACAGCAGCCATGCTCCAGCTATTGCAGCAGAGAAGGCATCCCCAGGGCCCTTTTGCCTGCTTTAGTTAAATTCTCCTTGATGCAACAGAGGCAGTATCTTCACGGGTCCTACTACCTGCCTCTCTCCCTCTTCTCTTTGCAGTAGGGCTCTGCAAAGCTTCAGACTCTGATTCAATTTTGCAGAGATTTGGCCTGATTTGGTGGCTGAATCTCCAAAACCAAATCAAATCAGGAGACTCTTTATTCTCTCCGAATTGAACTGGAATCCTCTGAATCCATTCAGAGAGATTCAGAAAGAGCCCATGATTCGGATGGAACATTAAAAATAGTTTTAAATGTTTTTTCTACATACCTCAAAATACCAGGTGGCTCATGACTGCTGCAAGGCTGGGGTGAATGGAGAATCCCACAGGATTCCCACTGGGGGTGGAGGGACTCCCTGTGAGCTTGGCAGCAGACCAAGAAGTGAACCAGAAGCACTTCCAGTCCACTTCTGGGTCCACCAGGAAGCGTGCCAGAAGGCCTCCCCATTGGCTTGGAAAGTGGTGCCTCCTGGATCTGGGGGGGGACAAGGAGTCCCCCTGCAGCCAATCATTGAGCTGGGGGACTGTGTTGGTGGCGGGGGGGCTCAGTGCAGTTGGCAGTGTACTTCTGGTTCACTCCCAGGTTCGTTCATCTGTGGGACGCTCCATCCAGTCCAGCATCGCAGCATTCACAAGTCACACCTGGTACCTGGAGGTATGTAGAAAAAACATTTAAAGCTGCGTTCATGGCCGAATCACTGGTTCTTCGAATCAGCATTGAATCTTTGGATTCAGCTGAATCAAAACAGGGACAGTGATCCAAATCAACAAATTGAATCACTGTCGCCAATTTGGGCCAAATCCAAATCTGAATCAAATACAGCCCATTTTGCACACCCATACTTTGCAGCATTCGCTGACCTCTGGAGATGTAGAGGTGCAACCCCTGGCAGAGGTGGGATCCCAAGCAGCAGCCCGCAATGGAAAAATGTTGCCAATATCTGTATTAAACCATCAGCCCTTTTCATTAGGAAAGTTCTCAAAAACTGTTTCATATTATTTTCCATTAGAAGCAATATATTAGATCAGTTGTCTTCAACCTCTAGTCTGCAGACCCCTGGGGACCCAAAGACCATGTCTGAGGGGTCTGTGAAAAATGATTATGATCAATCAAAAGCAAGTGAATACCCACTTACAGTTCAGAGGGGTCTATACCTCCATTCAAAATTTCCAAAGGGGTCCACATCTCTGTTCAATTTTTTTTAGGAATCCACAAATGAAAAAAGGGTATAAAACCACTGTATTAGATCATGAATCACATTAAGGCTGAATTTTCAAAGTGGCATGTAAGATTATAGCCATCTCATTGATTTTAATAGTAGATACATTGCTAAAATTATTCATCTGCCTCCAAAAATACTACTCCAAAGAATACTTTACTTCTTTATACATTTTTAAGTATTAGCAAGGAAATCTCTTAATGGGGATAAATGCATATGTCTGATATGTATAATAAAAATGATGGACACTTACTGTTTTATTATTAAAGATCAGAAACTGTATTAAAATGTTTTGCTTGATGAAATGTCACTGGTACCTTTTGAGTCACTAAACAAAAAGAAAAAAACCCAAGTATTATGAGGGTAAGATTAAAGCACTGAACTCTGGAGTCCTGGGTTCAGTTCCAGCTTATCCACAGGCCTCCTTGGTCTACTCATTTATTCCAACAGTCATTAGGCTTCTGACCTGCTTAGGTATTTTTGAAAATCCCAGGAAGCACATAATATCTGTTTCAGGTATCTAAATGCCTTTGGAATCTGTCCTTTAATTTCTTTGAGCCTTGATTTCTTATAGGCAAAATGGAACTGCTTGCACTTCCTCACTTTGTAGGTCCTGCGAGGATAAATCTATAAATCCTCAGGCAGGAAAGTGATAATGGCAAATCAAATACCTGTGTGGATGTGCATGTTAGTGCCTGTAAAATACTGCAGTATATTTGTATGGTGAATATGACTGGCTTTGACCATTCTGTTGAGTCCGAAGAAAAACTTAAAACTGTTTTTTTATTGTTAACCAGCTTTGTTGTTAGGTAACAAGATGCAATGGCTGGACAAGGAATTGTTTAGTTAGTCAGTCTCCCTAAAAACTATAAGGATTGGGCCTGAAGAGCTAGGTAAGGAGTTGTCACTGGCTATGTTTTAAAACCCTCTTAGTTAAGATACAGATTTCCCTTGATTTATGCTATACATGCATTCCTGTAGAACGGCACACAAATTGAATTTGCATAAAGCAAACTCACTTCCCAATGTAACAAATAGGGATAGGTTCCCATGGCGGAGAGGGAGGGAGGGAGGCTGGACTAGGGAAGGGGCAGGGGGAAGGGTGCTGCTCCTGGGGTTGCACAAGACAGGAAAGCAGAGGGAACAGAGTGAGACTCACCCCAGCCCCAGCTGCAGCACCCCCGGAGTGGCCGACCCCAGCTGCCTGCAGCTGCTGACCTGCAGCGAGCTCTGCCTCTCCTCCATGCCTGGGCTCCACCTGTCCCCACTCACCTCTGCTCCTGGGCTGCGCCATGCCCTGGTGTCACCTGCTCGTGGGGCCGTTCCAGCATGGGCAAACAGAGCGTTGGGTAGCACAGGTTATGCACTCACCCCACTCCCTGCTGCAGCAGCATCAGGAGCAGCCAACAACAAGCGCCTGTAGCTAATGGACTGCACCATGCCCTGAACCCCCTGAGGCTCTGCCTGTCCCCACTAACCCTATTTTCTGCTGCAGCAGCCCCAGGAGTGGCCAGCACTAGGGCATGGTGCAGAGGTAAGTGGGGACAGGTAGAGCATGGTTCAGCCCAGCGGCTGCAGGCTGCTGGAGCTGGCTGCTCCCAGGGCCGCTGCAGCTGGAGCGGGGCTGAGTGGGGCCACAGCCCTTTCCCCTCCCCCCACATACTTAGATGTTTGGATGGGGATGAGGTGGTGGTCTATGCTGATCACATAAGAGTGAATTTACCTCGGATATAACAAATTATGGGTTTAAATATGCTGATCGCATAAGAGTGAATTCTCATGTAAAGAACCTGCATAAATTGAGGGAAACCTGTAGTTCTGTTCTGTTGACTGATTTAAGCTGAACTTATCCAAAGATTAACTAAATGCTATCAAAGTAGATGAGATAAAGATGGAAAGCAGGATTTAGCAGTCTTCTTTGTAGTCCAAATATCATGAATGTTGTTATAAATGGGAAAATGGCCCAAACCAAAACTCTAGATCCAAATATAGTTGGCTATCAAGTACAGATCTACCCTTCACTTTTAATCCCTGTATCTGTAGTAAGCCAGCTTGATCTGGAACTTTGACAGAGTTCCCGTAAGGATTTGAGCACCTCGGTTAATGCCCATGTCTAATCCATAACACAATATACGCTTCCCTGAACTACTTTCTACTTTCAGCTAGGAACAAATTATGTTTTCTTTTTCTAATCTCTCTTTTTTACTCCAGTGATTAGCACCAGACCATTGTTATTTTTATCCAGAGCTTCTGCTTCAAAGTATACATTTGCCAACTCTTACTATATCTTTCTGTAGCAGTCTTGGGGACTATACTCTCCTGCTGCTCTCTCTGGCTTCCCTCACTTCTTGTCTCTCATCTTATCAATACCTACAGATCCTAATATGCCTACTTGGCCCTAACTGTGCTTTAGGGGCGATAATCATGGGTCTCAGCCACCCCCGTGCCTTACAGGTGTCACTCAGTTACAGTTTCCCTGGAGTCCCTTGGCTCAGCCAACCAACTTGCCCCTCAGGCCTCAAGCCAAAGTTCAGGCCCCACCCAGCCATCCTGGCCTTATCCCTTTTTCTCAGGCTGAAAACCTGAGCCCAAATTGACTGCCTTGGACCACGGTTCCTCAGTCTCAGTCTCTTGTATCCCGCATGGAACAGATCACAAAACACAGAGTACCTCCTGGCGCCATACAGCATGGCTTCCAAGCCACCCCGTGCCATAACCTAGTCTCTCACACAAACAGAAAACATTAACCAAACTCAACATCTCAAACCCAATCTGAGGTCTCTATAATGCTACCCACCCAACATTCCCTGAGTACCTCTCCCTCTTCCAGCCTGTCAGGTACCTCCAGCAGCCAGTTTGCCCAAAGCTTCATTCATTGCAACATCCAAGGCCAGAAAAAACTTCACCACCTCTTGCACCTAAACCCTGCCCCTTCCCATCACAACAAGGCCCAAGTACTGTTGACTCCCTAATCAGCAGCATCCTACCTTCTGCTGCCAGCAGTCTCCAGGCTGGATCCTGCAGCTCGATCAAACAAGGCTACTCAAACCTACTGCTCCTTGCAGCCAGGTGTTCTGAAAATTGTACTTGCTTTGCTAAGTCCAGTCTGCTCTCTCCTCTTGATTCCACTAACAGGGGAAGTTTAGGGAACCCCATCATGCTTTCCCAGTAAAAAAATGATTAAGATTTTCTGGGAAGAAGCATTGCAAAATCAGATTCTAAATAATTTAATTTATGATTATTACAATATCTTTTTTGCACACGATGGGAAGTTGAAATAGAATCTGCTCACCAATAGCTCAAGCATGCTAAATATCTTTTGCAAAGAAGGACTTTGGTTACAAAATTCTACCACCAGAGAGTAGCTGGAATGTTTCCATCTTCTAGGCTTAATTTTTTTTTTATATCTAAGCTTCTTTCAATAAAGTTAACTTCAGAATAGTCCATACGAGTTTTGGAGGTAAACTACAAGCACATGCTCATTATAACTTGAAGCGTAAATCTGGAATGGGTATTAATCATAATTCCCTGGTACAAAACTTGTGTTTTATAATAAAACAACTCAACATCAATGTGCTGGACATGTTAAAAATAGAAAGTTGAATAGATAAGAGAACAGAATAAAAAAAAACCCTTGAAAGTTTGGATAAGTAAGCAGAATGGAATCATTAACAGTGATGGAAGGGAAGACATTTGAATTAGGAATCAGGTTTGGATTCTGAACCATTAGCTCCCCACACATAGTTTGGATTTATTAGAATCTAGTGTTGGGATGGGTTTCATCTGTGTTAACACACAGCATAAAGAAAAGGCTTGCTTGCAGTCTGTTTTTGACATTAGAGCTCAGCTTATTCATAAGAAATGTAATGGTATGGAAAATCAACAAGAAATGCATCTAGACGTTTCCTCTCTTCATTACAAAGTGAATTTTATTGATGACTTTTAGCAAGGCAGAAAGAGGTGAGCCTTATATCAGAAACCTTATTACAAAGAAACAGAACAAAATCGAAAAAAAAAATCATATTTGTTTAGACTCTCTTGGGTAACTTTGAAAACCTAAAAGGGGTGATGTGTAGCAGTAGTTAGAAATTAAACAAAAAAAAAAAGTTTGTTTAGCTCTTTGTCGACTTCAGCAGAAGAAACTAATTTAAAAGGAAAGGAGCATTTTGAGTGAAATGGAGAAAAGCAGAACATAGAAGAAAAAGAATTATCTTCATCAGAAAAAATTAGAAAATAAGTCGTTAATGACTCCCTATCTGTATAAAAATCAGTAGTCATAGTGTCACCACATGGCAAGACAATGCAGGAAGAAAAATAGGTCTAGTAAATAAATGACTTCTGGATTTTCCTCTGATTGCTCCAAATTAGACTCATAAGGAGTTTTTTTCTCTGCATGATTAACACTTGTTAGAGCTAATGGGAGAAAAATGTGCAACTGGGAAAAATATATACACTTCTGCCTATAATGACACATCTAAACTTAGACTACAGACATAGGTGGCCAGGGCTTGACCCTTGAAGATCATAGCTCAGGGAATCAGGAATATGCCAGTTTGGGAAAGCCATAGTCCAAACTAGATCTGAGAGTTAGGGGGTCAGGAACAGGTTGATCAGGAGGTCAAGCTGTAACAGGGACTACAATGAAGGTAGTCATCCTGGGCACGACAACTGGCCTAGGAGGATGGGGCAGGGAGGGGAGAGAGGATGGGGGGTAGGATCATAGTAAAGTAGGGATGGAAGGGACCTCACAAGCTTATCTAGTCTAGATCCCTGCTCAAGGCATGATCATCCCTGATTAAATCATCTCAGCCAAGAGTCTGTTTTCTAATCTGCTTTTGAAAACTTCCAAGCATTGGGATTCCACAACTTCACTAGGTAAACTGTTGCAAAACCTGACCACCATTATATTCAAAAAGTTCCTCCTAATCTGCAGCCTAATACTTCCCCTGCTGCAGCTTAGTGCCATTGCTCCTACTCCTGTCCCCTTCAGCTATGATGAAAACCCCATCTCCATCCTCTCCATAAACACCCTTCAGGTATTTGAAGACTGAAATCAAATCCCCCTCTTCTCTTCTCCAGAGTAATTAACCCTAATGCTTTCAACATTTTTCATGATTCTTGCCTCCTAGGCCCATAATCATTTCAACTGCCCTGTGCTGGACTTTTTTTCTAAACTGTTGACATCTTTCTTGACCTGTGTACTCCAAGTGAGGTGTCACCTGTGCTGAACAGAGAGAAAGATCACTCCCTGTGCTTTGAAAGTAATAATTATGTTAATACAAACCAGTATGCTGTTGGCTTTTGTTGCAACAAGAGCACACTGCTGGATCCTATTCAGCTTATGGTCTGCTGTAACTCCAAGGCCCTTCTCTGCAATACTTCAGTCTAACCATTTTTTTCCAATGCTATATTTATGTATGTGGTTATTCCATACCAAATGCAGGACTTTTCATGTGATCTCGTTAAATTTAATCTGATCAACTTTGGATTCCAGCCCCATCTTCCATTGTGTCTGCAACTCCATCCAACTTGAAACCAGGTATCCAAACCAAAATGTTCCTAGGCAAGGGACTGGAAACACTTAGCTATAGCTATGTGAGATGAAGTGTGAGCAGCCACTTAGGCAAGACACAAGCCAGGAGATGGCTGTTAAAGGGAAGGGTTTTGGAAGCACATTGGGTCAAGAAACTGGCATGGCAGATGAAGCACCAGAGATCCTGTCTAGAATCTGGAACAAGTGGGAAGGAACCAAATTAAAGGCAGGAAGAAGGCCCAAAGCCCTGAAAACCAGAAGCAAACAGCAAGACCAACAAGGAACAGGAAGTCAAAAACCACCAGATAAACAGGAAGGTACCTAACCTGCTTATTAGCCTTCTGGACACTGACTAAAAGTGATGGACTTCTGGATAAAAGTATGATCCCACACCCAGAAAGCAATTATGGCCAGAAGGGTGTAGTTATGCCACTGGCAGCCAGGCCAATTTAGGTAACAAGGGACAGCTGGTGGCAATTTAGCTAGTCTGGTGACCTGGCTTCTGACAGTCTGCCTCACCTGTATTCAGTGATCTCCTTGCTGACATGTAGACATCTTGAAGCAGCAATCTATATGTACACACAAATGTTCCCTTTCAATTGACGCTACCAGCCCCACAATCATTGGAGCCCCCTGTCCCACCTAGCACAAACACTGCCATCCCCTGCCCCGTTCTGAGCCCACAGACCCACCTTCCTTAGGGATATTATCAACCCCTAAGGGGATTGTAGTCCTCTGACTCAACCCCCAAAACAAGCACTGATAGGACTGCCCTTGACCAGCACCACCCCCCACCATGTGCTCCCCCAAGGACCTTACTTGAAGGACTGGGGGAAAAAAGAGTGAATAATTTTATCAACTTTGCACTGGGTCTGACACATGATGCCACAGGATTACAGAGCCATTGGGCTGTGTGGGGGCTGAGAGTGGCCAAATGGGGCAGCCGATGGAGTGGAATTAGGCACAAAAAGCTTGTTGGTTGAATTAAAAATTTACTTTACTTAGAAACTGGAGTACAGCGTAGGCACGCTCCATAAAGTTGCAAAACAAGTAGAAAAGCAGAAACCAGGTGACACACCGATGTTGTCCAAGCATGCAGGGCACGGGGTACATCAGGTTAACGGTGATGGGGAGTCGTTGGTAGTTGATCAGGCCTCCAAGTTCGTGCCGAGATACACATGGAAGTCTCTTCCAACGAACATGCAGAGTTCTCCAACTTGGGCGGAAACTTGCCCTAACTTTTATAAGGCTAGCGAACCAATTGCCAGCCACCACGTATGAATAATTTACGGTAAGCCAATCTAAAGCATGCCTGCAAACAGTGCAGATGCAAGCTTTGGTGGGAACTGATCACCAGGGAAATCCCTGCACCGAACACTCGCATTATGCTGAAAACTCTGCTGTGCCGAGGCACTTTTAATCACTCAGCACAGACAGGCTGCTACACAAGAAACTGGCAGACTTGCAATATAGTAGACCCAAAGATATGAGAGAGAGAGAAGGGGTGTTGTGGGGAACGGACATGTTATCCCTTCGAGCACCAGCCAATCAGTCCTGACTTGTGCCCTTGGCTACTGTCATCAGTCATAAAGGGTCTGGATCCCCCTGGCTGGGTGCTTTTAGCATACAGACAGCCCTTTGCATTTATGTACAGGTTTCAACTCGTAGAATTTCAAATGGTTTAAACTAACTAGTTGAACATCAACTGATTGATTGGAATTCCTGTATGCACTGTATCTTATTCAAATGCAAAGGGGACAAAAACATGGATGAATTGCAGAAGGAGGGCTATTTGATTAAACTTTGGATGGAAGAGGAGGGGAAAAAAACTGACCAGGAATTGGTGGGGGAGGAGCCTGAGAATGGGAAAATCAGAAGGGAGGCTGAAAAAAGAGAATGAAAAAGATGAAACTAGGAACCAGTAAAAGAAACTGAGAGTCTGGGAGCCAGTTTTCTGTGAACAGGAAAGGCTAAAATAAGACAATGTGTGTAGGAGGGCCTGATCTTTTCTAGACTGAACTGTGAATAGGAAATAGTTGGGCAGGGAACTGAGGTAGGATAGATAGAAATCAGATTGGCCAAAAGCTAGGGCAAAGGTTTCTACACAACCTTGTGTCATCCCTAGATTGTGCCATTCCTATATTCTACATAAGACAGGACTAGAAATCATGGCCAGATGGCAGTCTTGCCTGCAAGATGGGAGAGTTCGTGTTGCTAGAAGAAAAAATAAATCAAGTTCTACTCATCGTTCCTTTTATATTTACAACCCTTCTGTTTCATCCTTTTTTTTGTATTGATGTTATTTCATTTAAACACCTACAATGGTAGAATTTGAAGTGACTGGTGTAGGAAGCATAGATTTCTGTAAAAACAAAGTCATTTTGGCACTGCACTAAGCACAATCAGACAGCATTTTGACCTTAACATTTTTTTTTTTTATTTTAGCATGAAGCTTATTGGGGTATATTGAACAGTGATAGCCTATCCCAAGTGGATACACAAAGGATATTTGACCTGTTTGTGTTTTCATAATGTAAGATATTCTAAATATATAATTTTCTAATTTCTTTTGTTTCTAATCCCTTTTGTGATCTGGATTTTACAGATCTTCCTCTACCAATACTGATAGGGAAGGAGGGGGCATGTGTATGTGCATGTAATTTCCCTCTGTATTAAAAAAATACAACCAAAACAACTCCCAAAACAAATAAATACTGGGTAATAGTGACTAGGATTCAGTTGTACAGAGGAGGACCTGAGGGGTTACAGTAGTCCATTAGCTGAACGTAAGTCAAGAGCATGCTTTTGTTGCAAAAGAAAAAAAAAGGGTGGGAGGAAAAGTAGTGTGCTGGATTGTATTAATAGGAGCATCACTTGCAAATCAAGGGAAGTGTTTATTCTGTTCTAATTTGCCCTTATGAGGCCTCATAGGGAGTATTGTGTCTAGTTTTGGATCCCACACTTCACAAAACAAATTGGAGAAAATGTAGCGGAGAGCAACAAACATGATTAGAGGTTTGGGGAACATTTTTGTTGTCTTTCTAATGACTCACAGCCTGGCCTGTATCTTTTACGTATATTTGCTTTACATGCCCAGAGAATAAATGCCAAAACTCAAACAGAATAACTTTTCTCTTAATGTTGCACATTGTTTCATGTAACCTATTTTTTCTGTACTATTATATGATTAGTTCCATTTTGTTCATGACAAACCTGGCAAAATATATAGCCTTATTGTATTCTCCAGCTATTTGGGTTGGTTTAATAAAAGATATCAAATTCACCCAAGAAACCTTGTTAGCCTTATTGTATGCTTTTAGCAAAAAATATAAGTAATTTTATTTTCTTATAAAATATGCGTGTGTTTGTATTTTTTGTCCTTTTTATTGTATTGTTTTCGGAAAATCTACAAATAAAAAAACTAAACTGAGTATGAAAGTTCACCAAATGGAAAACATACGAAGGATGATTTTAGGCCATAATATTAAATGCAAGAATGAATATTTTGCAAATGGAGGGGTTGAAAAGTAAAACAGGAAAGAGAAATATGTGAATATTTTAGCAAAACAAACATTTGGTGAATTGGTAGTAATTTTGACTGCATGGATTTAAAAAAAAATCATTTAACACATGGTTTTGAAGTAACAGATGCAATGTGAATGTCATTTATGTAGCAGCAGGAGGAACCAGAAGGCAGTTTGCAGAGTTATTCTGACTGTTAATTTGAAATAAAACTCCCAGAAACCATCAAGGTATTGTGGGAAAGGGAAAAAGGAAGAAGCAACCTGAGGGAAGAGAGAGCAGTGTGCACATGGAACCTGGTCAACCCTACACAGAGGAGTGCACAGCAGAGCTGGAGATCTCACCGGCTTGGGCAGCCAGGACTGTGGACTGAAGTTGCTGACTGGATTCAGACTTCAGGGCAGCTGCAGGCTGCTGTTTGAGTACTTTATGGACTAAAGCAGGGGTTCTCAAACTGTGGGGCAACTTAAAAGGGGGTTGCAACACTTCGCCACCGCCTGCTGCTTCTGCTTTCACAGCTGTGTGACACTGTCACTTTGGCCGCTGCATGCCACTTACAGTCAGCCAATCAGATGCCAGGGGAATTTCCCACCCCCCCCAGGGATGTGGTATCATAAAGTTTTAGAAACTCTGGACTAAAGGTTTGTATGAGGACACCTCCACATGTGTGTGTAGGGAGGGGAGGGAGCAGAATTCAGAAACTTGCAGGTACTCTCTCTCTCTATAAAATATATCCAAGATTTAGCAACAGAGGAAATATCAGTGGATAAATAATGTTACTGCTGCTCATAGATAAATGTGATGGATGTAATCTCACCACACTAAAATCTATGGCAAAACGCTCTTTTGACTTCAGTGGTATCAGGATTTCACTTCAGGTTTTCAGCAGTGAAAACAAGACAAATGAGAACAATGCTGATATCAAAAGAAAGTCAGAAGAGAAGAAAGAATTAGAGGGTCAAGAAACAATTTCTAATCTGACCAATATTTAATTTAAGAGAACTGGCTTTCATTCAAGAGCAAATGAGGACAAGACAGGCAGAATAAGAGTTATGAAAATAAATGGGAAAATATATTTAATGAGATATGCAAATGAAAAAAATGGTATTGTAGACTACAAGCAGAAATCGATGGCTCAAAAATGACACTCAGAGGCTTGTTTTTGGGAACTGACTTATAGATAAAGTACATATTGCATTAAAACAGAAGTCCAGGAGAATGGCAAGGATTAATTCGTTTCTAAAAACTTGGTTGTGACACAGTTTCCTTCAAGGCAGATACTATGTCTGAGACCAACAGAAAAGTAGATATCAACAGGCTGGGAAATATGAACAGTGCATCCATAATATAAGATGAAGTGGCATTCATTCACAGTGACTGTGACTGCAGAGCCCTTGGGAATTCCAGTTTTGGTGGACAGACCAAATTAGGTGGCTGGGGCATGTCCAAATTAAGACACCAGGAAAAGACCAAGTTAAGATGTGTACATGTGATGGGTTTGGGAAACAAAGGAATATGCTGCCAGGACAGAATGTGTACAGTATGATGACCACAGGGAAACCAATCAATAGTGCCCAGAGATGAAGAGCCATCAGAGAAGGGAAATAATACAAAAGGGATTTCAGAGTAGCAAAGGGTCCCTGGAGGGGGAACCTGAGACCACAATGGACAGAGGACACACCACCAGCCGATCTACCCCACCCCATGGGGGGAAAGGGCCCTGGCCCTTGACCTCCAAGACTGCTGACATTCAAGCAAGAAGAATAGGGTGAAGCTCATGTACTGACCAGATGCACACCTTCTCTATGTGACGGCCCCTAGGACTAGTAGATATAAAATTGGGGAAGGGGGTGGTATTTGTTTGCCTTGCCTGCATTATTTTTATTTGCTATCACTGTATATCAATAAAAATTGCCTGTCATCAAATGGAAGAAGTTGTGGTCAGTCTCAAGGTTTGGGTGCGCCTAGAACAAGGTATCTGGGTCATAAATCCAGTGCCAACAGAAATAAGCTGGCAAGTATAAAGAAAAAGCAACAGGAAGTCTAGAACAGGGCTTGTGAGAGCACTAATCCACCACTGACCAAAACTGTAGGAAGGAAAAGTTATACCAAAATACCCTAAAGTAGCAATCAGTTGTGGCCCTGCCACCTTAAAATTCCTTCAGATCTCTAAGGAAATTTCCTTCCCTTCAGGAATATTATTTAAACAAATAATACTGTTCCCATTAAAAAGAAACAAACTTTTCTTTCTGTAAACTTGTGGGAGTGTTGCGATTCAGGGATTGTAATTAGAAAGCAAAGCAGGGAGATGTGCTTAGGAATTCAAGACAGCAAGAACAATGCCTGATGTCAAACATGGGTGAGAGGTCAGGAAGGCAGAAGACACAAGAAACGCCTTTGGATTTAGTCACAAACAAACAATTAGTAATTCCATGGTGGTTGCTTCAGTAGAATGATTGGAGTGAAAACAAAATTGGAAGGGAATGTGAACAGAATGCTGGATCAGGTAAGGAAGAATATGAGGAGACTTGGAATACTCCAAGACGTTGGAAAACAGTGGAGGGAATTGAGACAATTACTGGAAAATATACAAAAGAACAGTTTAAAGGAAGGTTATTTTAAGAGAGGAGAAGGACAGCGCCCGGCACTGGTAAATAGAGTGCAAGTTAAAAGCTAGTGGGAAAGAGGGTTAAGATAAAGGTTCAAGAGAACAAGAATTCGATATGTCCACTCTATAAGAATAAAGATCTTGAAGGAACAAAAAAGAATGAAATTGAAGGACCATGGAAGGAATTTTATATTGCACGGCAATATGGAACACCCACTGCTTCACCTCTGGGCAACACTAGCAGGGAAACTCGCTTCACTCCAGCACAGGCATCCGCTATTTATTATCCATCAGAATGAGCAGGGCTGGCAGTAGGTGGGCATGTAGCAGAATACTGCCTGAAGATGGTATTTCCGACAGCAGCACCTCTTAGAGCAGGACTGGCAATTCAAGATTTCCAAAGATCATTAATTTATTTTTGCTTATAATCTGCAAACATTTACAGACAACTAAATGGTTTTACTGACACAGGTTTTTACCCACATATGGTTTATATAATATAAATTGAACCCTTCTTCCAGGGCCTGACCAGAAATACAGTAAAGCAGGAATGTCCAGCCGGATGGAGTGAGGGGGTAGGAGCTTGTATGCGGCCACCACCACTGCTACCCACCACCCTGCGCTGTCCCTACTCCATGTCTGGCCACCGCCATGACCCCCCGCCCGGCCGATCCATGTCCAGCCGAAAACTCCCGCCTCAGGTAAGCAGGATTTTTATATAATGGGCATACTGCATTCTCCTCTCATGCTGGTTAACACAGCTTCTGTACAATGGCAAGGTTCAAATTTAGGGATTACAAGTTGCTGTTAAACACAGTGATGTTTTTATACCATGCTGACCCTCCCCAGGGGTTGCCTACACACCAGCACATCCTGAACCTATGCTAGCCCACCCTATAACCTGATCCAACCAACCCTGCTCCACCCATCCTGGCATGGACCTCCATCTATTGCCTCTCCCAGCTCCACACCTCTGTCTTACCCTCTGTCCCACCTGGTGCTTCAGATTGCCAGGGGCCATGCAGCCATGTCTGCGTTGGAAGCTAGCAGCCATTATAGGCAGGTGATGGATACAACAGCAGCACATGGGGGCTCCCATGGGCTGCAAAGCACTGACAGAGCTTTGCACAAGGCACTGAGCTATGCTCCTGCTCAGGCACAAGGTAGCACCGCTCTGCTTGCTTTGTCCTTCAACAGTTGCATCCAGCCGCATTTTCAGATCAGATCTTCAATCAAACGTTGTCTGAAAACAGTTTTTATGAATACATACCTTTACTCCATCCCCTCCCTCCTTTATTTATTTATTTACAGACTGTCCACACATTTTGGAAATTTTGTAATACTGTCTTAGAGCAAACTATCCATTGTGCCTCTCAGAGCCGTTGTTTGAGCTTGTTGGCAGAATCCAGCAGCCACCAGTAATGGGTTACATGGTGGTCACAGTGTCAAGCTTTTCTCAGCTACATATACTAGAAAGTAATATCTGAAATTAAAACTGTCATTTGTTGGACTCCGTAGATCTATAACGTTTCTACTTTCATTTCACTTTAAGTGAGATCTTACCAACTTTGTCCAGTTATGAGATGAGATTTAATTGAGAGAGGGAAGAAGTCAAGGAACAAAGTTATTCTTACTGACTTAGAATCATGGATGATTAGAAAATAATGAAAATATTTTGTTCATTTTTACAATTACTGCTCTTATTTCAAAAGGTTTTGGTGCTATATGAGGGTTAAGGCTCAGAGAAGAGAGCACAGAAACCAAATAGATTGCCAAAAAATACGATTAGTTGAAGGACAGGAAATGCCACGATGGTCTTTTTGCTCTTTTTAAACCCTGCTCCATTCTTTTAAGCAGCCTGTTTATTATGGATGTGAGAAACAGCACTATTTCGTTTTGACTTCCATTTCACCATTATGACAGGACAGGGTTTCGTTTTGAGTTTTGTTTACTTTCAAAACCACTGCTCTGTTTCATCAAAACTATGTCACTGGTTCAGCATTTTGCCCATAGGCTATAGTCAGGAAGCAGAAAACTTCTCAGAACTTTGTAATTTTTGGGCAGATTTGGATGACAACAACAGGTGTGGGAGCCCCTTCTGACGGCAGGAATCCTGCCAAACTTCAAGGAAATAGGTGTCAGAGTTTCTGGGAAACTGTACCGCAACATCTTGAAAACAAAACGTGTCATTTGTAAGTGTGAAGGCACAGAGGGTTGAAAATAGCAGGCATGATAGCCCCTGCTGAAGTCACAAGGCCTGCCAAGTTTGAAGGAGATAGGTGCAGGGGTTTCTGAGAAACTGTACCTCGAGCTGCTGACAAGCAAAACTCATGTCGTGTGTGTGTGTTACGGCACAGTGGGGTGAAAACTGCAGGCATGGTAGCCCCTGCTGAGGCCATGAAGTCTCCAGCTTTCGAGTAGATAGGTAAAGGGGTTTCTGGGAAACTGCACCTCAAGCTACTGACAAGCAAAACTCGTTACATGTGTGACGGTGTGTGTGTGTTAAGGCATGCCCTCACTGGTGCTGGGGCCTCTACATGACCAACGAGGCCCTCTCCTCCCCTACAGCTTCATCCTGATCCACAACTTTAAATAACAACATGTACAATAATAGCTTAGTGAGCAGCAGCACAGTCGCACCAGCAGCACCTCAGGCAGCCAAACTTCCCCCAGCCCTCTCCTTACTTTTGGTTTCCCTGCAGGCAAACCCACCTTCCTCTTCAAAACTCAAATTGTTTTGAAACTTTTGAAATGTTTCAACTGCCTTCATTTTGCTTTGAGGCTGTTTTGAAGTCCTTCGTTTCATTTAGATTTTGCTGTTTCAAGCTCGAAACTAGTCAAAACGGCATCAAAATGAAACAGCTGGCAAAATTTTGCACAACCCAACTGTTTATATTTCCATATTAAGTTTTACACAGGCTATCATTCTGTTTGGTACTTAGCTCAGGCTGTCTGTGCTGCTATCAGACCTGCTTGGCCAAAACCTGCCCATCATGTAGTTTGTCTACTGAAATATATCACACCTTGAAAACGTGCTGCCCTCTCTGAAAATACTACAGTAAAAAGCTGTGTTATCTGGCACTTTACCATGCAGAATGCTCTATTAACTGGGATCTGTCATGGACAGCAATACAAATCTTCCTTCATGTATCCAGAAAAACCCGGATAGCCATCCGGCACCTTGACGTGCACTCCTCATAGATCTGTTGTTCATGGAAGATTCAGGATGCTGCCAAGCAGAGTTGCTAGCAGCAGTCTCAGCTGTAAACATCTGGCATTCGTCATTGTGATCGCATTGTGCTTGTGCTGTATTGTAACTTTATTGCTGAATATCTCAGCCCATCCTGCAACTATGGCTACCAATACTCCATCAACTCTCAGATAACTGGCATATTTGACAAGCTGGCACCCCACATTCGCAATGGATGCCAGATATGGAATATCCAAAACCTTTTACTGTAGCTATATTTTAATAATAACTGCAAATCTCAAAAAACTGACTTGCTTAATATGATTGATATGCTGTGGAAATATTATTCTGTCTCCAGAAACGTTAGCTTAAAGTTGTGCCAGAGCTTTGTGAAAAATGAACTTTATTATGGAGCCTTGGTGCCAACATTGCTGTAGTTATTTTCACTAACATGTCTTAAAGCACTCCACAAAGATGATAGATATTGTTTTTCAGGGTCCCTCTATATGTGCAGATAAAGATGTGATGGGATCTAATGTGCAATCCACACAATCCTGCCACCTGCCATCCCACACCTGATCCCATCATGCCTCACTGTCAGAGTAAGGGGAGTCCAATCCCAGAATCACCCTGCACCAGCAAAAGAAAGGTCCCACAATTCCTATGCCAGGGGCAGGCATTTATTTCAGGTAAAGGGCCACTTAACAAGTTTTGATGAGTTGTCAAGGGCCACAAGTGATACCAATAATGAAGGTGAAGTGATAAAAATAATGAAGGCAAGGTATACAAAAAACACCCTCTGCCCTTCAACTGCCCCACCCCCTGGTTGCCATCTCGGGACTGAAAGTCCTGCCTCCTAACCCCTCACCTTTGTTGTCTGAAGTCCCTCCCCTTGCCCCCAGAACTGATCCCTTTGGGAACGGGGTTTGCCATCTTGGAACCACAAAAAACAAATTATATACAAAAAAATCAAACATTGACAATAACATATTTTAATTTTATTTTTTAAAACATTTTTGTCCTGATTTCTGTATGTTTGTGTGGTGTATATAGAGGTGATTGCATAATAGTTCAAAATGAAATCTTACTCTTGTATATTGTAGGGGAGTATATTGTGGAGAAGTGGGGAGGAATGTATAGGGTTTGTGCTAGGCTGTGGATGTGCGTGTATGTGGGATGTAGGGGAGGGTATGAGGGGTATGGATGTTGGTGGGTATGTACAGGGTTTGTGGGGTTGTGTGGAGGGAGAGTAGGCTGAGGGTATGGGTACAGAGTGTGTGGATGCACGTGTATTGGGATGTGTTTGGGTAGCGGTTAGCAGGGCTCCCCCCAGAGGCATGCAGGTGTGTGTATGTGAGGGAGCTGCATGAGGGAAGGGTGTGGGGATGTTAGTGGGTGTACAGGAGGGGGTGGTTGGGTGCGAAGTTTGTGGGGTGGGTGATTGTGTGTAGGGGGAGTGTGTGCACAAGAATCCCCCATGTGCACCCTCTTGAGACAGTCAGCACTTGTCCCCACCCCACAACAGCCCAGAGCCCGCATGCCCTGAAGTGTCTATCCACCACTGCCAGCAGCACACAATCTGCACCAGACTCACCTTCACC
>JAGPOW010000261.1:132909434-132925346 GCA_030014935.1 Caiman crocodilus
GCTGCCTTCCAGACAGGTGTTATCCATTTTGTATTTGTATTCTTGATGATTCTTCTAAAGGTCCTTCTAAAGGCACCTTGCATGTCTCAGCACTGAATTTCATCTTGTTAGCTTCAGCCCAACTTTCTAATCGAGAGCCTTTTGAATTGTGCTGCTGTCCTCCAGCATGTACACAACCCTTCACAATTTCATGTTATCTGCAGACTCTCTCAAGATCTTTTCTATGTCAGCATCTAAATCATTAATAAAAGACATTGAAAAGCACTGGCCCCAGGACAGACCCCACTGAGAGTTCACTTGAAGCCTCTTGACATTGCCATTGACCCATTAATAACTACCTTTCTCTGGAAGCTATTGAGCCAGTTGTCTATCCACTTGATAGGCGTTATCCAGTTGGCATGTTTCCAGTTTGTTTATGAGAAGGTCATGAGGGACCTTATCAAAAGGCTTGCTGGATATAGGGCATCTGAACTTCATAGTGTTCCCTTCATCCACCCAAGTAGTTACTTAATCAAAAGAAGGATCATATTTGACACTGTCTATTCTTGGTAAATTCATGCTGGGTGCTTGTGATCATCCTTTCTTCGTCCAGATACTTGTAAGTGCGCTTCCTTAGGATATGCTGCAGTAACTTCCAGAGTGTGGAGGTGAGGTTAACTGGTCTGTAGTTCCCTGGGTCCTCCTTTTTGCCTCTTTAAAGAGGGACACTATGTTAGTCCTTTTCTAGTCCTCTTGTACCTCATCTATCTCCCACAACTTTATGAAGATGATTGTCAAAGGCTCCAAGATCTCCTTCAGTTCCTTGGGATGATGTTCATCTGCTGACCTGCATTCATGTACACCAATCAAAAGATCTGACAGTCACTCTTGTTACTTCATCCCTCAGCAATGAAATGGCCCAACTGCAGGAAAGGTCAGACCTATTCCTACAGTGTTCTGTGCCAAAACCAAATGCATGCCCCGTTAGGCATGACCTTAATGGAGAAGCACGGGTCAAGCTGAAAAATCTGAGAGCTGGAAATGCACACTTCATAAACAATACTTCACAAGATGAACATCTTGCACCGTCACCTGTCTGAATGTAGTATCCAAACGGTACCACACAGCACTTAATCGAAAGCTGCAAACTTTACAAATGCCCAGATGAGGCAGATGGAATCTACACACTGCGGGATAATACCAAACAGTGGCTCAGATTTGGAAGTTGAAAACTAGACACTATATGAAAGAAGGCTTGTCCCTTTCCTTGTCCAAATAATCCTCATTAGACATTTGCCTGCAGCTGTGTGTGTGTGTGTGTGTTTGTGTGTGTGTGTGTGAGAGTGTGAGTGTGTGAGAGAGAGAGAGAGAAGATTGAGACAAAGGAGCTATTGAGTAGCTCCACCTTCAGTGCATCTTCTGTTAAGGGTACTCTCTCCTCCCTCCTTCCTTCCCCACTCCTATTGAACCTACAGCTTCCTTGGTCTTTCTTTTCTGGCCAATATACGTATAAACCTCTTCTTCTTTCTAACCTTTCATTAGGTGCAGCTCATTGTTTATCTATGCTGTCCTGATTTCCTTACAAAGCATATGGAAAAGGAAGATTTACTTGGTACTTTAGATTTACTTGGGTACTTGAGACTTGCAAGAAGCTACAGCCTTCTTCTTTCCAAGGGTGGAAAGAATTTTCCTCTTCAATTCTCTGTACCAGAAGAGGATCTGAAGAAATCCAATTCTCAGGCTTGGTTCAGAAATTACACATAAACCAGCTTAAGTGATCAGAAACTGGTTTAAACCTGTAACTGATGTGCAGTACATATAAATCAGTTGCAAAATGGCTGAAACTGGTTTAAGATAAACCTGGTTGAATGTAGTATCAGATTTAACTGAATTGGGTTAAACCGGTTTATGAACATTCTATTCCAGACTTCTTCCTGCTTCAAGTTAATCACAGTCCCCCAGCATCCCAGCATGCTTTCCAGGCCTGGGCTAGGCTGTGCTGTCTGCTCCAGCAGAGAAGGGTTGGGGAGTGGGGAACAGGGACTGTTTTAAGAGGAAGTGAACACACAGTCTATGCTGGCTACATGCCAAAGAGGTGTGCTGTAGCTCCCCCTGGCTTCTGGCCTGAGCCACTGTAGGCATGTGGCTGCATTCCCTGAATCAAAAGTAAATCTGTGTCCAGTTGTTTCTCAGTTTTAGCTCTGCAGTTTAGATTAACTTGCAAAGACAGAAATGATTCGACTTTTTGGCTGTCTATGTACTTAGCCTCACAGAGAGAGTTGGGAAGCCACTGTAGAAAAGTGTGGTTGGTGCTCGGGCATTCTTTTGGACTTCACTACATTGCAATTTGTTAAATTAAAATACTCTGAAAAGGCAAAAAACAAAATAAAACACTCAAAAACCCCAACAGCAAACAGTGAGGAACCTTATTTCTTAACCCTGGTAATATTTTACTATACACTCACTAAGCTTCTCTATTTCAGGCATCACAAACTAGATTAGTGCAGTTCAGTTTTCTGAATGCAAGTAGGTTACTGCACTCTCTTTCCTAGCATACTGTGTGGGTGCAGACCTATATTCCCTGGGTACAGACATGTATTATTGCAAAGAGTTCCAAGACCAACGCCCTTTCACTTTAGCATACACAAGTAGTATACCCATTTTGAATAAGCACGTGTATTAATTCCCCTTTCTCTGTTTCCTCATCACCTTTAAGTATCCCTTGGACTTGTGTTAAAAAAACCCCTCTGCTACAAAACTATAAATATCCTTCCCTACACTCTCCACCCCACAACCCACCCAAAGTCCTTTGTTTCCGTGAGCCCTTCTTCCAAATTTCCTCCAGGTCCTACTACCATGCTAACAGTTGAAGAAATTTGGCTTTATATAAAATGCCGTTCTCCCTGTATAGGATCTACTCAAGTGTTAGAATCTTTCCTGGTAGCTTGTCAACAACCAGGGAGGTGAGCAATCAGTGCTAGTTAGGACTTGGATCAGAAACTAGGAATAAGGAGCCAGAGAGAAGAGAAACCACTGATGTGACAAGCCAAAGGAACCATTGATACAACAAGCCAACTCAAGATACTGAAGTCAGTAAAAGGCAAGAGGTCAGGAGCAAGCCAAAAGTCAAAATCCAGTTACCAGGAATGCAGGAATACAGAGCAAGAGTAGGCACCAGAATCAAGACCAGGACTAAGGCAGATGGAATTTTAGTAGGGGATTTAAACAGACAGTTCACAACACTGTCTCCTATGCTGGTGATAAGGTTGTGTTTGAGACAGAATCAGCTGCTTGGAAGCACAGCAGCTAGTAAAGAAATGACTCATCCCCAGCTGGAGATATTCATGGGTATAATATGCTGCTTCTCTTCCCCATCTTTAACACAAGGCCCATGAAGAACATAAGATACAGTCACAGATAAGTATATAGGCAGTCGATAAATTCAAACAGGAATTCAGAAATATTACGTAGAATGCTTTACTTAGTAACATTATGTGAAAATCTATTTCCTATTTTTTTCTTTTGCCATTTATTTCTTAAACTGAAACCACTTCAGTACTTGATTGGATTCAATACAAACTCAGTAAAGCACAAACCATAGTCATCTGACCCTTATTTTGCATTTAATTAGCACTGAATAATGTAGTCTAGGACCTGGATTAATTGCAGAGCGAAGTGAACATTCATGATAATCTATTGCAATGTATTCAATGAACTTATCTTCTCTTTCTGAAAGCAAGAGAACAGTGAACAATTTTTTTTTGCAAACATGTTCTTCATCCTGATTCTGCACAGGAGAATTTTCAAAGGTCCTTCACTTTGCATTTCTCCATGGAATTGGTTGCTACCCTTTGGTAGCTCAATAAATGAAGGGAATGTTCAAAGCAAATTATGAGTTTATGCTTTGAAACTATACTTTTATTTGTGGATATCCAAGGGATGTGCCCATTCAACTTTCAGTCAGCCTTTTCAATCTTTTCAAAGCTTCATGAATATATGATGTGATTCCCAGGCAATGCCCCCATTTCAAAATGACACAGATTCATCTTGGTTCATTTTCATTGCGTTAATCTTCTCACAGAGCATCTCTGCTGGGATATTAGCAGCATCAGAACTGATTTAAAAATATTGAAACCAACTGAGATGGGATGGGAAGGAAAGCAAAGCAATTAGTCACTTCTAAAAGTGATACTGCTTCAGTAGCTAAAAAGGGTCAAATATGAAATAGACACAGGCGGATCCTGAAAACATGATAAGATTTTAGGTATTCGCTCTGCACTGGTCTTAACAGGAGGCAGACAGGGGGGGTCACCTATGTGAAGCAAGTAAAAATAACTCCATCTCTCTGTAATCAAAGAAAGTTTGGCAGGGAGACAGTGGAGGGACCTGGGAAAATGAGAAGACCAACTCCTGAAAATCCACGGTAGGTGCAATACATCTGATTCAAACTTTGCTTTGAAGCCATTGAAATGAATAATTGAATGGCAATGGCATCACATGCCTCTGTCAGGTTCTGGAAAGGCAGGGATTGTAGATTTCTACCCAGCTAGTGAAAGAGGCACCACTTGGTGGGGTAGGAGGGTAAGAAATCTTCTCATAAAACTGCAGTGGAAAGGATAAAAGACAGTAATTAGCAGAGATCTCAGAGATTGAACTGGGATCAGAAACCACTCGTAGCGACAACAGCTCCACTCCCTCAAGGCAGAATAATGACTTTGATTACAGACTCCACCTCTGTGCTTATAAAACATATATATTAACAGATAAATAGTGCTAACCAATGTGCACTTTGATATTCTCTTATGTCTGTTTTAAAAATGTACTTGAGACCTGAGTCAGTCTATAGAGCGATGGCAAGTGGGTGGAGAAAAAGTTTCCCCAACATGGTCTGCGGGTTGCGAGTGGGGTGTGTTCAGCCAGAACTCTGATCTACTCTTGGTTACATGGAAAAACAGACAATGATACACATTCATATGCCTCAGTGAATGTTGGTGATAAAAGAATTTTCCATTTATTTATACATATATGCGTTTAGATACTTTTCTCATGGTATTCATGACTAATCGTCCTGTAAAAGGCAGAAACAGCGTATCAGATTATCCTATAAAATCAGAATACTGACAGATAGAATTAAAATTAGTATGCATCATCACAATACCCTATTATAATGGATATTTTTACTGGAGATTACACATACTTTCTCCACCTACACAATGCTGGCCTGATTTAAAAACATCAGTCAATCAGTACTTTTATGTTTATGGCCCACTTGATGTCAGTAACTGAAAATGCTACTGAAATCAGACAGAACTTAATCAAGTTTAAAACCCATTTAAAAACACAGTAACATAAATTTTACAGACAAATAACTTCAAGTAAAGCAGTCAATATATAGCTCAGTATGCATTTTGAAAAGTCTTATTGGGTACATATAAATATACTTTTAATATATTTCTTTCTCAATTAAAAGTCTTTAACAAGCATAAATCTCTACTTACAATAGGAAAAAAAAAGAGATGTTTGGCTAGGATGAAGTGTGATGTTTCAAACAATTAAACCATTAAATCCTTGGGGAAAGGGGATAGATTTTAGTTGCGTAGGGTGGAACCCTGAAGATTCCCTTAGTCCTTGAAACCTGGGAGGTCAGTAATGGACGATAATCTCCTAGCCACTTATGATATGTATACAAAGGGAAGAGAACAACTCTGTAAAAGGAACAAGAGGAAAAGAAAGAGGAAATTATTCTGAAGTCTATTTGTAGCAGTCTGTGTTCATTCAGAGCGGTGGGCAAAAATAGGAGTCCGTCCGATTCAAATGCCCTCCTTTCTGGGAGGAAAGGGAGAGAAAAGGAGCCAAACTCCCTATTCTAAACTTCCCTTGTCTTGCTGACCTGAGTCAAGGCCAAATTAAGTAAAGGCCTATTTTATGATGGACTGAATTCAACCAAATTCTCCCAGAAGCAAATCTCATGAGATTTCTGTTTTTCAAACAAAAGAGATGACTATTGCTAGGTTAGGTACAGATGTTCAAAAAGTCCAAGATGGATTCAAAATAATTTGTGTGAGTTTCTCTCACCCAGGGGTTGTCAACTGAGGGTACACATATCCCTAGGGGTACTTGGAAAGGTCACAGGGGGTACATGTGGGTGGGGAGGGATGGAGTGCACCCTGAGAAGCAGCAGCATCTCTCCCTGAATTTTCCCACGTCACCTCTTACCCAGGGAGGGGAAGGGGCACATTGGGCACTGCAGCACCCCAAGGCACCTCCCTGCCCCCCACCCCAGCTTGCTCACCTGATTGGCTGTCTGGAGGCAGCGAGGCACAAAGGGCCTGAATGGCAGGTGGGAAGAGTGTGTTTCTGCAGATGGATGTGGGACCGGGAGCTTGCATGCAGTGGCCACCACTGCCACGCACCACCCCGCAATGCTGTGCCTCCTTGTAGCAGGGCTGGGGGGGGGAAGTGGGGGCAGCAGCACCCCTCTGTGGGTCCCATAGGCACTGCCCAGCTGGTCAGACACAGCGGGGGAGGGAGGTGTCGCACGTGGAAGCTGCCACCATCACCGCCCACCACCCATGTTGCCACTGCCGCCACACCCCTCTTTCCAACAGCTGGTCACAATGGGCAGCACACAGTTGGCTGGGCATGAGGCCCATCGGCAGCCCATGGAGCTACTTGTGCAACCAGCCACGGGAAAGCAGGGAACAGTGATGGCGGTAGCAGCGGGTGGCGGCAATGTGGTGAAGTAGGTGGCAATAGTGGCTGCCGCATCTGGCCACCACCACCAGAAGGGGTACACTTCCTAAAAAAGATTGAAAACCTGCTCTACTTGGATTACATTAGTTCAGGAGTGGACTAGGTTAATGCACTCTTTCAGGGTGGAGGAGCACCAAGGCTGCCTGCAATGGCCAAGCCCAGCAGCTTGAGGGTACTAGGTTATGCCTCCCAACATTTCAGAGACTGCCAAGGGCAGGCAAGTGGCAGGGCATTCCTGATTGTCTGTGAGTCACACATCTCATCCTGCTGCCCTGCCATCTGTCAAGAAGCTGTCAGCTGTAAGCAGCCAGTGGAAAGACATGTGATAACCCTCAGTCATGGAAGCATATGGGCCCCTGGGCTTTGTCCAGGGTGTGGGTCTGGGGGTTCACTCCAAGCAAGACAGAGATGGGACAGAGAAGCATAAGTCACAAGCTGCTGGGTGGAAGTGGTGCCAGCAGCACACTCCACATGCCCAGCCAGGCTTTTCCTGGCACAAAGTGTCCCTCCCCTGTCCCAGGGCTTGGATGGAACTGGGACAGAGGAGGGACAATGTGCTGGAGGATTTCCCCCCACCCCCCCAAAGCCAGCACCAAGTTCTCAGCTGCAGCTATGGAGCTCCAGTCTGGGGACAGGGGAGGAGTAGTCACGCTCTTGTAGTTGTGGTGGAAGGGACTTCAGCTGGGATCTTGGCACTGGCTCCAAGGGGTGGAGGGGGAATCCTCTGAGCCCTTCCCAGATCCACTTCAGCACATGGTCCCGGGGCTCAGATGGAACAGGGAGAAAGAAGAAACATTATATCCCACGAATTTGGGGCAGGAATGCAGAGGGTGCTGCTGGCACCACCTCTGTCCAGAGCTCATGAGGCCTACTCCCTACCACACCTTTCCCCTGCTTGTGGCTGATAGGTAGAGAGCTCAGGTGTGTGCCTAGAGAGCTCAGCTGGAACACTTAAGCCTGAGCTGAGTTCCAGTGCACCTCCCAGCAAAAGGAGGCTGGGGATGGAGCAGAGTTCACACAGAGGGTTCACATGGCTCAGGCAGTCCCTGGGGGCACTGCAGCATGGAGGGAAGAACCGGGCCCCTGTGCAGCTCAGGGAGGCAGGCAGGCGCAGGGGGAGAAAACAATAATAATAATAATATTAAGATCAGGCTCACCACTTTTTTTTTCCCCCTTCTGTGGAGTCTGCATTCCTGAGCTGCTTCTGGGGTGCCTGTACAGCCCCTGAGCTACATGAGGCCAGGTGTTTCCCTCTGTGGCTGTACGGTTTAGAAACTAAAATTCCTCAAAGATGCTTTACTTTGCAGCCCCCCCCCAAAGTCATTTGCTGCATCCCAAAATCATTTAAGACACATTACACTGTCGAATGTGAAAATAGCAATGCCATTAAAGCAGTGCAAAAGGCATTTAACCCACTTTAAACTTGCTTTAAAGTGTCATCTACAAACAGCAAAATGGCAAGGCTTGCCCTGCCCCCCTCCCTACTAACATGTATAGAATGTCTTATATTTCTGCATTTCACTTTCATTCTAAAAACAAAAGTTTTTCTCCAGCTGCACAATATAGGATAAGTTTCCTAGGAACCCTTTGAAGTGAGCTGCTTTTCTACAATAGCTCATATAAGAGCTGTACATCCCTGCAAGCCATATACTACATGTAATTCTAAATTCATGTTCTTGTTCTATATTTTATTTCAGTTTACAATAAATATGCATTTATTGTCTATTTCAAAGTCTCTTATTCTTATCAATATTATGCACCTACATGAGTGTCCATATATTTAATCCTTCATTCAAAAATGGATCAACATTTACAACATTTTAAAGAGAATCTATTCCTTATGAAAAACCGTGGAGAAGATAGAGATGTAAACCATTTGTACTGAGCATACACCGAATGACAGCCTAGTAGTAAGACTTGCTCTTCTGCTCGGAGCCTGCTCCACCCGCTCCAGCTGCTTCTGCCGTGGCCTCCACCCGGCAGCCACATGCCCCCTCTACTGGCTGCGGCTTCCTCTTTTATCCTTTCCGCCCGATGCCTCGGGCTGACGTCACCCGTCGACCACAGGTGTTTCAGGCCATTGTTCCTGCCACACGTGGGGCTCTCCGGAGATCCTATGGTGAATAACTGCCATTTTCCTTTCCTTCTGCCACTCGCTGCCTCCGTGGCTCCTTTGGGGAGCTTCGGAGTGTCCCCAGGGCTTCTCCCCGTGTGACAATAGTGTATTCAGTTCTTTGCATCTATGCTGTTCCCAGCCCCGGAGTTGTTTCCAGAATGGGAGTGGGAAAAGGGAGCAGAAGGAGTTTGGTCTCAGGTTTTTCAGCTGGTGATGGAGGGTGGAGTGGGCTGTGGAGAGTCCAATCCACCCTCCATCACCAGCTGGAGAACCACTAGAATGAGTACGTTCTGCTCCCTTTCCTCCCTCCCATTCTGAAAATAGCACCTGAGCTGGGAGGTAGGAGGGGCCATTGCTTGGGGAAACCGGCTGCAGGCTCACAGCTAGCAGCTGGATTCCCCAGTCGCCCCCCCGCCCCATACCAGTGAACTTCTGTTTGGTCTGGGGGATCATTGCAACTCGGAACACTTCCTGCAAAGTGTTACAAGTTACAGCAGAGAGCTACTCTTCTGTCTGTGTTCTAAATATTAAGACTATCTACTGGTAATCCCAGCAAAAATACAGCTCTTAGAAGGGCAAAAGAGGGTTAATTTTGCTGATGTAAAAATGTTAGTTTCTAATTCCTGTGGTGCTTTCTGTCACTGACAATATATGATATTAAGTTGAAAAGTGTCTAGTAGTGACGGACAGCAAGGAGGGAAGGTGTTTATTTAGGCTTCTAGTTGGAACTGACCTGAAAAAATTGCTAAGCAGTATACTCAAGGAAAACAGACACATACACCCTCCCTCAACCCCCACCCCCGAATGTGCATTACAAACGTAGAAAGACCTACTAGTGATACTGAACTGGTAATTTCCTCATACAAATCTGGTAGAAAACATCTGTGAAATGTGGTCAATCCAGTTCTTTCATGTCTACACCTAATATCAAAAGTGAGTGGAGTTCTTTCTCCATTTGGCATTCATAGAGGAGGCACAAGTGCTCACAGCTCAGGGACCTACCAAGAAGAAAGTACTCCCCCTTTCACTGTGCACATGGGGAGATCCAAATAAATAGGGTGAGTGCATCTGGGTCATATGCACAGACAAACTGGAACAGGGATGCTGAATTGTTGATTTTCTTTCATTTTGTTATGGAAACAGCATAGATATGATAGTCGCATAAGATGGTCATTCCACAAGAAAGTTAAAAATTCACTGCTGAGGGACCTAGGAAAAAAGGCTCCTTTCTTTATCTGACATTTCCTCTTTGCTATGTGTAAATGTGTAGCAAACTCCTACGATCACACTTCTGAAAAGAGACTCTCAGCTGAATTTTTTTAAGTGCATTACATTTTAATATAAATTACCTGCTCAACATTGTTACAAGTGCAGAGCCTTGGCCTAGTACACTTTTTATATTTATCAAGGTCCCAAGGAAATAGATATTTAAAAAATGATTGACATGTCCCATCTCATTCTCAAGATTTTCTTAAGACTATAAAAACAGTTCAAAGCATGAAAAAGGCAGACTACTCTCAGGTTCTCATATGATAAACTACTTTGCCTACAGCGTATCCTAGAAAAGACATTCCAGAGTTTGTTTGTTTTTTTAATTAAAGAATTCAAGAATCACAGCTATGCTAAACAAAAGAAAATGCAGCTATTCTTTGGCAAATGATTATGAAATAAGGTGCATGTCTGTGCAATGTGTATATATGAGCTTTAGACACCTATTTATACCTTCTTGAGTATTAACTAAACAAGTGTATCAGGTTCTCACTGTAGTTATTATATATGTATTTGAAGTTATTAACCAGGAGAGCTGCTTACTAGCACCCAGGAGAAAGCTGAACTCCTGAATGACTACTTTACCTCTACTTTCACTAGACCAAGGGGAAAATCATGCAAGGCAGAATAGAGGATGAGCACAGTAGGAATAATTGCCTTCCTGCTATTGCTATAGAATTGGTGTTGGACCAAGTAATAAAATTAGACATATACAAGTCAGCAGGACCAGATGATCTTCATCCAAGAGTGCTGAAGGAGCTGGCCGAAGGCATTGCAGAAGCCCTGGCAAAACTCTTCCACAACTCATGGTGCTCTGGAGAATTCCCTGAGAACTGGAAGAGGTTCAATGTTGTGCCCATCCACAAGAAGGGCAGGAGGGAGGACCCAGGTAACTTTAGGCCAATCAACCTAACTTCCATTCTAGGGAAAATCCTAGAAAAGTTAATCAAGGAGTCTATCTGCAATAAGCTTGCAGACAGTAAGATTCTGAATGACAGTCATCATGGCTTCATTGTGGGCAGGTCTTGCTTTACTTACCAACCTCATCTCCTTCTATGACCAGGTAACTTCCTGCCTGGACACAACAGAACAGGTTGATATTGCATACTTTGACTTCCAAAAAGCCCTTTGATCTAGTGTCCCAGGATGCCCTCATGAGAAAATTGAATGAAAATTGAAGGATTGGGGCATTAACTCTGAGACAGTTAGGTGGATGGTCATGTCTAAAGATAGGCTACAGTTACAGGTGGACCTTGACAGGCTAGTAAGTTGGGTGGATTGGAACCTGATGAAATTCAATGTTGAGAAATGAAAAGTGTTCCACCTCAGGATGAGCAACTCCCAACACACCTACAGGCTTGGTGGCACCAAACTGACCAGCACCATGAATGAAAGGAACCGGGTGATAAGAATAGACCACAGTATGAATATGAGCTGGCAGTGTGATGCTGTGGCCAGTAGGGCAAATAATAGTCTGGCATGCATCAATCGATGCATCTCCAGCAAAGCCAAGGAGGAGATTCTTCCACTCTACACAAGACTAATGAGACCACAGCTGGATGACTGCATCTAGTTCTGGGCACCATACTTTAACAAGGACATGAACAAGCTTGAGAGAGTCCAAAGAAGAGCCACCCATATGATCAGTCTCTTAAAAAGCAAGCCATACAAGGAAAACCTGAGGGATCTGGGACTCTTCAGCCTGAGAAAAAGAAGGCTGAGAGGGGGCCTAGCAGCAGCTTACAATAGGGGAATACATCAAGGGCTCAGTGAGCAACTGTTTACCAGGGCACCTAAAGGGAAAACAAGGAGTCATTCTGGCTCAACATTAGGAAAAACTTCTTCACATTCAGGGCATCCAGTCTGTGGAATAAACTCCTTTCAGAGGTGGTGCAATTGCCTGCCCTGGAAATCTTCAAGAGGAAACTGGATGGTTACCTTACTGGGGTCACCTGACCCCAGCTTTCTTTCCTCCTTGGTGCAGGGGGATGGACCCATTGATCATCTGAAGTCCCTTCCAGCCCTTTACAATCTATGAATCAATTAATCAAATGAGATACAAATGCATAAAGATAACCAATACGATTATTTTCAGATATAGAGCTGAGGCTGCGCTAGCAGAGCCTCCTAACAGACACAGATTGAACACCATACAGTCCTCTTATAATACAACAATAGGGATGCAAGGTTACAAGTATTTCAACAACATGAGGAACCAGAACACAACTACGGCACAGCAGCTGTGCCCAAAGAAGCAATTGTACCAGGAGAAGGATCCTGTTACCTAAAGGAACACCATTACCCTCTCCTAGGTCCTCTACCTAAGAGGGGACCCATAACCATGAAACCCTGCTTATTAAACATGGGGCCCTAGATTCCTCTCTACATCCAAGGACAAATTGTCCTCCTCCCTATCAGGGGCTTCCCTTTGATCTACTGAAATGGGGAGGGCCCCCTTCTCCCCTGTGGAAATCCCCTTCCTGGTTAACTCACAAGTCCTTGATGGGGTAAGCCCATCTCTGTCTGTGGGTTGGACATGGGCCATCCTCCCTCCCTGGGTGGTCAGCCCATCTGGTTAACACTTGCTGCAGGAAGGTCCCAGCTATCTTGTGCAGCCACCAGGCCTGTCAGCCTTCTCTTAGCCCCCCCCTGCACCACCTTGTGCACTGAAAGGCGGAGGGGGCTGCCGTGTGCACGGATGGAGACCCATGCTGCCTCATGCAGCTGCTGTGTCCCATCAGTTCCACTCAGCTGTCCACCCCATGCATCACCCATGCACTGACAGGTGACCTTCCTCCTGTGGGGTCGGGGACCTCATATAGCTGAGGTCCCATCCACTCCCAGACCCTCTCCTGCCCTGTGTATCAAGGGCTCCTGGACCCTCAGTGCATCGACCCATGCACCAATGCCATGGCTCTCTCCATGACCGGGCAGGGCTGCAGCTACTTGCTGCTTCCAGCTCAGTGGAGGCATCTTAAGGGCACTTCTGGAGCAACTGCTTCACCCCACTGGTCAGCTCCACCAGCTCTCATACAACCCTTCTTCATCATCCATCCTCGAAGCTGCCAGTGTGCTGAGCATGCAGGTTTTTACCCCTTCCAAGAGCTCCACCCCCAGATTGAAGACAAACCAATAGGAAAGCTTGATGGGTTAATTAACCCTCAGATCCTCTTCTTTACCTCACCCCTGGGTCAGGGGAGGGCAAGCTTGCCTTTTGATCGATGGAAATGCCCCACTAATTTGTCTGAACCATTTTGAGCTCAAGTTAACACGTTGGGCTGCTGGTGAGCTCACCAGCCAGCCTGCCACATTCATTTCCACAGGGATTCTGAAATTTGAAATAAAAAGCTCTCTTATGGAACACAAGTGTGCATGCATACACATGCAAGTCTTTTTGGTTCAAAGTTACACACACACTTTAAGATAGAAATGAAGTTCCACTTGTGGGGTCTGCACCTGGTGGCAGGAAACATGGAGGTCACTGGAACCAAAAATAAGCCCAAATTCTGGGACACACACAACGGCTCTACACAGAATTCCAAAATACTGGTTCTGTATTCTGTGTATTTGACCCCAGAAGTCTTGGTGTCTCAACTCTGAGAGAGGCTCCGAGACAGACTTCCAAGGAAGCAGGGTAGCAAAGTGGGAAACAAAGCAGTATTCTGATGGCAGATTCATCAAATGTACAGGCAGGGACCCTAATCACAGCTTGGCCCAGCCCCTCTCGCAGCTCCAATCCCTCCTTCACTGCGAGAGCATTAATCTGCTCCCCCTACCCCATATCCCTTCCCTCCCCCTCCCCTATCACCATAACAGACTTACCAGCTGGACGCAGCTGTATTGAGCACTGTAAAAGAACTAATCACCTATTCATAACATTGTTCCTATGGGAAATTTGGGTTTCTTGTTATGACATTTTGACTTAAGACATGGTTTTCAGGAACCAATTGTGTCACCAGTCTGAGAACTGCCTGTAGTCTTCTCTATGAAATGCCTCAGTTTCTACAGCACTACATTTTCTGTGAGAAAGCACCCCAATGAAAGGTTTCCATTCTGACTAGCCTTTTTGTGTGTCCAAAAAAAAAAAAAAAAAAAGCAGTGGTGGCAACACTGTTGTAAACACATGTGCAAGGCATGAAAAAAAATCACAATATTATGTGGAAAAGTTAATGCTTGTCAACTTTTTTTCCACAATTCTCCCATTGATAGCCCTTACATCAGGGTAGGCAATATTTTTTGACCGGAGTGCCAAGAAAAACCACAACGTCTACTTTGGAAGGTGCCACAGTGCCAGCATGCCAGAAAAACAAAATGAGGGCCGGGGGTGCATGGCAGGATGCACTGGTATGGTTAATAATCACAAATGTTGCCCTTTTTATGTTAAATACCAGATTTTCTAAAAATTGTAAACCTGGTGACAATGAATAGAACCAGGTTTACAATTTTTAGAAAATCTGGTATTTAACATAAAAAGGGCAACGTTTATAATTTTTTAACTATAATCCCTTTGATCTTGTGTATTTGTTTTGTGTGGGTCCCCCCACAACAGCCCCCAGCCCTGCTTGTGCTCCTTGCCCACGACCCAAAGCCCCTGGCCCCCAGCCCAGGCTGTGTGGCTATCAGTAGCTGTCTCCCTGCCCCAGCCCCAGCCCCGGCTCCAGGGAGGCAACAGGGGCCAGTGATGCTTCGTGTTGTGCTGCCCTCCCTGCCACTTCTGCAGGGCGAACCCAGCATGGCAGGGCACAGTGTGTGTGTGTGTGTGTGGTGGGGGGGGCACAGAAAGCTTCCTGCCGCTCAGACCTCCCCACTGCCCTGGCCACACTTCCCCTGCAGGTGGGGGCAGCAGTGAGGGGCACAGCCCTGTGTGCTGCCCACACTATTTCTGTTCACACAGGGGAACTGTGACGCAGGCAGCATGGAGCTGCCAGCAGCAGGAAGCTTCCCCGTGTGCTGCCACTCCCGGTTGCACATGCTGTGCTCCCGGCCCTGCTGGCCTCCCCTGGGCCCTCCGGAGTGCAGCGTGTGTGACCCAGAGTGGCAGCACACAGAGGGGCTACACAGGGAAGCTTCCTGCTGCTGCAAGCTCTGCAGAAGTGGCGGGGAGAGCAGCACAGCGGGGAGCATCGCTGGCACCTGCTGCCTCCCCACAGTCTGGGTCTAAGAGGCAACTAGGGCTGGAGCCAGGACCAGGGACAGGAGACAACAGTTGTTTGTAGCCTCACAGCTACAGCAGGCCCGGGTTCTGGGTAGCTGCCGATAGCCACAGAGCCCGGGCTACTCCCAGCAACTGGCTGGAAGGATGATTGCAGCAGGGCTCCCGGGAGCAGCCTGGGCTCCTGGCTGGCAGCAGATACCCAGAGCCATGGCTGGCCGTGACATGTCAACAAAAATAACCTCTCATGCCATGCGCAGCATGAATGCTGGGGGTTGTTGACCCCTGCCCTTCATTAACTAAAGGAGTTCTGGTAACTCAGAGAGGTGCATGTTATATGTTGGCAATGGTCACCAGCAGGAACGGAAGGATTGCTGACAGATATTTTACTAGAGATTGAATAATAAGGCAGAGAGGTTGCTACTACAGTAAATGTTGATAATGCATTTCAAAGGCTGGCAAAGATTGATGCTCTAATAGCTCTACAGCAATCCATTTTATCCTGCAACATGTATATGAAAGTTTTTGGTCACACCAGCCAAAAAAAGAGCAGGTACACGGCATAAGGAAGAGGAGAAATGGCATATTTATTCATAACTATATTTGAATTAGAATGGGTAAAGGAGGGAATTTCATTTTTTTT
>JAGPOW010000261.1:132935475-132954990 GCA_030014935.1 Caiman crocodilus
GTTTTTGAACCCGAAAGCTTGCTTAATAACTATTCTCCAACCATTTGGGTTGGTCTAATAAAAGATATCAAATTCACCCAAGGAACCTTGTCTACTTAAAAATAGGAGCATTCACCCACTGGAGTATGTTAGCCCTTCCCAGACTACCCTCTAAACTAATGAGTTCTGCCACTCTAGGTGAGGTTTATTTTCAATTCGCATTGCTCAGGTTGTTCCAGGATATTGTTAGTCTGCTTCCCAGACTAAGCAAGCCATTTGTAGTCTTCCAGTATTCAAAGATGCACTGATCCCAGCCCTTCTGTCTAGGGTAACTATGTGTGTTGGTTTGCCCAGAACAGTCCTGGATTTCATAGGCCATTCCCAAATCTTAGCCAGTTGATAGGAGTTGAAACAAAAATACCAGAACCGTGCTCCCCCTCCCACACGTACTCAGCCCTGCTTTTGCTAGGCAGGTTGGGATGAGCACTACTCCTCCTGCCTGGGGCAGGGATCAGCCAAGGGAGGGAGGAGAACGGCAGGAAGTTTGGGGGTGGGGCAGGGTGGTGGGGTAGAACAGTAAGGATGCCCACAGCCAGGCTTCATCCACCACGCACAGGCTGGAACTGGATGGGAGTAGCCCTGTACAGCACATTGTAGACTCTACCAGCCCACATTGCACAGCCACACAACACCTGCCCTCACCCCCAGCAGCCTCATAGCCTGCTGCTACAGCTGAAGCCTAGGCTGCATATGACAGCCCTTGACAGCTGCATGCAGGAGTGGGGAGGTGTGCTTTGACCACACAGTATGGGCTAGCAGAACCCAAGAAATGCTGCTCGCAGTGTGTGCCCTTATTCCCACACCAGCATGCACAAGGTGAACATGCATACATGTTTCTTCCTGGATTTCCTGACCTCATCCCAAGTCTCCAAAAACCAGAAAGGACTATTGCTCATAATAAAGTTGTAGCAAACCATTTGGAAAGAGATGACAACATTAAAAGAAGCAATGAAGCTGATGACCATCTTCAGTTGGTACCACCTAAGAAGTTTCTATCAATGGCCAGAGTAATGAGAAAAAAAGCTTTGAGTTGTCATCTTTGTTTCAAGTCCCCCAAAACAATATAGTTACCAAAAAAAAGGTGATCGGGGAGGAAATACACTTCTCAGAGGAAAGGAATATGTTAACTAATACAGCCTATGAGCCTCTGCCCTAGAGAAGTGTTCTTGAGATAAGTTTTAAGGACTTTCCCTTTGCATCAAAAGACTTTCAGAAAAAAAAAGTTGTGTCAGTCTCCTATTAGCCTAGAAGGGAAAACCAGAAATAGGATAGGAATTACATGGGTTGGGGGCAGAAGTTATATATCAAGAACCAGATACTAAGCCACAGTCAGGATCCAAGAATCATTAGCTATTTACTAAGTCTAAGGAACAATCTACAGGGCAATATTTAAGAGCAGAGCCAAACCGGAGTCAGAAGCCAAGAAACAAATCCACAGGGAAATCCAAAGTCATAATCTAGGAACAAGGTAAGAGTAGGATCAGGAACCAGGAAAGCCAAAAACACTAATAAAGAATTTGTTCGGTTGTAAGTTGTATAATAATGCTCAGGTGCTAGAAGAGTTCCTTAAAAGCAGCCTCAGAGCCAATCAGAAAGAAGTGATAGGGATTCAGCTGGCCTTGATTAATTGCAACTGAGTCAGCTGCGCTTAATAACAGTTACAAGGGAGGAGGCTGGCTGAGTTTTACAGAGTTGACTCAGGCTATAGGTCTTATTTTTAAGTAGTCTCTTGTGAAAATATGATAGTACCATTTTCAGGAAGTTGAGAAATAGCCACAATGTTGAGTTGGCTTTGAGTCGTCGTAAGAACCCTCCCAAGTGTAAGTTAAAAAGTTCTCTTTTTCTTGTAAGGTGAAACACAGAGGTCTTGTTCTTGGTGTCATTGACTGGATGAACCGTCAATCATCAGGCCTTTCTTGCTCAGAAAGTGTAAAAATCTAAATTAACTTTAATTTAGAGGCAGCTTTGACCACAAATTTCAAACAAGCTAATTGGACACCTATAAAACTCTAATTAAATGCTTAATAATAACAATAATAATTATTATTTTTAAAGATAAACATCTGCATTGTTTAGGTTATAAATACACAAGTTAAGACTCTCTCACACCAAGCATGGAAGGGTCATGATTTCAAGTCCTACCCACCCAGAAGGGCCTTGATGTTGCATCTGTAACTCTTTTTCATACCAAGTATGCAGGGAGAGTTTTGATAAACATGTATTAATAGGTATTATAGTGTGGTGAATGAATCTTGCTAATGGATTTTTTTTTTTTCCCTGTAGCATTTGAGATGATTCAAAAAAGGGTTAGGCATTATGTACATATTATTAACCATTTTAGTTTGGTTATGTAGAAAATTATGTATAAGGAACAGTAATCCACACCTATTAGGAATTGTCTGAGGTGAGAGAGAACTCTACTATGAGCGGATTATTATTTAACTGCTTATTGTTAATTTAATAGCTAATTTCTTTGAAATGCCTAGGAAGACCAAGGCAGGAAACAAAATGCAGCACTTAAATGAGCTACTATTGCAGTCTGCAGTGGTAGCTTGTGCTCTCTGAACAAAATATCCAGAGAGGAAGAAGTTATAGCAAGTAAGACGCGATATTGCCAATGGGTGAAGAAACATCTCAATCAGAGGGCTGGAAAAAGCACTTGGATTTCTTTCAAGACATTGCAGAGAGTGAACCAGTAGAATGTGTTGTTTTTTGGAGACATGAGGGAAAACAGAAGACAAACATTAGACAGAAATTATGAAAGGAAACTAATGATGCAGTGAGGAGCAAAGGAGAAAGAGAAGAGGGCTTGAGAGCAGGAAAACAAACTTGAGATTTCACCATGGTAAATTTTTTAAGCAGGTTTCAGAATATCCAGGATGAAAGGGATAAAGGCTGGAGAGAGAAACAGAGGCAGGCAGTGCATTTTGTGAGTCGTGCTCGGATAATAAGGGAAGCTGTGTGATGTTGGTAGAACAGAAGACGTGGCACAGTTCACCGAGTTCCACAGAGGACAATTCATCAGAAGGAAAGGCCGTAACGAAAATAAGGAACAGCATTTCTCTCAAAATGGTGGCTTTTATTTTTTTGTTTTCTAACATCCCACCTGCAGTCTTCTTTGTTGATTTTTACACAGCCATTAAATAATCCCCTGGATTTTTTTTCTGGAAGAGACGGGAGGCTGGGGAATAGTAAATGAAGCTGAGTTTCTGCTTTGCATATAATCCAAAATTTGCAGACTAGAAAAATAAGCCTGAAATATTTGAAATAATACATGGAAGTATTGTTTTTTTTTTTTATCCCCGATTTTTCTCAAGGCTTACACAAACACAATAATATGTCATATACCTAATGCACAGATCAATTCTGAACATTAGCTATGTTTCACCAGCTCATTTGACTTATGTGCTTGGAGCATTGAGCTATTTTCCATTGTCTCCCGTGTTCAGTGGAGCAGTATTTGAATGCTGTGAGTCTAAACTGTGCATGGCAGCAAGCTCACATGCTATAGCTAATGCCTGTTGATGGGCTTGTTAGCCAGAATTTGAGACCTTAGAAGAAGCTCACTGTAGATCCAATTGTTTTAATATGCCTAGGTCAAATGTTCAAATCCCTATTCATTTGCAAACTGTAATAAAGCCAAAAGGAGTTTAAACTAGGAATAGCAAAGTTAGGATGTATATTAATGATGTTGTAAAACCTAATTGTATTTTATATTTACAGTTCATGTGTTAAAAAAAAAAAAGCAACTTTTGGGACTTCTTCCATACCACCATTTATCTTCCAATTCAAGGATTAACCAGTTCCCCCCAGAAAACACTGGTTTGTAAATCATTTCAGATTGCCAAGTGATGACCAGGTAACTAGTAATCACACCACTTAAACCTCAACTTGTAAAAGCAAGGAAATTAATATACTACCCCCATAATAAGAAACCCATCATTCTTATCAATAAATGTATACTTCAGCACAATGTATCTCATTTTACTCTTGTAATGGGAACAAATAGATTTTAGGAGAAAAACCCTCTGGGGGTAGTGAGTAATAAGTATCACTTTAGGGTTGGGGTCACTCTCAGCATAGGTTAAGTGTACACTGAGAAATGCACATGTTAGCCCTGAGTTTTAATGAAGCGGTTATGAGGAACCAAATTTGAAAGTAAAAAAATTATGAATGGAAATTTATTAAGCAGACAACAGGGACTATTTACAGAGATAAGGGACAACAACATTGACAAATTAAGAAATACAAACACAGACAACACTAATATAGTTTATACTTTACCAGTATAAAATGATGAACAACAAGTGAAATCAAAGTCCAGGAGAAACTAATCCATGTTGGGTATAGTCAGGAAGCAATTCAGGACGCCAATGTTGGGGATTGGACTACAGCAGACAATGTCTAGCCTCCCTCCTTGTAACAAGCTACCAGCCTCAATAAGGTTCGTAATCTACCCCCTCTCACAAGGCTGAATCAAATATCCCAATGACGCCAAACACCTTCAAGAGCCATGCTGTCCACCACAAACTTTCACACTTAAGGATACCAAGCAAGAAAAAAGACCCTTGCAAAATCCTTGCACCTTCCAGTGCTGAAGTTGTATATTTCTATAAGTCACCACCCCTTTACCTCAGAACAGACGCTTGCTCGGCTGTGCACGCCCAAGCTCTAGTTTTGAACAGTTTGGAAGAGCAATACAATGCTGTTGTCTCATACCTCAACAATAGGGCTCCCATCTAATGGGCCTTAATTACAAGAATAGATCTTATTCATGATCCTGTAGCTAAGGGAGCTAAATTTTTCCCAGCCCGGATCCAGAATCCAACAGGATAAAAGTTGGAGCTGTTTCGCTACACCTATATTGCTAGAGGCTCGCATGCATGTAACAGTCACGGCACAGCTGCTGTGTAGTCCAAACCATCAACACCCTGCCCTTTAAGTGAACCCCGCTAACCCTAGTTAGGTTCATCTAAGTGTGAAGTTGACAGAACTTCAGGAAGGCTACCTTGGTGTAAAAATGACTAACACGATCCAAGTTTACTGTGCCTCGGAGGTAGTCCAACATAGATCGGGTCCAATGGAACTGAACTTCTGTACGGTTCCCAGCTGCTGGTCCACTGGGGCTGGGCTTTTCCTATCCGACTTCCCCTACTCCAGCTTTGAGCTATTGCTAACCCCCTGGCTCCTTGCTCCATCCCGAGATAGATAATTCTTCCTTTCAGACTAGCCAGACCCCTCCCCAATCCTACAAGCTGCTCCTGGTTTGAGTTTTGCTGACATTCACTGGTGCTGGGAGCTAAGCAAGTAGGTCACAGTAGGGGGACAGGTGGTAGGATTATGGGGTGGTTTTCTGGGGATACTATTTCTCTTGGGGTAGGGGAGGCCAGGGAGCTAAAAACAGCCCCCAGTCCTTGGGGAAGAGCTCCCTGCATATCCTGTTAGCTTCTCTCCCCTCCGCCCCCCCCCCCCCGCAACCAGTCCTGCTAAAGATTCAAGGACCTTGCTAGCCCTCCTGATTCCCTCTAGCCTCACTGCAAACCCTGTTTGCCTCCCTTATCCCCTCTGTGGATCCTGCTTGCCTCCTCAATCTCCGCACTCTCCCTACAGACCCTGCTTGTCCCCCAACCCCTCTCTCAGATCCCACTTACCCCCCTGGTTTCCCCAAGCCTGTACTCCCAGCCTCATCCATCCTGACTTACCTTAGCTCAGGTGGCCATTTTTAACCCATTTGGGGAAGCTAGGGAAAGACTAGATTGTTTATATGTGCCCTTAATGTATTATACTGCTTCATAGCTGTTTGCTCAATGAAGTCAGGCTATGACTGGCTTCTCCGTTCCCAGGAGATGAAGCCAGTCACCCACTACTAAGTGATGAGGTACTAGAATAGTATTTCGTATAGCAGCTCTCCAAGGAGATTTGATCATCAGACCAGTGTAGACGCCAATATAAACGGTCAGTGTACAAAACCAATGTAAACTATATCCTTGCTAATGTCCCATACGTCTCTACTTTTTACTGAAATCTTTTTTATGAGCCTAAACTGTTGATAGCAGCTACTAAGTCAAGGGATGCTTCATCAGACTGCAGAAATGCCTGATGTTTCTTAATACTGTAGTATTTTAATTTGTTATTATAGCATCCAAAAGACCTAGAGACCAGAATACAATCAAGTTCCATTGTGTTAGGAACCTTATAAAGGCTTATGACCTGAAGTAGAACAGGCAATTTCCAAGTCAAGGCAAAGGAGGAGGAGGCTAATTCTAGCCAGGTTAAATAATTCAATCTTGTTGCATTCCTAACTCTGGAAAGGCTTTTGCTCTATACTATACTAGCTTTAAAAGTAATTTTGTAAATATTTTAATAAATACTTTTCCAAAAAGCATCACTGAATTTTTCAAATTATATTTGGCTGACTTGAGTTCAAATTAGCAGGATCATGATTTTTCCCTAGAATCAGGTGTGGTGATGGTCACCATAATATGCAAGGATAGTGAGCTACACAGGTATATAAAATAATCTTTTCTTCTTTCAGTGTATCTTGAACTGTAATATATGCTCTTTGCTACTTCCTCCCTTCTTATCTTTCAGTCTCTAAAAGGGCTTTTCCTGGGGAAAAAGGAAACCTTTCATCCAGAGTTAAAACATATCTGAGAAAGGAGCTTTGCACTAACTGTAGGAGAAAAGTGTTGTAGTTTTCTAACAAGGCCAGCTATATAGCCTCCAAGGTCTCCGGAAATAAATTACTTTTCTGAGCCTTGTTCTTACAAAGGCTTACATACATACTTAAATTAAAGGAGGTGAATTCACTACTTAGCATTTGAAAAATATGTTGTCTTTGCAGGACTGGGGGTTTAAGACGTGCCTAAATTAGTACAATTGTGATTTCCAAGCATAGCATAGCTCTGGAAAGTACCTGGACTTACACTAAACATTGAACATCTTTTTGAAGCATTCTCTTCCAAGATGGGAAGTATGGCAGTTACAAGACTCACTTTAATTTTTACTTTGTTCAAAGAAGAATGTGTTACAACTGGGTAGATGATGTCTGACTTCTCTGTAACCTGTGATGTTCAGCAAGCCTAATCTCACATGGGACTATTCTTTAACTTTTCTTTGATCACCCTGTTCCAAGGATTTACAAAGATGCTTCCTAGCATTACATGGAAAGTTCCAATATAAGGTTTATAGAGTGTCTCAAGCTATTTAGTTAAATATAACGTAGTGAAGGGGGAAAAAACGTGTCTTATACAGAGAGAGTTTATTTCTACGTTACAGTCAAGTTTCCCAACATACTTGATTGAATGTGTTTGTTGGTAGGGCTTGTTGGGGTTTGGTTTGGCGCACACAGCTTTCTACCACTTTTTTTTGTAATGTTGGCCTTTCAAAGCTATTTTTTTCCCTACAATGCTTTTCTGGAGCTGATCTCTCAAATGTGAGGGGTCAGTTGCCCTAAAGTAGCTACTTTGCAATTGAAAACTGTTGTGTTTTGTTTTTCAGATGGTAAATGCATCTTGGGATAAGGATTTGTTTGCCCAGATTTATAATTCTATTTTAATCCTTGTTGTCATAGACTCAGAAGGCATAAAGCATCTATATCTTTCTAGCCTTAAACTTTAATGGAATTGCACCAACTTTGCTAGTTCTAAATGTAGTTTTTAATAAAGGTCCGTGTTGTGGGAAACCCACAAGATTTTTAATTTTAAAATAATTTAATATTTGCAGGTGTGAGTTGAGCATTTGTATGTTCATATACTCTTAGGATATGAACTTAGGATACTTTTTCTGCTTTTCTCGGGGAAAAGTTACTTACATGAGAGATCAACTCTTATTATAAGTCTTCCAAGGGAAAGGGTCTTCCCTCTCCTATTACATTATTTATGATCTAACTGTGCAGTAATATAGATGTATACACCGTTGTTCTTTTCATATTTTTTTTTCTGTTGAAAATAAGTAATGAAAAAGCCAGCATAATCTTAGTGTTTCCTATCATTGTTGGGCAGTGTCCACACCTCAATATTTGGGCAAAACCTAGGACTACAGTTCTGGAGTCTTTGGGCACTTGCACAACTGGTGAGAGTCTAAAAGTTCTTGAAACTTATTGAAAACTTAATAAGAACAGGTACTTGAGAGCCCTCTTTATGCTTTGGCAAGGTGATTGATGACAGAAGGAATGCCATCTTCAGCATGGAGCTCACTGCCCACTCACCGTAGTTGTGTTTACATGGCGTGCTCATATGTAGATGCTTTGCCAAATGGCCCTGTGGTGATGGAACCCAAAGGTGTGCCAGTTAACAACCCATACTTGTGAGTGTTGGTTACACCTTGGCTGTGGGGCTCAGAAAAGCTTTCAGTGCCTTTTAATGTCTGTTGGGAGGCTAGTTTCAGGTAAGTGGTTCTGCACCAATGCATGGGCCTCTCCCAGGAAAGCAACATGTCTCTGAGGGATTGGATAGGCAGCTGTCACTTAAGCATATTTATGTTTCCATTCAATACAACACAGACTGATAAAGCCTTCAACAACTGTAATGACTCTGGCACCTCAGCTTTGCTTCAGGTTAGTGGTGCAGGAATTTGGGGGGGGGGCGGGTTTGAAAGGAAAAAGGCCATTGGGATCATCAATAAATCAGTATCTTCACTGTTCTACCTGGACAGCGGTGGAGCCATGACCATGCTGAATATCAGAGTTGGCAATTGTATCCTTCCTTAGGATACAGTTAATATGACACCTACCAAGGAGTCATATTAGACTGGGGGTGGATGAGATGGTGGATGCATCTGGAATCCATTTTTCCAGCCTGCAGCACTACATTGGGTTTCCATAGAGATCCTAGGAGTGGTAGAGCCAGGATTTTCATGGAGACCTGCCCTAGTCGTGGTAGCAGGGTGTGCGGCTGGGCGGGGAGTCGCACCAGCGCTGGGATCTTGCCGCAGTGACAGTGTGTTCTGGAGCCGGGGCAGAGTTGTGATCCACTGCTTCGCACGCCTTGCTGGGACAGAGGCATGATCTGCTGCCTGCACACCCCTGCCCGGGACCGGAGAAGCTCCCTGCCCAGCCACACACCTGACCAACACTGCTGGGGCTGGTTTCCATGGAAACCCTGGCCCCCATGCTCTCACAGCCCTGCTGCTCCCATGGTCTTCATGGAAACTGGCCACAGTCATGCAGGCAGATGCTGCTGGGAAATAGAGTCCACTGCAGGCCCAGTCTAGCTCACTGGCCATACTTTGCCCACCCCTGTATTAAACCATTCCTTTGCCTATAAGCATCACATTCAGAAATCAGCATTAAAGTCTTTGCATAGGTAACTGCCTTAAGGCATTTAGCCAGCATAACATGGGGTTCCAGCTTCAAAGTGCTCAGAGTTGCTGCACTTGCAATAGTATACACCCTGGAAGAATATTGTGCTCCTGTATGGTCCAAGTTGTCACACTGTAAAGCTCAATACTGTACTTAACAGTGTGTAGAGACTCATAACAGCTGCACAAATTAACCACATACAGATGCTGAGGAGTACATTTGTGGGTATTATACCAAGTGCATTAGACTGAGTGCATCAAAACATATGTTCCAGAGTTGTGTGGGGAGAGGTGGGGTTTAATAAGAGTGGCTCTCTTAGAGCTTGTTCATGTTTTAGTTAAAGTGCCCCTGCTGCCATTTTGAAATACAGGGCATTGAATACACACAATGCTGCAGCATTGTAATTAGAAGGCTCCAGCAGACACGGTGGGCATTTTTATACATGCATGCATTGCAGCACTGGGTGGCTTGAAAAGTGCCCAGTGCTGCAAAGCATGCAGGTGCATAAGTGGGGGAAAGCATGTCAGCACTGAGAAAGTGGAGGCAGCATGCTGTTGAACTCAAACACCTTGTAGTTCAAGGTGCTTTAGTTCAAAAGTTCACTGACACCATTTTCTGTGCGCTGACATTCATTTTGCCACTTATGCAACTGCATAGGGCACACTGCAATTCACCACCGGTCGCATGTAGACCAGATTCAGTTAACTGAGTCTGCTCTGAAGCAGCGGATCTCTCGTGTATCGCTGGAAAAAGTATGTGTTTAAATGCCCAATTTATCACATCTCCTCTGATATGTTCTAATTAGAATGCATCAGAGCACGTATATAGGCACCCCTGTTGCCATAAGAAGACAGACCCTAGCCCCTCTCCTGTTGCCGGGTTTCTGGGCCTGTGGGGAGCCCAGCAGCCAGATCATATGGCTCTGCATACTGTGAAAATTTAGTTGTTAGGAGGTGAGGTGAATGAAAATGAAATGATTGGTCAGACTGTGGTCTGAAATCTATTCTCGCAGCATTTTATACCAAGACCAAACAAAGCTGCCATTGGGCATAACCTTGACAGAAAAGTGTGGGTCACGCTGAACTGAGTAAGGTCTGCATACAGACACTTGAAAGCAATGCTGCACAAGATAAACAGAGATGAAGTGTGAGAATGTGGGGTTCAGCAAACAGCACAGCACTTAAGAAAAAGCTGTAATTTTACAAATGCCTGGGTACACATGCACACCCCCCAGATGTTCTGGATACACATGTGCACATGCACTTGGAGGGTCCAGGTTATGCTGTGTGTGGGATGGCACATGCCATGATGAGCCACTGCCACATCTGGTACAGGTCGTTGGCCACGATATCCTGCAGCCTCTGGAGGGACTTGCACAAGGAGACCAGTAGGACCTGCCACAGCTTCTGGGTCTCCCTGCTTGTAGGCCAGGAAATGAAAGTATATGCAAGTCACAATGGCAGGGTGTTTGGAGGCATAGTGGTAGCTTGACTGGTCAGTTCCATTCAGGAGCTTTTGGCATGATTGCAAGGCATGCTGGGAGGTGTGGAAGAGCCCTCCATATTTGTTAGGCATACGGGAAGGCTCCAAACCCTACCACACCAGAGGCCTAACATCTATTCTGTTTGCTCCTGACCTAACATTGTGTGCTTTCAGTAATGCTTGAAAGTTACAGTGGTTCTGCCTTGGACTTCTTGATTGCCTGTATATATCCTTCTTGGTTCTTTTGGTAGAGATACAGCAAGCAATCTTAACTGTTAATCTATTTTGTGTGTGTGCATGCATATATGTGTATATAATGTATTCATATAGAATATGTATGCACATACCATGCACACACATTAGATTCAATCTGGTGGGGATCTGAGGAATCAGTACTGCACACTGGAGATCCACAAACCGATGGTCTGTTCTAGCTCTCGGGAGAAGATATAAAGCAAGACTTGCAGATTGCATCTGAATTTTGACCAGACTTCAGAAGCTTAAACTGCCTAGGAGTTTAGTGAGTAGTTTCCTTAATAGCATTCTGGTAAGTGGACATTTGTATAGATGCCATCAAAATTTTTAAAAAGAATAATGTGGTCCAGAGTACTGTGGTTCATTTTTTATTTACAACTCTTGTTAATTATAACAGTCAGCAGGTGAAAATATATGAACAAACTCCATAACAGCATTAACAGATAGCTTAAAAAAATGAGACGTGCTCTCTAGAGTAAGCACTGTGAGTGGGTACCTGGTGCTACACGGCTTCAAAAGGAAATCCAGGTCAGAATTCTGATCCGTAACTAGAACCTTCTGATTGCAAATCCTATTTTGCTATGAATTTCCCCTAAATCAATACTAAAATTATTGAAACTAAAAATGTTTGTGGTAACACAATGCAAATAGTTGCAGTGAACCACGATCCTCACAGTGGTCTGTTTATAAGCTGTTGTGGAAGTTTTAGGGCTTGCCTCTGTGGGGGAGTTAGCAAACAGTAAGTTAGCTTAAAGAGCAACAGCCATTCCACACTAACTCCATTAAACTGTGTGAAGGCATTATTAGGTCAGAATAATAGTGTGACCCCCCTGGGGAATTAGCGTGAAATAGCATGTTGTTTCAAGAATGAAGAATACAGACTGTAAGGCACACTCCTCATGCTTTTGCTATATACTTGTTTTCTGTACGTCCTAGAGCTGATTGATCAAGTTGTGGATTTTAGGCACCCCAGGGTTCAGGAGTTTGCTGGTCAGGTTCATCTCCAGCAATCTCCTATTCCAAAATAAGAATAAAAAGGGTTCAAAGTACTACTGCAGCAGAGCGTATGTGTGTGTTTATGTAACCTACATAAGAGAGCATAGAGACAAGGCTAGCTTTGAACCTGGGCTCTTTAAACATTCTCACTCTAGGTGAGATTAAAAAAATGAAAAATAGTTGGTTAAACTGCTGGCAAAACTCTTATTGTTTGTACCACTCCTGGAAAAGACCCTGGGGACCGGCAGTGGAATCCTTGCTATTGATTGGCTGGTTAAATAGAGGTCTATTAGATTCAGACAGGCTAGATTGATTATACAGCAGCAGAAGGAGCTCAGCTCAGAGCTGAGTGAGCATCAGGGAGAGAAAGAGAGCAAGAGACAGGGAGAGTATGTACCATAGCATCAGTATGTGACTGCTGGTGCCTGATAAAACCAATACCTAGCTCCCTCAGTGGACAACTTACTGAGCTGCCTTTTTCCTTTGCAAAAGGATGCCAGCCCTAGGCTTGTGCAAGTGATAACAGACTCTGGACTGTGGAATGGTTCCTTTTTACTTATAATCTTATCTCCTAACAATCTGCATCTCTAAAGAAGAGGTTCATTACTGAAAACAAGATTTCACCCTTGTCCCCACTAATCCCTGGCATCACTGGTAATATTCACAGTTTGATTCTTCAGGTAAGGAAATTATCTTTGTCCTTTCTAATCAGTTAGAGGAAAAGGCATTATATGCATCTAGATACCTTGCATGTTAAGAAGGACCACAAGCTTTGGCTGTCATGTACAGTACCTGTTTATTGTAACAAGCTTTGTCTAATTGAGAGGTGGATAGATATTTAATGCTGTGTCCCAAAATGGTTAAGATGGGGATGTGGATCTTATGAAAGCTTGTTTATACTGCAGCCACCAACTTAGTGGAAAAGAAATAGCTGAAAATGACAATTTTCTAGCTACTTATGAAATGTTTTAATGTAAACTGTCCCACAGATGCTAAGCAGTTTAGTGCAATAACAGCACAGCAAGAGAGCTCCCTTGTATTATGAATTCTTTACTGTTCATGTTGTGCAGCCAAGTAGGGAGAATGTTTCACTGGAGAATTTCTCAATGCTTGTCAGTAGTTTAAAACAAAATCTGTCTTTTGACTGCAATCTTATGAGTGTTACACAAATATGATCCATCTAATAAGATGGCAATCTAATGCTGTATTATTTTATAGATCTGGTAATTATAGCTAATGTTCTGCTGGCAAAGAAATGATCAGAGCTTATGAACTAAATGCCAATCCTAGAACGCTCACTTGTTTTGTATATCGTATTGAGAACACTGATCCCACGTTCCTGACTGCTGTTTTGATGTGACATGGACACTACTGTCTCGTAAAGCACCGATTGCTTTACATAAACTTTTCACATATTGTATCTCCTAGCTTGGTGGGACATGATTTTATTACCTCTGTGGACGGTGGTAGGTTAGAAGAGAAATAACCCAGCTTTGGGCTATGCATCTAGCAGGAAGTTGATTGACCTAGGGCTTATAGATGACAGGAGCACAAGCTAAAAAGACAGCATTGTGACTTCAGACAAAAGTCATTAATATCATATTTCCTCCAATGGTGACGATTTGCTTCACCTTTCATGTCAATTTGTTTGTGCTTTCTGCTTCTTCATCCAGCTGAAAGGAATTTTTGTATAACAGTCTCCCTGATTTTCCCTCTGAGTGGAGTTGTCATTGCATTATCCAAGCTTTGGAGTGGTTGTTCCCGGCTGTATGAATAACTTTCCTGTGGATTGTCCAATTAAGACATTTTGCACAGGAAATTTTGTACCATCCTAGAATTTAAACCTAAATTGCAATCTACTACTGGTAATGGCAAACAAATAGTAAATAAACTGTGATGACTTTTCCCTCTCCAAATAATTTTACCTATTGAATGTTGCATGTACAACATCAGAGTACTTAATGATAGCATTTCACCTGGTAGTTGCAAAAACTCCCCACAAATGACATGAAAGTGCTTGGTCATAATTACTCGATTCCTATTTCGTATTTTGGTTGGAAGAGATAAAATACCAATTAAAATGAGTCGTGTAGAGTAATAATTTGTAATTGGCATTAACTTAAAAACAGGGGTGCTTACTTGAATGAGTAAGTGAAGTATCAGGGTACATTTTGAAGAGTCTGCTTCTATGCAGTACACTCTTTCCAGCTTTTAATACACATATTAAAATTGCTAGCAAATTAAACTAGCAAACTGATTGGCCTAAATATACCATCTACTCAGTTTTCTGCCTTTTCATACCAAAGGTGGGAAGAGCCAGGGGTGCCTATAGGATGTCTAAACACTTGGATGTCTGAACGAAATTCCAGACTTTCCTTCTGTGAGGCTTCATTGGTAAGAGCAGAAGCCATTGGTCCAGATTCTACTACCCTCACTCGCAATGAATAGCATCTTGCTCCATGAACAGCCCCAGTAGAGCAAATAAGACTGATGACAGGACAACATTGCACAGGACTGGTATCAGTATCTGGCTCTACATAAAGGACACAGAGGCACTTTCACATTTTACCTAATGAGACTGTTACCAGCGTAGAATACCGGTCAGACATGAGAGGAGGAGACTTAATACACGTTTTGTTTTGGGACGCAGATGCCAAGGGAAACCGAAGAGAATCCGGGTTTCTAACCCCCTTGGGGCTGGCTCTGCTGAAGATGCCAGCCTGTCTCTTGAATATTCTATGTATGGTTTAATATGCACGAACAATGCTTTTGTATACAGTTGACTGCGTACCCTCTTTCCTTTCCATCTGTACAGACAGACTTGTTTATACCTGTCTTCTTTAAGCACATAACTTTTGAAAGAGAGTCATCACAGGTTTTTTTTCCCCTTACTTTTCAGTGTTCTCACTGGAAAATTTCCCTCCATCTGACACTATAAAATGAGCATTATTTTTAGTTTGTATGAAAGTACTATCAGCATGCCTTACATAGTCTGAACAGTTTTAGCTATTTGCCTATCTACTCATCAGGAACATGTAAAAGAAGGTTATAAGGCTTTTATTTTTGCACTACTAATATTCAGTGTAAACAATTTTTGTCTCAAATTCAAAAGCATAACCATTATTTTAGGTCCTCAGGTTAAAATGTGTTTGGAGGTTTATACAGGTAAGACTTACAACAAGTATATTTATTGTTGTCAGACCTGTGTTTTAAATAACCAAATTCACCTCTTAGGCACTAATGCATTTCAAACTGGTTTTATGTAGTCCAAACTGTCCATTTCCTCAGCATTCATAAGTACATTTTATCCTGACCTATCACTACACTGTACGTATTGTTCAATAACATCGCCCATTTATCCAGATGACTATTTTGCCCATTTAGACATCCATTTTACTGCTGCTTCCCACCAGGTACTCTGAGAAAGTGAAATCTTGCTTTTCACAGGTAACTAAGAGCCATTAGGGGGCTCTTTCTTCCTATGCTATTCACACAGCAGGCCAAGTTGGAGACGTACAATTGGGTCCTATAATTTCCTTACAAGTTTAAAAAAAAAATTTGCCTTGAGTGAGCTTTTTCTAAATGTAGTATCATTTTAATCATTTACAGAAACTCAATCTTTTGGGGTTTTTGTTTTTTATATATGCAGCTGATTAAAAGAAGCTAGTTCTGGTGCTCACAGATTAGTTGTATGTTTGGAGATTATTTATGTGCAAGTATGTGTGTCCTGTGAAGAGGACAGAAGAGCCCCTTTAACAGGAACAAACCAATGGCAGTTTTCCAGTTGCTGCGAATGTCAAAAAGGTAGAGCTCTATTTGTTCTCGTAACATTTCCTGGAATCTGCTATGAGAGAGAATTATTTGGTAAGTGCAGCCTGATGGGAACATGTAAACTGTGTGGAATAGACAGTCTCCTCAAATGGCGCAATGTTCCTTTAGGATGAGTGAACAGGTGGCCCCGAGCTTGTCAGTAGATGCTACTAGTATGAAATGAAGCGGAGTGAATGCTTTACTCCTTCTTACTAAATGGTCTATTAACAAAAACCTGCACACTTACTCATGTGGGTAATGCCACTCAAGTCACTTTTGACTCAAGATCCTTGCCCATGTTTAGTATCCCCCCCTGCCCCCCAAAACAATTTTAATGCTGTGGTGTGACTCATGCAAGTAAAGAAGCGTCCCTAATGGTGTCCTGCCCCTGTTTATTGTAAGAAATAAGGTTCAACGTGGATGCAAGATGCAGATTTAATTTCTTAGAGAGAATTTTCAGCAGCAAAGGCTAGAGTTACACTGATACGAACATCCGGTGATGCAGTGACTAGCACTGACCCTTTCCCCACAGAAGCAGCCCATATTGTAGTGCACTGCAGACTTGTGTGCAGACGATCATTTTTTTGACAGCTTTTGAACTGTTTGCACTAATGCAGGTTCGAGGGTAGCTCTGATCAAATTCAATCTGATCAAATGTGACTAAACCAAAGAATTGTAGTATCCAGTCAGAAATGTCAATGCCAATATTAGAAACCAAATTGCCCTACTTGACACTGGAGGGGAGGGGGGGAATCCAGAAAACTCTTATAAACAGGGAGAATTTTATTCCCCATCTAAAATGGCTGCTTATGTTAAACCAACTGTTTTTAAATGTAATCATTGCCAAGTGATCTGTTGAAAAAATTGGAATTTGAACTCGGGAGGCGCAAGAAGTATATGCTAAAAGCAATGGCAGTGTGAAATTGAAACAACCACCAAAGTAAAAATAAGAAACAATAGTTAACTGTGAAAGTAGGTGTCCTATTTGGGTGTCTTGCTGTTGTTGTTGTTCACCAAACTGGTTACCTTGAAGACTCACCTGACTTTGTGATCTTGAAGTTGGCAGTTTTATTAAGAATACTTCCTTGTAAATATGGAGTGTCCTGAGCATAAACTACTCAAAGCTACTCTCATTATACTCATACATGGACAGATTCTCTACCTTTTTCTTCATGCTGAATAATACTTCATCCAGAAATAGTCTCATTAGAGTTGGTAGAATTTTCCCAGGACAATATCCTATGTAACATGAGTAAGAGTGAAAGGATTGTAGGTTACCTGGGTTAAATCCCACACTTAATACTTTGAAAGTTGTCTTGTTATTGTTGTAGGATTACCTGAGTTTAGGGTGCCTAGATGCTTTACATATGTGCAGTGAAAAAAATTCACCTGATCAGAAGGAAATCTTAAAGAGAAACTAGTACGAATTTCCCCTCTTGATATTTCTTAGAGATCTTAATGGCCACAGTTTTGTCTGTGAGATGTGAGGGGAGTTGCTGTGCTCTGTTGCATTTTGATAATCTGATATCCGGAACCCTTTGCACTTGTTGCGGTATGAAAAGCAAAAGGGTTGTTTGCTTTAAAACATTATGATACAAGGCAAGAATGTATTGGAAAAATACAATGGGACAAAAGGTCCTGTGTCTTAACTGCTTTGCATGAACTGGCTAGGTTCATGCTCTGACACCACAAGTGGGTGTTAATTTGTAGCACTTGGGAGGGTAGCAGGGGAGGGGGGAGAGTAAATTACCATGAGTTAATTTGAATTTATCATGGAGTAAGGGCATGCATATAGAGGGTTACCATGGTGGAGTTGGCATACAGTAAAAACCCTATGCACACACCAGCATGTGTACTCGCATAGTCTCTCCCTCTTGTACATCTATACCCTAAGTTGGCAAAGCTGATAAATGATGGGAGAAATGAAGGGTGTTGAGTTGAGAATCTGAATCAGCAAAACAAAGCAACTCGTCCAAGGTTACACAGGAAATCTGGCTTTGTTTCCTGGTTCTGCCACAGGACTTCTGGGTCAGAGCCTGCTGCCCAAACACAAGACTACTGTCTCCTCTGCAGGATTCAATGGAATTTAATTAGATATTGTATTTTTCTTAAATCAATTAAATTTCTTTAAAAAAAAAAAGTCTTGTTTAACACTCTCACCACAGAGTTTCTGCTGTGTCCATTTTCAGAGGTGGCTCCAATTTCTTGGTTGGTGAATTTGTCTTTTATATACACATACTGTGCTCAAGTCAAGTCAGTCCCAAGGATGCTGCAACTGTTGGGGCACTTCAGATGCTGTAACAACCATATTAAATTTAGTTGAGTTGCTTTACATCACTGGTGATTCTTCAGGAAGAATGACCTGGCAGCACCCATCTCTTCTGCAGGTATGGATGGGTACTGGCTTGCAGTGAGCTCATTTGCCCTTGGACAGGTCTTGTTTCCAGTCCTGCTGGATGTCTATACACCCTCCTCACCCAGGCTAGCTCAGGTTGGGGCAGTAGTTCAGTTGCCGACAACCCAACCCAGTGGAACGGGCTGAACTGGTTTACATGGTTTTCCTACCCAGTAGGAGACTGAGGGGCCTGGCCTGACAGGTATACAGTGTACTAACCACTTTGAAATACTTCTGAATGAAAAGTGCTGTGTAAATGCACGCTATTATTGTGGTAAATAGAAGTTGCTCTGAATCTTAAACTAATGAAACCCACAAGAGTCTGGGATGCTCTACTAAGTATTAAGAAAACATTTGTTACTGATGAATGTTTAAAGATGGATAAAACAGTTCTTCAGACATGTCTCCAGATAAGAATCCAGAAACACTTAATGGAGAATATATGCTGTTTTTGAGTCAATTAAAGGGACTCTTCATACATCTAGTTGTCACTGCTGATGGTAAGAAGCTTACAAGGATCACTTGTGCATGCATTATGACATTTTTTTAAAGATAAGTTTTAATAGAGCTATTTTAAAATACGACGGTTTTGAACAAATAAAGCTATTTTTCATTTCATTTATAATTAGCAATCAAAAAGCATAGCACATAGACCCTCAGTGCCTTGTTACATGAGATGTAGTCAGAATAGCTAAATGGAACGAGAGCCTTATGAGAGGAGCAGGTGATATCTATGTTACTTGTCCATGAGTTGTTGATTTATCCTAACATTTCTCATGTATATTAGACATACCATCCATTCCTCCTCATTTATATTTGAAAATCCCAACTACTGCTATATTTTTGTAAATCTGGATTCCTATGCTTAATTCAGATGGGTTTATATCCATTAGAATTTAGGCATATTCCCTGAGTAATGGATTAAGATTACCTCTATGCAGATCCAAACGCAGGTTTCAGGGTCCTGGCTCAGTTTTAAGGGGTATTAAAAAAGCCCCAAAACAGCAAAAACTTGTTGCCAAATGTCTAAACATTACGTTTTCATCACATTTGAATCCTGCAATGAAATGTTATTGGTTTTCCTGCTCCTTGGAGTGATTTTTTTTTTTTTTTTATCTGCCTAAAATTACCCCATGTAATATGTGGAGAAAGAAAAAATACTTTTTCTGTGTTATGTAGAAAATCATTGCTATAGTGTGAAGAAGAAAAGTCTGAATATAGACTCTCTTTTTTTTTT
>JAGPOW010000261.1:132959488-132978732 GCA_030014935.1 Caiman crocodilus
GGGGGACAGTGATTCAATTAGGTGATGTGAATCGCTATCCCAGATCGATTTGGCTGCTGAATCTAGACCCTATACCCCGCCCTCCCTCCCCGCCTCCAGGTCTCCCAGCCTTAACAATAGTTGCCTGGCCCGGCCCCAGCTCTCGGCTCTTAAATAAATACATAAATAAATAAATAAATAAAAAGCCCTACTTCCTCTCTGCTGGCAGGTGCGGGGGGTGATTTCCTCACTGCCCCATGCTGCATGCAGGGATGCTGTGAACCCCCCTTCCCCACCTGCTCTCCCAGTCCCTCTGCTCCCATGGCTACCCTGCTCATCTCCAGGTCTTTAACAATAATCATTTTTAAAAAGCCCTGCACTCACCAGCACCTGCAAGGTGTGGGGGTGGCTGTAATCCCTGCTGCCCCCCACTGTGTGGGGGACTTTGCCTTTAGCCCCCAGAAGCCCCAAGAGTGGCTGCAACACCTGGTGAGTGCAGGGCTTTGAAAAACAGACAGACAAAAAAAAGAGCTGGGACTTGTGGAAGAGCCCCCACACACAGTGCAGGGCAGTGGGGATTGCCCCCCCCCATACCTGGCAGGGAACCAGTGAGTGCAGGACTTCTTGTTTTGGAGTTTGGGGGATTTTTTTTTAAGAGCCAGGATGCTTGGGCTAAGCCAGGCAGGGCAACCATTGATGTGGCTGGGAGAGCAGGCAGTGGGTGCTCGGGGGGATAGGGGAGCAGACAGGGGTAGGGTCTGGTGGGGGTCCCCCCATGGTCCCTTTACCCCTCCCCCTGCCCCCTCCTTACAAGCATAGAGTCTGGGTCTAGCTCCCTGTGGTGGCGAGTGGAGAGTGCCCAAATATCTGAAGCTCTCTTAATCTTTTCTGAATTGATTTGGAGAGCTTCAAATCGATTCAGACCTTTTATTAATGGTCTCCTGATTTCGATTTGGATTCAGAGGTTCAGTCACCAGATTGGGCCAAATCTCTAAATAAAATCATCACCTGAAGCTTTACACAGCCCTAATAGCTTGCTAACATAACCACTAAATCAGTCTACTGTTTCTGAAAAAGCAAGCCAATTCTCTTTTCTGTCATTCCATTTTTCATCATCCTTAGAAAACGGGACTCATGAAGACCTCTACATTGCTTTCATCCTGCAACCTCATACTCTTTTTCTCAAATTTTCCATATTGACTTAATTTTTCAGCTTGTTTCCTAAGAAATATTCTGTCATATCCGATGAAACCGATTTGGCCATAATGCAATGTCTTCAGGGTAGGTCTCTTCCCTTACGTTGACAAAATGTATCAATATTTTGTACTTCCATTGTTACCTCAATGTCTGCATGTTCAACCTTTGCAGTCACTGTGGTATCCCTACAACTCGGCAAGTGATCAGATAATTCAGACGTTTCCTCACTCATACTTTTTGATGATTGTCTACTATTCAATATTTTAAGCTTTTTAAAAAAGATGGCAACCTGTCTTGCTTAGTTTCATCTTTTTGCTTCGCCTTCATTTCTTTTGCATTTTTTTACTGCCAGGCTCATAGTGTCACTTTTTATCATTGCTATAAAAAAAAAAAAATGATTTTGAATTTGGGCAGTTTAAAAATGTCTGAGAGAGTGGGGGCATAGCCATGGGTGGTGCTTGGTGCACTGTGGACTGCCAGGTTAGGTTTAACACGGGTAATCCCATGTTTTTATCGGGTTCTGTAAAAACAGGATTTTGAACCATTAGTGACAAATCATGGGCATTGTTACAAAGTGCAGGGAAGGGTGCTTTTGTTCAATTGGATAATTGTTCAAGCAGACAGACCGATTGGCAAATGATGATTTCCCTTGGTTTCTGTTATGCTATCATCGAGACAGTGAAAAAAAAAAGACCACTTTGTGACTTGCAATGCTTATTAAGTTCAGTCATTTGTTAGATTTGTCCTGCATTTTGGGGGCCCTGGGCCACTGCATGGTTTGTTTTCACAGTAAATCCACCACTGTTCATTCGTAGGAGGGATAAAGCTAAGAAAATGACAAGATAACTTCTTACTAACACTCCTCTCCCCAGCAGGGGTGGTGTTCTGAGTTTATTTGTGGTTAAGAATTTTTCACTAAGGTGACAAGTGCTCTATAAAGCAGTAAGATAGATAAATGTTACATATATTTCTAGTAGACAGAGGAATACTGTGTGATCTTGTTTCCTCTCTTAAGACTTTTTTGTTGTGGGAGGTGCTATAGGTGTGTATTTTTGCATTTCCAGCAATATTGTATAACTCTTGAGCTCGGGTTAAAATATAATTAGGTCAAACTTCATAGTGTTTCCTTGTAGACAATTCTTTAACTATGCTGGATTTAACTTCAGTCTTGTTCTTTTGTAAATGCAAAAATGTGCTAAGATAATAGCAACAACACATTAAATAACCAGGTCTAAATAAGGGCAGTATATGACTGGAAATAAATTCTGAAAATAAGGCTAATTTATACTATTTTGCTTTTATATTCACTATAATTAATTTCTCCTTCATACTTTTTTTTGTTAACTCTTTGCTGTAAACCCTTATCTCTCAGTTTGTGGTGAAAGAATAATGGCATTTCTGAAGTAGTCATAATGTAATGGGCATAATGTAATAGGCATATTCTGTTTTAGGTTGTAATGTCTGGGCACTGCTCCACTGTAGCTGGGACGGTAGGAAGTGGCTGTGAAGTCCCCAGCCAAGCCTGGATCTGAGTAGTGGTAGTAATCAAGTTCCTCTTCTCCGCACATTCTCCTGGACTGCCAGGTCAGCCAGGAACTACAGTTGTAGAAGCTTGATCTCCTCTTCCTTCCCTAAAATTGTAATTAGAGAGTGGGGGAAGAAAGGGTTAGAAAGATATGGGGACATTCTTACTACTTTTGGTGATTTTCTTTTTTTTCTTTTTAGGAAGGTAAAAAAAAAAGTTCCTAAAAGCTGCCCTTGTGGCATGGTGTAAATTCCACAGGGAACCCAGGCATCAGCAGCTATAGGGAAATGGATCCGCTGTGCTACATTATGGAAAGGGAGGGAGATAGAATCAGGTTTCTTTATTCGTAATAAGTTTTTGTTTTAATCATTCTTGTAGTTCTTTGTTATTCAGCTAGCATTTATTCTTCACGGTTTTTTATATTTACCATTCCAGCAGTCCTCCTTCTTTTGTGCCTATATTTGTGTGCAAAGTTCATTACTTGGTTACGTTTGTATGCAAAGATCTATTGAGAAACTTGTGACTATAAGCCAAGTCAGAAAAGTGCTACTTGACTAAGAACTGAAGTGAATATAAAATTATGTGCTATTGATGTTTACAGTACCACACAGTCAAGTGTTTGTTTTTCATATGGAGTTTTTAGTTTGGTCATAATCTCTTTAGAATGTGAGAAATCATACTAAAAGATACCGTGTTCTCATGACAAATTGATGCCAACTGAATAATTTCATCTTCTAGTGCTTGTTCATGAAAGGGAAGTACTTAACCAGGAGTATTACATGAATTAGGAGTGAAAGGATATGGCTATATCTGTTTTTTGTCATTTTTTTTCCTCACAATTGTGAGTGCCGCTCAAAGCAAAGAAATGCACATATTATATACATTAACTTTTGAAGTGTGATTACACTGAAGGGCTATATAACTTTCTCTTGCATTCAAAGAACAATTTGGGCTTCCCTCTAGTAGTAAAATGTGTGGCTGATCAACTTTCAGTAATATTTAACTTGTCTATAGCATGTGGGTTTTTTTGTTGTTGTTTGTCCTTAAACTGCATTCTGTTTTCTGTTAGTTCAAGTGCTGATTATTTTTCCCCTTCTTGTAAATGGGGACCACATTGGCCCTTTTCCAAACTTCTGGTACCTTGCCAGTGCCCTAAGAGCACTCATAGTTGTGCCTGGGTCCTCACTATGCCAATTCCTTTGGCACACTCGGCTGAAGAACACCTGGACCTACCAATTATAAATACATCCAGCCCCTCCTAAAGTTTCCTAACTAGGTGGTCCCTGACCCCAGGCATAGTGGTGCTTCCCCTGGGTCCATCCGCAGTTCTAGTGGGGGAACTGTCCCGGTCCCTGTTTAGGAATATGGAGGCAAAGAATTCATTTAAAGAGGTCCGCTTCTTGTTTGCTGCAATCACGAAATTGCCAAGCCTATCCTGTAGGGGCCCCATGTTACCTGGTGCCGCCGCCTTACTTCCTATGTATTTGAAAAAGGACTTTTTATTATCCTTAATTCTGGTCGCTAGCCCTAGCTCCATCTCAGCCTTGGCCTTCCTAATAGCCTCCCTGCAGTCCTGAGCAATGGAGGCATAATCCTGCTTGGTGATAGCCCCTTTCTTCCACTGTTTGTATACCACCTTTATTGCCTTAGGGCATCCCTGGATGACTTTGCTGAGCCATGGGGGATTCTTAGCACTCCTGCCCCCTTTGGTGCGCATTGGGCCCGACTCCCTTTTCGTCTCCCTGCGGAACAACCACCCATCTTGGACTCCCATCTCATTGAAGCTCCAAGACCCCAGTGACTCTCCTACTAACCTTCTTGGCTTACAGAAGTCAGCCCTTCTGAAGTTGAGGACCTCTGCCGTGCATTTAATGGGCATTAGCCCAATTTAAGGTGCATTAAGAGTCTCTGTCTACTTGCTCACCCTTAACGCACCTTTAAAAATAGCCATTTGCACCTAATTTTGATAGTGCTTTATGCAGGTATCAATTTAGGCTTGAATAGCCTAAAATTGCTAAGTCACATTAGCACACGTGTAAACGTGCTAATGTGCATTAACGCAGTATGCATCAATGGACATGCACTACCTTAATGTGCATTAGGGGATCTGTGTGTGTGCTAATGTGACTTAGCCATTTGTGCTTATATCTAATGAACCTTAATGCGCATTAGCATGTCCACATGCAGTCATGTGCCTATGTCACCTCTAATGTGGCTTAAACAAAGGCACATTAAGTTTAGGGACATGTAAATACGTGTATAGATATGCCTGCAGAGTGACAGTCTCATTTTGAAGACAAGTTTATCATGGAACTGAAAAATCCATCCCAAAGAAACTTGAATTTTTCCAGGTGATGCCAATATTTTGGAACCAAAACTTTAATGAACATTTTCCAATGAAATAATTGTATGGCTAGGGTAAAACTGTTTTACATCCATCCTATTTAGATGAAGATCAAATATAAATTTCAATAAAGTCTCTCTTCCAAGGGTTATATATTTTTTGTCTTTCATAGTAAATTGTACAAAGCCATCATGTCTCTTTATTCATATTTGGTGAGAAACAGTGAAGACTACCATATATTCATCAGCCATAATTTTTCAGAACTTGAATGAGACCTCAAAATCGTAAGATTCACTTAGGAACAATCATCATTTAAAAACCTCCACTGCCTTTTACATTGTCTGTGTTTAGGTTTTATACTGTTAGATTACAGTTGGGGTCTCATGTTCAAGATTTTATTTGCGACTGAGGGCTAGCAATTTATTTTTCTTTAAAAGAAATATTGTTCTTCATGTGATTCATTGATGCCAAGAACTGGGACATTAAATAATCATAGCAAATTGTGTAGATTTGGGCTGCTTTCACAGCAACATTAGATATATTTGAGGTCTGCAAGAAGGGCTTTGATTCACAGATTGTTAGGGGCTCGAAAGGACCTTGCAGATCATTGGGTCCAGCCTCCCTGCTCTAGGCAAGAAGACAACTGGGTTAGGTGACCCCAGTGAGCTGACTGTCTACTCTTCTCTTGAAAACCTCCAGGGTAGGTGATTGTACCACTTCTGGAGGGAGTTTTATTCCACAGTCTGGGCACTGTGACTGAAAAAGTTTTTCCTTGTATTAAGCCTGAAGTGGCCTTCCAGGAGTTTGTATCCATTGGTCCTGGTCCTGTTCCCCAGGGGTGCTCTAGCAAACAGTTTTCACCAAGCTTCTGATGCACTCCTCTGATATAGCGGCGAGCTTCTATCGAGTTCCCCCCCAGTCTTTTTTCTTCTTTAGGCTAAAGAGGCCCAGGTACCTCAACCTTTCCTCATATGGGCCCCTGAGCATATGGGTGGCTCATTTCTGGACCCTCTCAATTTTTTCCATGCCCGTATTCAAGTGTGGGGGGGATTGAGGTAATGGTGGGGTCCACAAGAGGAATTGGGGGGCAAGCAGGTTCTGCAGGGCAGTTGGTGGGGTCCAGGAGGGGTTGGCAGGATTGGAGGGCTGGTACCTCTGCACAGGGATTTGAGGGATGGAGGGGTTCTCTCTTTTTCCCCTTCCACTCCTGGACCAGTGGCTATTTTATCCCCTCAATCCTCACTTCCCCTTCAGATGAGCAACCCTCTGTGGACAAGCTACTCCCCCCACAATCCTCCCCCAACTTACTTCAATTGATTCACAGTACCAGAGAACACTAAAACCAGCACCAGTAGCATCTTGCACGATGGGAGGGGTTAGTAGGCTTGGGGAGTGCTGGTGGCTGGCTGGTCCCCAAGCAAGGGGTTGTCTAACTCGAGCAGAATGAGGGGCCTGGGTGCTAAAAATAACCAAGTACTAGGGGGTGAGTAGCAAAGCTCAGCCCTGGGGCTGGGGCCATCAGCTGGGCTTTCCCAGTCCTGGGGCTGCACTGGCAATTGTATAGAAGTTCAGTGAATACCATCTTACTGAACCAATCTAAGTTAGACTGCCTCTGAGGTTGGGTTAATTTAGATTGGGTCAGCTATTTTTAGACCAATTTCTGTACTTCTGTACAGATCACACTTAGAACTCTATTTAGGCCAAACTAAGTGTAGGGTCTGAACCTGGACAATATACATTAAATTGGGTGGCCATTTTTATTGGCATATAACCTTCCCCGATCCTCCCTAAATGTCTATATCTGTTATGAATTTTATAAGGGAGGTAGAGAAGTTACAGAGGATTCAAAGGGAGGTGACAAAAATGATAAGAGATTTGAAAGGCAAACTGTACTATGAGACATTGAGAGAACAAGTTTCATTTTCAGAAAAGGCAATTAAGAGGGGTCATGATAAGAGTTTTCAAATATCCTTAAGTCTGCCTTAACGAGGAGGGGGAGCTACTTTTCTTCTTCATTGCAAAGGGCAGGATGCATATCTATGGGTTGAAATTGCACCAAAGTAGGTTTAGATTGCATATCAGGAAAAAACTATGCTGTTAGAATAGTTAATAGAATAGACTCTAGGGAAATTGTGGAATCTCTTTCACTGAAGATTTTCAAGAAGAAGTTGGATAAACATTGGTCAGGGATTACTAGCAAAGTAACAAAGCCTGGAGTATGCAGTGAAAAAATAGTTGGAAGCTGTTGACATGCCCCCTTCCCCATCCCTCTCTCCCCTTCACAGTCCAGATATTTTCTAGAACGTATCTCGGAGCCCAGAATAAGACTTCTGCAGCAAAAAGCAGTTGGAAATAGAAGAGTGTCATGCCCAGCAGAAGTTCATGTAACTGAGGTCTCTAACTGTCCTGTATTATAAAGAAGATTTAAGGAGCGGAGAAGTTTATGGAAACGATAGAATGATGAAAAGGGCAGTTCTGGCTTTCCCATAAGGGTGTGTGATGCATCGAGCTGTGTTTGTGGTTCCCAGACTGTGGTGGTGAGTGAAAAGTGCTTGGTTATCCTGTGATTTGGGGCTTTTCTGTTGTTATGGGTCATATCTCCTCAGAAGAACTTAGTGTTGGCCATTTATTCCTGAATAAACAGTCTTATTACTCCAGTCACCACTTTTTGGTATCAGGGAATAATTTTGTTCCCTACTGTCAGATTGTCGTGGACTGTAGGTCTTTTTGCCTCCTTCTGTATGTGTATTTTCCTTTGATCTCTTGAGTGCATTTTAACAAATGTATTCGCTGTCTTGGCAGTAGCCGGACCTTGACAATGCCTGCATTATCTGTGGCAAGCTAGCAGGTATTCTCGATGTTTTCCGGCATTGGGCCGGGGAGCAGTACATGTGAGGATTGTTTATAAAGATTCTTAGACCGAGTTAGATGCATTCTTGTCTGTGATGATTTAGATAGCAATGATCCTGCCTGGAGCAGGGGCTTGAACAAAATGCCTGCAAAAGGTCCTTTCCAGTCGTACTTTTCTGTGCTTTTGTATAGGTTAGGAAAAAAAAAAATGCAGCAGTTGGCAATAGTGAGCATGCTTAACCTGAATCAGAGAAGAACAAAATCGAAGTTAGACATGCACTGAAGATAAGAAGTTCAGATTTAGATTTGAACGTTTCTAAATGTTTAGAGTGTTTAGACTCCGGGATTCTGACCAGTTTGTTATATATAAAAAGATAGGTCAAAATATATATGTATATTTTCTCTCTTGTGTACACCTGCACTGAGCATTTAACGTTTGGATTTCACTTCTTCCCTTCCTTGTCCTGTCTGAAGAGGGTTGCTGTTGCAAATCCTGGCTCTCTACCAGCTTTGGTCATACATATCTTCTTCCAACTCCTCTCTGATGTCCGTCTCCTTTGTATCTCTCCATTTCATCTTTGGCCTTCCTCTTTCTTCCCCTTCTCCCTTCCATTCTGGTAATTTCTTTTGTTACCGGTAACTTCTTTTCCCATGTATTCTTCTGGACTCATTTGAACATACCATGCTAGTCTTCTTTCTTAGATGCTTCCACTACCATCACCAATCCTCTGATGTAAGTATGCCTGACTTTATCCATCCTCATCACTACATGCATCCATCAGAGCATTCTTATCTCAGTCGCGTTGTCTCCTTTCCTGAGTTTTCTTCAGGGGCCCATGGCTCCAATCAATACAGTAATACTGGATGTGCACATCTTGTAGACTTTTTTTCCCTTCAGTTTCACTGATACTCTCTTATTGCATAATATTTCTGTTGTTAATTTCCAATTTGTCTACCCTGCTGTTATTCATTGATTCACTTCTTTATCTAACTGCATTCCTCTGAATGGTTGAGCCCAGATACTTGAATCTGTCAACTTTTTAAACATTTCTCATCAATTATCACATTTTCAACGTCAAGTACCTCAGAGAATTCACAGTGCGTATTTCTGTTTTATATAAATTAATCTTCAGTCCTCTTCCCTCTAGCATGTCTCTCTGTTGGTCCAGTTTATTCTCTGATGAAATAGATCCATTTTCCTCCTATTCTCTCTATTAGTGGGAAATTTCAAACATGGGGTTAATGAAGAAAAAATGAATCTGGTTTCTTCCTAACATTTGGAGCCTGTCATATACTTCTTGCCTAAATACAGCGAGTGAAAAAGCCCAAGGCTGAATGGAAGGAATCTTTGCAGGTTAGTATATGCTACACAGACAGAACTGATGAGCAACATATATTCACTTTCGATTCTGGACATGCAGCTATATGCTTGCATTGGCCCAGGCCAGAAGCTGGGGTGCACTAGAGCCCGTCTCCCTGTCCTGCTAGAGCAGACATCTTGAATCTGGAGGAAATCTGGGACAGAAGTCCAACAAAACTGATTTAGGTTAAATCAGTAAGTCTAATACTACATCCATCCAGGTTGATCTTAAAATGGTTTCAATCATTTTGAAAGCATTTTTTGTGCATTGAATTTGTATTGTAGTACAGATTTGAACTGGGGTCCAATGGCTTATACCAGTTTGTGTCATTTATCTTTAGCTAGCCTTTGGCGATAATTTCACAAGTAATAAGGGACAAAATCAAATAGAACTCTTGTGTTTGCTTTTTATCTTCATGTACTTAATTTTATTTTTTCTTTTATATTTTCATACACTATAATCTGTTTTTAATTTTGCATGGGCTTGTGGAATGGGTAATCTTATGGTGCATTTTTTAGCAGGAACTATAGATTATGTAGATGCTGTTTTATTGTACGCATTTCATTGCTTATTTTATCGTACTATTTGCTGAAAGCTGTAAATAAATTGCTGCTGCTGCTACTATTGCTAATACATTCATATGAAAACCTGTAATAGATTTCTGTATATCTAGTGGCTATAGAAGCCTAGGGCATCTTGTTCGGCACATTTCCAGTTAAGATTCTTTACCTATGACATTCATACCTATGGTTTTTGCTTCTCACTGATCAAAAAAATAGTATTCAGTATGAAGGATACAGTAGATGTATTGTCTATGCCTATATTGCATCCTGAGTGAAACTGGGCATGCCATCAAGAATTAAACCCTGCACACCCAGGCCTACTCCACAGGCCTGGCAATCTGCAAAGTAGTCAGCTTTGCACAATATATAGGTTAAAGAACTTAAGTATAATGCCAGGGTGTATGGTCAGACCTGTGCCAAGGAGTCTGGTCCACTAATCTGAGACCTTGAGGGCTCAAGATGTGGGTGAGCAGTGAAGTTATACCCACAGACAGAGTTAGTTCTAGACTTCTGTTTTCTTAATTCAGATGTCACAGGTATTTGTTTGCAAGTATACAAACTGGTTGGAAAAGATATTTTAACAAAGTAAACCTATAGGTAAGTACCTATGTCCTGTTTCAAATTTTGTCATAAAGGTAAAGAATTGTTTGAGCTTTTTACTTGGACATTATCCCAGTATATGCAGAATTTGATGACTTGGATCTATAGGAGTAGAGCTTGCATTCATTGTCCAAAGGCATAATAACTGAAGCTGTGACGACTGTCCACTTTAAGGCAAAGGAAGGAAGTCAACAGAAAATGGTAAGCTCAAGTTGTACAATAGACAACATTACTCTGGCTTGTTTTTGGAAAGCTAAACTGAGATTTTTTTTTTCTTAAGAGCTGAGAAAAGTGAACACTGTTTTGTTGATTAACATGTTACTTCAGCTACAATAGGTATTCAACCTTAACAGTGTTTAACCAGTTTTAAATGCGAAAACATGGATAAAATGGTTCTGTTCAACACTGGGTAGAAACTGCTTCAAGAAATAAAACCTAATGCACACGCACTAAGCATTTCTACATCTGGACTTTGTGTGTGTGTAAATAAAAGTATATGATATGATATGATACAATATGATGAATATAATTAATAGTGTAAAATATTAAATATATTTATGCGCGTGCACGTGTGTATATATACACACAAGCACATACACAGAACAAAGACTATATACACGTTAGGGCTGTGTGAAGCAGCATTGTTTCATTTTGACTTCAGTTTCACCGTTTCAAAGGGACAGTGTTGTTTCACTATTTTGAAGCACTGTTCTGTTCCATATCTTTTTCATAGAAACTGTTTCAATGCTATTTCAAAGCGTTTCAATGTTTTGCTCATAAGCTATAATGGGGAATCACAAAAATGTCTATACCTTTGTCATTTCTTGTGTCATTGGATGGAAATTGTAGAGATGGTAACTCCTTCTGAGGGCATGAATCCTAAATTTTAAGGAGACATAGGCACAGGGGACTTTGTGAAACTGCACTTCAAACTCTTCAAAGCAAAACTAATATCACTGGCTGGTAGTGGCAGCCTGGTGTTACCTGTCACGCAGACATGGGGGCCCACTCCCCCTGGGAGGAGTCTGGCACAGCCCTGCAGCCCTCCTGTGGGGTACAGGCCCCTAGATCTGCATACAGGATGACTGAAGGCTGCCACTGCCCGCTATGGCCAGCACCAGCACTGAGTTCTTCCCAGTGCTCAGTGTGGACTGCACCAAGCAGACTTGGATGCTGATTTGGCCCCAGATTGACAGCGTACCACTGCTGCTTCCGCTTGCTCTGCAGCTGGCGTGTAGCCCCAAGATGTGCGCACTGGGCTTCAGCAGGCTGCTGCTGCAGGCTGGGGTCAGTACCAGCACCATTGGGCTGCTGCTGGCCCCAGCCTGCAGCAGCAGCCTGCTAAAACCTTGCACACAGATCAGGGGCCTGTGCCCCTCGGGAAGAACTGGGGGAAGAAATCAAAGAGTTGGGGAACTGAACCAGGAGCTAGATGTCAATATCAGAGCAGTTCTCCCCCCCTCCCCACCTTCTCCTCCCTCTCCTTAGTTTCTGTTTCGCTGCAAGGAAGCCAGCTTCAAAACCTGAAACACTTTGAGTGCCCTTGTTTCATGTTGGAGCCTTTCATTTCAATTCAATTTCTCTGTTTTGAGCTCAAAATGGGTCAAAAGAGCTTCAAAATGAAACACTCTTGAAATTTTGCACAGCCCTAACACACCCACCCACCCACCCAGATATACGTATCTAAATCTATATCCAGATCTGTGTGTGTGTACACACACACACATTATGTAATTATATATTCAATCCACAAGTGACATGCTTAGTGTGTATGTTAGATTTTACATTTTAGTTTTCAAAGCAATTCCGATCTTTCTTGAGATACAGAGGTGAAATACTGAACTGTTTGTAATTTTAACAAATACAGTTTCCTTCACTGAGAAGTCACCATTTCCTTCACCTTCAAGTCAATGAGTTAAATGAGGCTTATTTGAAAAAAAATAAATTTATCTTCAGGGACATGTGCTTCAGAAATTAAGCTAACCTTTTTGTCTGTTTGTCTATACTTTGTCAAAAATGTCAGTTTTCATTATTTTCCCATTCAGTTCCTGGTTCCTCAAATAGCTTCACTTGATGTTATTTCTTTTTCTTTTTTATTTAAGTGTTTTATTCTATTTTACTCTTCTTGATCTGTTGGAAGCTGGCATAGTCAGCCTTTGACTTTTATTCCTTGAAAGCATCTAGTAAATCATCTTTAGCTTTAGAGCAGTCCTCATTAAACCAGGGTTTTTGTCCTGACCACTTATTCCCAGCAACAATCCTTTGTGTTTTCTTTCTTTTTAAGCCATTTTCCAACTGTTGTATAACTGCTTCATACTGTTTTGCCGCTCCTTGGGGTTCTTATACTTTCAAAATATGATACAAGTGGCCTGAGAAGGTGTCTTTTTTGAATAGAGCAACACCTATATCTTGTAACTCATTATTTTAATAACTTCTGTTGTTTATTGACTATATAAATAACCCTCAAAGTAGTATAGTTTTGGGGAAGGTTCCCCATAAATTCTAAAGGAATGCATTGTGGCGATCTCTGATTTGTTTAAAAAAAAATACATTACCCTAATCTAGTAATGACCTTGCCAACAAAAAACAGAGAAAAATGTTCCCCTTTCAGTCATGTTAAGAATAAGTCAGTTTCTTGTGTTGTCTCATAAACTTAATGCTCCCTTAATTAGTCTTAACGCTCTGGACATTAAACTACAAATTTAAGAATGATTTTTGTGCTCAGAGTAGGCTTTCCATGGCCAGACTATCCCTAGAGAACAAGCTGGTTGCAAAGTGCCCGTATTTCACATGACAGTGCCCTGAAATCTAAAATTGCTCATAAGGAGAAGGCGCTTTAATGTTTGTTTTCTTTCTTGAGCTGAAATAAAGCAGTCTGTGCAGAAGAGGATTATAAATGTTGGAGCACACCAACTGAGCTGAACCACTCACTTAAGGAACTCATTCTGTTGTGCTTTGAAACATTGTATTCCCTTGGAAAGATGCTGGTGCCTTTGCCTTTATCAGTTGCACACTGAATGACTTGGTTGTAGTACTGATGCCATCCAAACCACCATCCCACTAATACATTCTAAAAACTGTTATTTAATGACATCCTGTTTAATTTTCTGTGGGGATGGTGCTCTGCCCCCCTTGTGGGGACCATTAGCTTCAGTACAAATACCGTTCCATCCAGACCTGACTGCTACAATTTAAATTTCTACTGATGCCAAGTGACTCATGTTTTTATAGTTTTGCTGCTAGCCCACACAATGTTCCTCTTCTGTCTTTTGTTCACTGAACTAGAATTAGGCTCAATGACCCAAGGTGCAATGATCATGAATGGCTCATGCCCTCAGCCTGTACATGAGCGGACATCCAAATTATGCATGTATTATATATATTGAAAGGCTTATTAAGCATGAAAGCACATAATCACTCTGGGGAATGCAGCTAGAAGTTGTATATACATTCAAAAAACTTTTTTTCCCTGTTAGCCATATGTTGTAAGCTATAAACACCTGCTATGAAAGCCATGAGAGAGTGCACACAATTCATTGGTTCAAGGGCTTTCAAAAACAATGTTACTCACCACAGAGATGGTCAATAAATTGAAACTACCTGGGTGCACTTATAACAAATAACATGCTTGTTCCTAGTATTTCCTTCAGGACCTTGCCCAAACCTGTGTTTTGTAGCTGTTGATTGATTCACTGAAGCATGGGATGGTGAGCAGGGCCTTGGGTCAATAAAGTAATTTATAAAGATTAACGCTTTGGATGAAATAGGTGATGAATCAGTCTGTTGTCTTGTAGACATTTATCCCAAGCAGGGAGATATTGTGTCCTTTAGTAGCAGAGTATCATCTAAGGGCCCAGCAAAATTGCGCATCTCCATAATTATTTTACTCCCTGTAAAGAAATAAGATGGTGCACTTACACTTGCTTGCTTTTTTTTTTTTTTTAATCTGAAACGCAAGCTTAAGCTACACTATACCTGGGAATTGAATGAGACCACCCAGCATTTTATGTTTTAATCTCAATGGATACATATTCTTTCTTTGCAGGACATGTTTAATGTTACTGGAAGTTGGTGCTATGGATATTTGCAAACTATTGTAGACTTATCATGTTATAGTTACTTAAGGAGATGATGCAAAATTGTATTTTAAGAACACTTTAAGATCTTCTTAATTGCATCCTTTAGCCTGGGTATAGTAAAAGTGACATGAAATCCATGCATTTCCCAGGTGATCAGGGAATCACTGCTTTTCTTATACATAGCTGGAAAATGAGTGGGATGCTCCACAGAAGTCTAATTAATATCATCATGGAATAATACCAACTTGTACATCTTATGTCAGCCTTGCCAATGTCTCTGTGATGGTCACAATCTGTAAAGTGACTGTTAAGCATAACTTCATCTCGCTCAAACAATTGTAAAGCTTTCTATTTATCAGAGTTTTAGTTCCTGTTGTTGCAAAAACAGACAGAAGGAGGCACTTTGGAATTATATGAACCAAAAACATAGGTTTCTATGAAACTTTTTTTCATATTTAATGAAAATATTTGAGAATCATATCTCCATAAGCTTTTGTTTAAAAAAAAAAAAAAAGAAACTCTATATCAAAGTCATGGTTTTTTTCCTGGTGGCCAATATGAAGTTCTTAGAATATATGAGTGTAAGGTAAGCATAACATCTTAGTCTATTCACCTCCGGTTGTAGCTAATATCAACTTTCTTGTCTTCTGTTGCATTCAACTATCATCTATATAAAGCTTAAGGGAGAAACTAGCAGATGGACAAGGTCTTTGGCCTTTTGCCTTGCCTAATCTGGCCGTCCCATTGATAGTGGCCAGAATAACCCCTGAACAAGCTGTCATTGCTCCTTGCTGCCAGATAAGTTGCAAGAGGTCCCATGTCATTCCATTAGCCATCTGTGACCTCCTTGTTTCAAACTCCTCTTCTTTCTGAAATCCTTATCAGGCTATCAATCTCCTGCAGAAAATGGTAGTGGGAAGGTTTAGGAGAGACAATAGTTCATGAAGTGACAAAAAATTCTCCATAGATAAAGTTGCAGCTGAGTCCACTTTAAAAATTTTCATGTTGGTTTTGTTGTTGCTGGGTTTTTTGGGTTTTTTTGCTTTTTGTCCCTCTTCTAAAATGGACATAAACATGGGGTAGCTCTCAAAGCTCATTGCATCTGTCTGCTGGGGAAATAGCCCTGGAAGGTATTTGTCCCCAGGCACGTACAGAATTATGGGAAATTAAATGAATCTTTAATCATGGCCCTGGGCCTTCAGACTGGCTTCATCATCTGACCTCTTTGCAGCAGAACTCCATCAGCAGGAGCCATAAAACAATTCCCAATTAAGTTGTTGGATTATGGTCTATTGTATATGATGAATGAGGTTCTGAGATGGAAAGCTTATCTTGCCTTTGAAGTTACAGTCCCGGGCATGTGGGGGAGGAGACATTGTTTTCTGGGATATATCTGAAGGATCATGGTTATTTAAAAGGCACTCAAATGCTTGGAATGCAAAAATAAATCCTAAGAAAATTAATTCCTTGGCCAAGCTATCAGTAGTGTGCAGAAATGAAAATTTATCATATGGTCCTGCTATTTATAGATGATATTGAGGGAGGTATTTAGATATGTATATTAGGGCTCTGCAAAACACCACTTTGTTTTGCTGTCCATTTCACCATTTCGAAGGGACAATTTTGTTTCATCATTTTGTTTCAAAGCACTGTCCCATTTCATTTCATTGAAATTGTTTTGCTGTTTCGAAATTTCACCCACAGCCTATAATGGGGAATCACGAAAATGCTTAAACATTGTCATTTGTTGCCTGATTAGGATGCAAATTGCAGGGATGATAGCCCCTTCTGAGGGCATGGAGCCTGCCACATTTCAAGGGCATAAGTACAGAGGTTTCTCAGACACTTCACCTCAAATTCTTGAAAGCAAAATTCATGACATTTTCTTGCAGGGGCAGCCTCCTGTCATAGGGCACACAGATCCAGGGGCTTGCACCCCCAGGAGGGCTGCAGGGCTGTCCTCATGGGGATGTGGGCTCCCAGATCTTCACTGGATAACAGGAGGCTGCCACTGTTGCCTGGGACTGGCGCTGGGCTCAGCCTGCACCCAGGGTTGGGCTCCATGGAGCTCAGTCCAGAGGTGGAAGGCGGAACACAGCCCTGGATCTGCCTGCCTCCCACCACTGGGCTGTACTGTGGGCAGCTCTGCAGCCCCGTGGAGCTCAGCCTGGCCATGGGAGGTGGAGTGCAGCCAGGGCTCTGCCAGCCCCATGGAGCGCAGCCTGGCAGTGGATCAGAGCGCAGCCCGGTGGTGGGAGGCAGACAGAGCGGGGGCTGCACTCTGCTAGGCTCTGCCAGCCCCATGGAGTTCAGCTTGGTGGCAGGAAGCAGGGAGAGCCAGGACGGCACTCTCCTCTAGGCCGAGCTAGATGGGGCTATGGAGCTGCTCGGAGCACAGCCCTGGCTCTGCCCTGCCCCCCACCCCACCAGGCTGCTTCAAAACGCGAAATGTTTCACCGAGTGTTCCGTTATAAAGCTGTTTCGATGCTGCTTGTTTTGTTTTGATTTCACTGTTTTGAGCTCGAAATGCATCTTAACAGCTTCAAAATGAAACACTCAGTGAAATTTCTCACAGCCCTAATGTATGTATGTTTCTATAATGCAAATATATTTTTGTTGAATGAAGAAAAGTTGACATTTTTTTTTTCTTGAACTGACCTTTAAATGCTGCCTGATATTAGTAGGAAGCGAATTTGCATTCTATTATGGATAGGATACAAATTTATTCAGATTTCAAGGCTTATAGCCTCTTGTCTTTTGTTAGATGTCAAATGAAAAGTCTGCCCTCTGCATTATGTCTTTTACTTATACACCCACCTCTACTGGAAGTTTAAGATAAGGTAACTTTTGACCAGTAGGTATTTATTTGATAGGTTAAAATGTGGATTTTACTGTATTGTGTTGTGCCTGGCAGATAGTTAATGTCCATACAGGTCTGGAATTTTTTCAGTAACAGATATGAGCATACACATCTTTCACTGAATGAAAATTGTGCATAGCCTAGGAGGTTTCTGGAAGCCAACTGATAATGGACCTTATTCTAAAAAGCTTTTCCATTCCCTGTCAAATTTTGACACAATAGGTGAGAACTCAAATTGTAATTTTTAAAATCACCATGCAGATTATTATTAAAAGCTGGTGAAAACCACAGAGCTCAGTGCCCTCTATTCCTTTAAAATTATCAGTCAGGCTCGGTTAATGTAGAAGCTGTTATTTATCCATATGAGGTTTAATTTTACAAAGTATGCTGATATTTTCATTTTTCCTCAGTTTGTCTTAAATATTCAACTCTCCCAGTTAGGAACAAACTGCATTTTTCCTCAACTGTTAACAAATTGCAGAGATGTATCAAAGTTTGTTCTCTTAATTAGACTTGTTCCAGCAAGAATTACTTTCAAATGTAAGGGAATCCATTTCCTCCGTGTCTGAACACATGCATAACATTTAGCACTCAGCCATGACTTCTATATTCCAGAATATTCCTCCAGAATAAGGTTTTATGTTGTCCATGCTACTACAATTTGGCACTATGCTATTAGTGGAGCACACCTATTTCAGGAGTCCTTATAACAGGATCATCTGATGCTGACCTTTTTTTTTTTCAGACAACCTTGATATTAGATCTTGCACTAAAATAATATTAAAATAATATGCTACATCGGAGGTGAAAATATAGACTATTTTAATTGGATTAGCTGGAGGAGCCGGAGATTTTAAATCGTGGAGCAGCAAAGACATATAACCATGACTTATTCTTTGACTATGCAGTAAAGTCATTAAAACTTATTTCATTGGCAAGTGAGCAAAAAAGCAAAACAAACCAAAAAATAACTAATACAGGAAGTTCTGTATACATGCGGGACACCTGCTCCAATGCATTCTAATTATAAAATTTTGGAGCAGACTTAATTAATTGAGTGCCCCCACTTCCATTTTGAAGTGTGGGATGCTGAATATGTGAGATGCTGCAGGCGTTTTAATTGGAGCTGGTCCCAAGAACTGGTCTAATTAAAATGCCCTTTCACACACCCTCCCCTCCTCCCCCCGCCCCAGCACATGTATACATGCCCAGGAATACTAACTAAGCAATAGTTTTTGAGTGAGACTTGGAAGAACTTGAAGAATAAAATATACTTATTCTGGAAGTCCTGGAAACAGATTTCTTGACATTAATGGAAAATATTAGGGGCTCTTACTGAGGGGTTGAGGAGGTGGGAGGATTGTTGCAATAAAGAAAGGAAAGAGGGAAAAGGACTGGAGAGGGTGCAGAATGTATTCTTTGATTTTACCATGTACATTTTCAGAAGATGAAGTGTCATCAGTCCATGCTGCAGCTAACAAACAAGCACATCTTGATTTATAATTTCTCTTTAATCTAGAACCTTGTATTCAAGCACAGCAATGCTACAGAATCATAATAATATAAGGTTAAGAGGAATCTTGAGAGATCAGTCCTTGCAGTGAGGCAGGATCTAATATACCTAGCACCCTGGCAGGTATTTTTAGAAGCATCCAATGATGGAAATATAACCTCCATAAGCAGCAGGTTCCGGCTTTTACTACACTAGAAGTCAGGATGTTTTTCATAGTTTCATAGTAACTAGGGTCAGAAGGGGCCTAGCGCAGGCCATCTAGTCTGACCCCCCACCAATGGCAGGAACAAGTGCTGGGGTCACAGGACCCCAGCCAAGTACCTATCCAATCTACTCTTAAAGACACCCAAGGTAGGAGCAAGAACCACTTCCC
>JAGPOW010000261.1:132978832-132989865 GCA_030014935.1 Caiman crocodilus
GACAGGACCTGCCCTTAACAAACCCGTGCTGATTTCCCTTCAGCATAAAGTCTCCAGCCGGTCCCTCACAGATATGAGCCTTGAGAATTTTCTCAAATAACTTTCTTGGGACCGAGGTGAGACTGACAGGCCTGTAGTTCTCCGGGTCCTGTTTCCTCCCCTTCTTAAAGATGGGAACCACATTGGCCACCTAATAGTCGATCCAAATCTTTAGTGAAAATGTAAGTGGCTAGTTTTCATTCCATAGTGGCAATGGAACATAACTGTTTATCTTCTATTGGAACACAGTTATCTTGTCCTGCATAAATCTATTCTTTTCTTTCAACCTGTCTTCATAGATATTATTTTCTAAACCTTTGGTCTTGCTTTCTTCTGGATGCTGCCCACGTTGTTTACATCTTTCTTGAAGTGTGGTGTTCAAAATTCATCGCAGTACTTTTGGGTATGAGGGTTCACCAGCACCAGCCAGAATGGAATTTGAATTTGATAAAGGAAACATAGAGCATTGTTTTTGTCTGTGCATAATGGTTAAGAGATGCCTTGGCACAGCTTGTGTTGAGCACATTATGAGCACAGGAGCGGGGAGTTACCCCTGTAGCACAGGAAAAGTTTCGGTGCAAGATCAGAGCCCACCAAACCTTGCAGCTGCACCAGCGAGTGCATGCTTGCTATTGGCTCATGCTAAATTATGCATACGTGTCAGTCGGTAATTGGCTAGCTGATCGAATAAGAGGCTTGGGCGATGCCTGCCAAGATGGAGGAGGAGAGCTAGGACGCGCATGAGGAAACATCCAAGCCACACGCAAGGCCTGATCAGCCGACAATGACTCCCCGCCAGATTCATTCGACGCCCCGTACCCTGCGTGAGTGTGAGCTTTTGTGTGCCTGAGTTCCTACTTGAGTTTTGTAACTTCAAGGAACGTGCCTACAACCTAAGGACTGTAAGTAAAGTTTTTCTGCTTCCAACAACACACGTGTCTAGCTCTCTAATCCCACGCTCCATCAGCGGCCCCATTCCGCCAGCGTTTCTTGGCCTCCACAATTTTATATATTGAAGACACTGGATGTGTCTAAAAGTTCATTAATGTGCTTTTGCTAGCATGCATTCAATTTAGTACCTTCATTGGACGGTATTAAAAAAGGCGCATTAGCTTATCTTATTGTGCATTAGCAAAAGTGAACTTTTTTATCACCTATTAAAATAGGATAAAATACAATATTAAAATAGGATAATGCACATTAAAGCATGTGTGTAAACACACCCAATGTAGCTACCAGTCTCGTTTCTTTGCTCCATGTAAGAATAAGTGACAAAAGTCAAGTGAAAGCCTCTAGGAAGAGTGAGCCTTTTGACTACTTCTGGTGTGGCAGGACAGCAATAAAGTTAATCTTAGAAACCTTGCAAGGACAATAGCAAGACTTATTTTTTACTGTAACTAGTTCTTTATATAATTTCCTGTAAACAATACAGCAATATTTACACGGGTTTATTTAAAGCCTCATCAAAGTACTATATGCAGCAAGTTAGTTACGTTCAGCCACTTCAGTGGCTCTAAAGCCAAAAGCTGCTGCCTCACCAGGTGCTTTGAGAAGGTTAACACTGCAGTCCACTCCTGTGGTTTTCCCCAAAGAGAAGTGACGGTCATTTTGGCAGCCATGAGGCACAGTGTCTGCTTGTTCTATTCTACTTTGCTGCTATTCCTGCACAAAAAAGAATCCACTTTCTTTGCTAAAGACATGCAGCCCATATTTAGAGGGCTGATTTTGGAGGTAAAAGTGCATGTGGTTTGCAAGTAAATACAGTATGGCGAGGCTTTTTGACCTGTTATGCAGGCACTCAGAGTAGCTGCTCATAATAGTCCTTTCTGCCTTAATTAAAACTTAACTTGGTTTGTTTTAATCTCCTTCTAGAATTCACATTCTCTTTTATAGTACTCTTTCTATTACCATATCATCCCTAACTTCTCTTCCTTGGCCCTCTTATAGCTCAGGAATTCTTTCCAAGCCTAGCTCCATCATATTAATAGACTAGCTAGAAGTTTCTACTTTTCATTAGGTTATTTATCTCTTCTGTTTCTTTAACCCACTTACAGTACAATGATACAGCAACTTAACTCCATGGTGTACGTGTCTGTGCATGTGTTCTGTGTTACCAAGGTCACCAGAAGCTAGCTGGGGAGTCAGCAAGTTTGCACACCTGGTTTGATGATACACTCTGCACCTTGAAGTTTTTCCTCCATTGCCCTCCTTGCAAAAAAAAAATGCACATGCAAAAATATGCAATTAAATGATGAGGAAAAAAGGAGTAGATGTTTTGACACGTAGAACACAGTGATCACTGAATTTCAGATCTCCCCTAATATATTTTTATGAGCAATGCTTTTAATATAGCTATATGTAATTTAAGCTTAAGTAAAGGAACTAAAATTGACTCTAGCATATTTTTCAGGTTAGTGGGCACACACGTTGGTGAACACTCAGTAGGTTGCTTTCTTAGAAGGTAAATAAAGCAGTTCCTCTGGTATTAAGACTGCCACACAGGCTTTGAGGTGCAGGACAACTGGGAGCATGTATTGCTAGTACCAGGTTCCATATATAGATCTTTTATTTATCTGTGTCTTTTGCATCCCATAAGAATTAGTTGCTCTAGTCTGCCTGATTGACTACTTGCTCACTCTCTCTCGTTTTTACAATGTCACCTTGTCAAGCACTTTTATTGACAGGGTTTATTAGCACTCTCCAAGAGACACTAGACACTTGTTTTATTGCTGAAGTGGATGTTTCTATAACTGCAGATATTAGAAAAATGTGTTGTTTGTGGATTATTGAGGGGGTTTTTTTGTGCAAACACAGTTTTGTTCTAAAAATGACTGGAAGTCTTTCAGCATCATTTAACGTTAGCAGGCATCATATGAACGTCAAGGAAAAGTACAGTGTGACCTATATCACGTACAGACTAGGATCTCTAAACAGTACAGCTCTGAAAATATATCTTAAGGGTTTTGTGGTTATGAAGTACTGAATTTTTGAACTAGCGTGTTCTTGTGCCAACAAGTAGAGGTGTGAACTGCTACTGTAGCTTTAAGGCTACAGCCAGGTTGCTTGAAGGCAGGATTACAGAGCTTTACAGAAATAGTAGTCTGCTGCTCGTCCTCAGCAGGATGTATTTCATACCAACCGTTAGGATGGAATAGAAAGTTTTGGCAAGGTGCCGGATGTGCTTGGCAGGCCAAGCCAGAGCCCAAACACCTTACTTCTGCAATTCTCTCGCCCTCCTCAGCTGTACAATGGCTTTATCCTTTCCAGGTGCAACAACTACTATCTTGAGCAGTAGTGCATGCAGGAAATGGGAGAAAGATTTCCTCCTGTCCTACTTCCTATCTGTTAGAGGCCACTAGTAAATAATCTTAAAAACGTATCATTCCTATGTTCTATTCTTAAGTTAGCATCTTTTTTTATTTTATATGGGAATCCTGAATCTTTAATTCTCATTATTACTAATTTGGGCTCATTGTTGTATGATAAAAAAGGGTTTCGAATGGGGCAGGTTACTTCGTGTTTGATACACTATAGGTTCCTGAGCAAGCATCCATTGATTTAAGCTTCGTCACTGGTTTGCTATGTGACAGGCAAGGCAGCATCCGTTTTCATGATCCATTGGTTTATTCTCCCACAAGTCACTGTTCTCTTCTGTCACATGGTAACTCTGCTTAGAATACATAGCATAGATGTGCAGTACAAAAAAAGCCATCTCAAATCTTACAGAAAGCAAAATATTTAAGGCAGGCTTTGGATACGTACCCCAAACAAGATTTTTTTTGAAAGTATGTGGGGGGTGGACTATATATGAAAATCAGTAGGAGATTCATATCATCATTGAGCAGTACTAAAGGTGTGCTTTTTTTTTAGTTTAATTGTGGATCCCTTCTTGATTTTTTTTTTCCTGTCAAAAGAAAGGATGCATGGATAGGATTTGTTATAAGACCATTGCTAAATAAAACTGAAGTTTTACTGTTTGACAACCAAATAGTAGTAATACTTGTTGCATCTCTTTTCCCTAAGTGACAAAGTCTTGTTCAGCCTGAAGAGTATTTCTGTGCATCAAAATCAGGAGTGTTGGAACAACACCACATGCCTGGTATGCCTGAAATATTGCTTAGAAACAGCACTGTTTTTCCATCTACATTTCAGACTGTAGTTCCTTTCTGCTTTAAATTTATATCCGAAGGTAAATGGAAACTATGACGTATAAATAATTAGGATCCCTATATCGGAACAAAACTGACTATATATGTTTTATACTTTTTAGCAATTAGGTTTACACTGATTTCTCTGCACAATTTTTTAGGACCATTTTTTACATAATGCAACTTCATGGGGAAGTGTTTTACTATCTCTTTATGTTTACAGAATGGGTAATGTGCAACAAACCCATGGTGTGGTGGTTATAAGTCAGAGTTAGAATCACTACAGACCCCAGGTTTAATAATACTGTCTCCAACTGACATACAGTACCTCATTTTGGCATAAACATTCAACATATAATAGAATATCAAGCATGCGATATTCACTATAACGGATATTCCTGATCCTGAAAATAGCTGATTTAACTTTTAGGGCGGTGCCCGTTGAGTTTTTAGGCCCTAATTCTAATCATTTTTATTATATAATATATGTACAGCACATCACTTTGATCAAAATCATGTGTTATGGATATTGAACTAATCTTTTTGTCTCATTAACTCTGATTTGTGTTAGAAAGCAATCGGTTGAAACAACTTTCCTCAGTTCCTCCTGTTGCATCAACGGTGATATTTTGGTGTCAGCAGTTATGTTGTCTGTGACTTGTGCTTTTTTTTTGCTCTGCAACTGTAAAGTAATTGGGAGGGGGGGGGAAAAAACCTCCCACTAAGCTCACATTTGCCTTATGATCAATGGGACAGGTGCCTAAGCATTTGTGGCACTAGGCCTTTGAAATATGCCTTTCCTAATTGCTATTGAATTTGCTACTCTTTTAACAGAACTGTATTGGTATCTATGGAGACTAAAGCCATTTGTTCCCCTCCCATACACTGTCTTTAAATCCAGTGTTCAGTTTCTACTTTATGTGCAAATTTTCCATTTATGTGGCTGTTTTAACGTTTTTACAAAATTTACAATAGCTTGGTGTGAATGCTAAAGTACCTGACTTGGTCATAGCTATTTTTTTCCTCTTATAGTTTCTCTTTCTCTGCTTGTGTATGATTCATACCAAGATAGTAAATGTAGAAAAAAGAAATAAAAGAAGCAATAGAAAACCTTGATTCAAGGCAAGACTGAAACAGAATTGAAGCAATAAGAATCAATAGAGAGGAAAAAGCAGTAAGATTTGGGGGGAAAAAATGAAGTAATAAAGGGGAGGGAAAGCAAAAGCAAAGTAGAAGGACAGAAAAAAAAGAGATATCACAGCAAAATTTAGACGACTTGAAGAAATAAGTTAGGAAAACAAACAGAAAACCACCAATTATGGGGGGGAAAGGTCATTGTGAACTATAAGCAGTGGGGAAAACAGTTTGGAAGGGGAGTTGATGGGAAAGGGCTCCTGGGGAGCCATGAGGAGCTGGATGTGGGTTCGTAGGCATCAAGGGGGCTCTGAACCAGGAGGACAACCTGTGGAGTAGAGAGCTGTGGGGTGAACAGGGGCTGAAGCATTATAATGGTGGGTAAGTATGAAGTAAGGCAGGGTTTGAATGGAAGGGGGTGGTATCTGTGTGGAGTGAAATGGGAAGTTGCAGGGGGGATGGGGGTTGGGAGCAATAGGGACTATAGGTGAGCAGGAACCAGCAAGTGTGAGGGTTTGTAGTGATGTGTGTATGCTCAGAGGAGCAGGAGAAAGCCCAGCTGGGCGAGGGGAATGGTGAGAGGTCAAGGATGTAATAGGGATGAGTCTTTGCTGGGTGTAGTGGATTCATGAGAGTAATGAAGGGGCAGGGTAGGAGTCAGTGGGTTGTGGATGGGTGCTGGGGTCTGGGGCATAATGGGGATAGGTGAGATAAGGGAGAACCAAATTGAAACAGGGATTGGTATTTCAGGGGGCAAATATAAAGGGCGGGGGGGCATTTTGAGGGTCCTGGTGAAGTTTATGGGAGTTATGTGGGGATGTAGAGAGCTGTTTTTTGTCGGTGCCCAGACAAGGAGTTAACAGTTGTACCCCCCTGGACTCGGGTGCTTGCTCCAGTCTAGAGCTGGCAGTCCGTTCCCCACAGACTCATTCGTAGTTGGTTTTATCATAGACTGAATAATATAGTCCTGTTCTCCTAGCACATAGAACCTAGAAGAATTATTGAAGTTTTACTACAATCGGCAAAAACTCCCCTTTCCAAAATCCTTGATCTGCCCATAGGGAATCCAGAATTAGATTGACTTCTCATTGAGCAGTGGGAGCAAAGAAATGTTGTCCTCTCCCAGAATGAGAAGTGCTGCTGAGCACCTGCAAAGCTCATTGACTAAAATTAAAATGGTGGCAGCTCCATACTTCTGGATATCAAAGCCCTTAAGGGCTTGTCAGATGGAAAACTTCTGAATTGTTGTTGTTGTTTTCCCTTCAATTATGCAGCTACTTAGCAGCAGAAAGAAGCAAGGTTAATCTCTTGGCTAAAAGAGGAAGAGAGGGGGATATTAGTCTGCCTTCTGGCACCTTCCTTCTTTTCTTGAAGAGCCTGTGTACTGGGCAGGAATTAATGCACCTAACAGGTTGGATTAAAATTGCTATCTGAAGGCCCCCAAAGAAAAAAAAGCAATGATGGAAGGGCATTGCATACCAAGAGTATAAAGTTCATAGGGTCATAGGATGGGAAGAGACCTCATGAAGTCATCTAGTCCATCCCCCTGCTCATTCATCCCTAACTAAACCATCCCAGTCACGTGTCCATCAAACCTGGTATTCAAAATTTACAGGGATCAAGATTTCAAAACATCTCTAGATAATCTGTCCCAATGTTTAATCATCTTGAGTTGTGGGCGAGGCCTGTGAGGATTTGAAGAATTACGTGTTTCTGGACTTCTGAGATGTGAAACAAACTGTACCTAAGGAGGATGAGCTATGCAGATGGACATAACAAACCATGGTCTGTCAGACATGTAGGCTTGAGGTTAGATAAGTTTGGACTCCAGCAACCTTGGACTGGGATCAAATCCAGGCTTTTAGCCAAAACTATAATTATCCGTGTTCTAAAATAGTTGTCCAGTTGTTTAGTACTGTGTAGTCCTGTCGTGCAGGGGGAGGATGATGGTGGGGAGGGCAGTGACATACTGGTGCCATGCCATTGCCCATTATGTTTCCCCTCAATGCCAAGCCACAGCCCCCTGTGCAGCCCCGTTGGTGCCCCTCACTCTTGACCCACAACCCCTGCACTCCTCTGCCCTGCCGGCGGGGCCCCAGGTCTCCCTGTCCTAACTGGGCTGGAACGTAGTGGTCCCATCTCATGCAGGCAGTGGCTTGTATCTGGCCCCATTGCAGGCCGGGGGGAAGAGGAGGAGAGGCTTTTAGCACCCCCCACCTTGGGTTAGGGCTGCCGCATTGCTCCAGTTCAAAGCACCATCTGGTGGAAAACAAGTGAATTACAAAAAAGCCACAGCACGATCTGGTGGACAAAGAGGCTCATTACATGCCTGAGTACTTCTGTTTGCACACATCAAATACATAAAGGAACAAAGGTGCAGCAATGTAATTGGCAGCCATGAAAACTAAACTACGTCCCAGCAGTATTACTTTAACATGCCAAAAATACTTTTAAAGCAGTGGGAAATCCTGCTCGTGCAAATAGAAATGCAGTTGCAGCACCTCAAATCTTGTGGCATGTAGATAGAGCCCCTCATGTTAAAGCTTGTTTACTTGTATTAAATGCCTTGCAAGTATCTCAACTGCATCACTTCAAATTAGGGTTAATTCTGGGCTGTGTTAGTTGGCTCGTGTTAGAATAACTTCAGTCTGATCCACAGGAGCAATTTGAAATCCTACAGCATCTCAGAATGCACTGCTACCAGTTCCCCCCTCCCTCAGAATAGGGATAAAACTCAGGTTCCCTTGATCCTAGCCACATCTCTGCTTGCCAGCCTTCTGGTGAGAAGTCGGAAATCTACAGGCAAGAAACGGTATTAACCTTTAAGGTACAACTGCTAACATAATGTAGATACTACTTACCATTCCACAAATTTAGTACGGTCCAAGTGAAACATGTAACTTCACTCTTGGTATGTTTTGCAACAAGGACACCTTTCTCCTATTGACTGGGTATGAATTGTCAGTGTTATTTTGCACCGGCAGATGAACATCTGTGACCCCATTGCTGTGCTCTCAATATGTAACCTGGAAGGGAAACACTTATCACATGAGGTTTCCAAGTTCCTGAGTCCTCCAGTATGTCAAACAGCCAACTTCTGGTTTTGTTCTTCCAGCCCATCAACAAGTTGCGGTGATGATTTGAACTTCATTTATATTCAGTAAACAAAAATGAAGTCTGTTTCTTTCAACACTCAATTCTTCACAAAGAACAAAGAAAGGAACAATGTGGCACAGTGATTAATGATCATGATTAACTCCCTGCAGGTTGTGGTTTCATGCCCCAGTGATTCTTCGGTCATTATTCTGTGTAAGATGCTACATTAGCCCCATATGTTTTCAGCCACTCATCTTGATAAAACCTAAAGGTTAAGCTTTAACTTTGTATTTTTCATTAAGGATTGAAGCAATCGCATGCATAAAGTTTCGCAGCTGAGCTACCTAAGACGGCAAACCCTGAATTGTAGCCAGCTATATTAAGAAAAATAGTTCAAAGTGCAAGGTAATAAAGTACATTATTGAGAATTATATAATGTAACAGAAGCCAATGCTTTGAGCTATTTTTCTTTAAAGCGATGCCTTCTGGGTTCTATCACTTGCAAGATAAATGACAGACCTGAGTGATCTACAGCGTAAAGTCCCATGTTGAACACTAATGATACAATTCAGTCTTGGCTGTTCTGTCTGCAGTATGTAAACAGTAACAATTGGTTATATTAAGCCCCTTTAGTCATAGATTATTTGAGTGTATTGTAGAACTAATGAGACAATGACAGTGACAAGTCCCTTTGCAGTAATTTGTATTTTCATGCCTGGGATTATCATACGTAACTCAGGTGACTGTAGCAGCATCAATGGACTTTTGAAATTGGTCTGAAAGGAATATTTTTTACCCCTGATCTTTTCCATGAACACTGTTTTGTTTCATATGCACTACTTCAAGTTGGGACCTGAGAAAAGTAATATGTAGATTCTGCTTTTTTCTGATGAATATTTTTTCAGTGAATAAATTGATACTGAATTTAGGGACAAGATGCTAACAACAAATAGACCTCAAAAAAGGCAAAATGCTTTACTTTAACTTTTTTTTAGATTGTGTTGGTTCTTTTTTAAACACTAGGAAACCAAACTTAATTACAAAGTAAAGGAAAAATAAAACAAAGCAAGCTCGTGTTTTAAGATGAATAAAATATTCTAATCACTTTGTTAGTACAATCATTTTGATGCAAGACAAAAATGCTGTGACCAGCAACTTTCACTGCCAAACAGTATCAAGAATCAAATTCAATACATTCATTTTCTGCAGATATTTTAACTTAATAGCTGGTTCAGTTTCTAGATGCAATTTGATTAGCATGGGGAAGTTGCAATATTGTAGATGAGCACCGTATGCTAAGGAGACCAGAGCACAGCACATGGACCATGGCAATTTTACATCTTAATTGCCTTGTTAGAGTTTATGTTCTTCACTTACTTTTGCTGACAGAGTTTTTCCTTTAGTCTTTTGCTGGAATGTTTATACCTTTTTGGTGTAAAAAGAAGGGAATTATTGTATTAAGAGAAACATCTTCAGATAACTGGGTTGTTTGACCCTTTCACCTTCCGTTTGCTTTTGTCACGTCTCAGGTCGAACACCCAAAATCACTAGTCGCTTAAAAAATTTTAAGCCAAGGTATAGTTATTTACCTTGTAAAATGATTCTGTATATATTAAAATTGCAAGCTGAAGGAAAAAGTTGAGTCTAACCCGTTCACAATTTTTCTTCTTTCAGTAAATTCCCTCCTGAAAAGCGATTGATCAACTCGCACCTTTATATTAAAGTTCTATTGATTACTTTTTTAAAAGAATGAATAAAGTTTAATATAAGTTTTAACTAATGGATAAATTAGTGGTTTGAAATGGCTACGTACTCAGCAGGTCAACAGGTTATTTAAAACCCTGGCTTAAAAACACCCATTCCACTTACTGTTGATACATTTCTAAATAAGTTTTGCAAAATGCTTTTAGTTCTGTGAGAAAATGTGGATGAAATCCAGAAGGAAAAATTAATTAAATCGAGGGGGAAATTTCCCTTTTAAACCTTTTGCACTGAAAAATCTGAAGAATTTCTGTTTTAGGTAAATGGGGGGAAAAAAAATCAGTCCAAACCAAAATTGTAGTGCCTTTTGGCAGTTTTTGGTATTTCTATTGGCTCTCCTTCCTCCAAGCATTCACCATAATTTCCACAGCTATATCCATTTTTAGTTTTGAAAATAAATATCCATATTCATCTTAAAAAAAAATTGAACAAAATGTGTCTGTACATGTTTGATGTATAATAGTTCTGTGGTAATAAAGTGATGTGTTGATTGCATCCGCTAATCACACATGCATTATAACTATTTATAAATGAAACCTTAATATTAAGTGTGACCAACAAGGTTTTTTGTCATTGCTAGGTGATTCAGCCACATTGTATCTATATCTGCCACATTAATGAGGGGTAAGTGCATGATAACATCTCCTCTTATCATTTTCTAGATTGAGCTATTGCAAAAAGAATTTTTTCCTGGTATGTAGATTCTGTCAAGTCTGTGCATCTCATTCTGCTTGGCCCCATTTCCTCCCTTCTCTTCAAATGCTTAACTTCAGCATTAGTTTGCTGATTTGGAGATTTGCAATACTTCTCAGTAGTAGGTTTTTTATTCACATTTATCCGTGTGTGTGTGTGTGT
>JAGPOW010000261.1:132989965-133005162 GCA_030014935.1 Caiman crocodilus
GTGTGTGTGTGTGTGTTTGGGTTTTCTTGTCTGTAGGCTTATGGCAGTTGTTCTGCACCACAGCTACAACCTGCTGTGTCATTCCTGTCCTATTTGTAGCCAGAATTTAAGGGAATACTTGAAATCAATTTGTCACTTATTTTTCTAAAACATCTTGTTGGTTATTCTAAGTTACCACAAACTTAACAGACTACTAGGTAATTTACAGTAAGAGTATGTAAGGAAAAAAAGTGGAGGAAAAGTCTTTGTCCAGAATTACCCTCTCACCTGTGAATCAAGCACAGGCTAGGTGGACTTGAGGGGTTTGGGTCTTCAGTTTTACCAGCTGCTGCTTTTAAATATTAATTATTGCTGTCTTTATTTTACTTCCTCATCACTTCCCTCAAAATAATATGTAGAACAACAAAGAAAAAAGAAAAAATGTGTACTCATCCCAAATGTGTCCTGAAATCCCACTAACTTCAGTTTCCTTTAAATATTATGTCCAACATGGATGCTTATTTCCTTCTCCTCAAAATTGACTACAGTTCTTAATCACTGACTCCAGACTAGAAGTAATCTTATGTACTTTGAATGAGTTAAGTTACTGAACTGTTGCAAATAAACTATTAAAGATGATTAAAAAACAAAACAAAAAAAAGGTACTTATCAAGTCCCATCCATTCGATTCCATCCAGGCTTGTGTATTAACACACTCTGTTTCTCTTATTTAACCAACAACCCTTAAAATGGCACTCCAGCCAGAGCTGTTGTCCTCAACATCCTCTAATTGTGCAATATGTTTCTGAGCCTACCGAGATTTCTGTGGTAAGACATAAAAAAGCCAACCCTAAGACATAAAAAAGCCAAATATAGGGTTGGCTTTACAATTAAAATTGTAAGCAAGCAATTTTCTGAACGGCATTTCATAAGATGCAATTTATGCATAATTTACCAATACAAGTATTGTATTAAATGCTTGACAGGACATAGAAATGTAAAATTTTCACTTAATTTAAGCATATTAGAATTCAAGATGTTATTTAAAATTAAGATGTAAATTATTACGAAGGGCAAACAGCTGGGATTTACCACAATATTGCTACAGTGTTAGTCCTAGAAATGCTTTTCATGTATATTAAGATGAAAAGAATAGACATCTGTCAATCTTGTAAGTCCTGCACTTTGCCATATCTATCAATAAACTAGCCAAACATTTATCATTTCCTAACAGAGTCTTAGTTTAATTGTACTGTCAATATTTTGACTGCTAACTGCAGGTAGTGCCTCAGATATTCTTCTTATGATTCCACAGCTTTTTATTCACACAGTAACACAGCTTTTCATTTAGTACAAAGTTGTTTCCCAGTTTAGCCTTAATTTTCAGTCTCTTATTTTTGTCCTAAAAAACAAAACAAAACTGGGAGAAAGGAGACTGGTGCTTACATGCTAACCCAAACTTTGCTTTACAAAAATGGGATGCTATCTTTTGGCAGGAAATGGATTAATATTCATCTGGGGTTGAGCCAATCCCCTACAGCAGTGTAGCTTGAACCCAGCAGGCGAGATCAACTTTTGCCTACTTGCCAACAGGGAGAAAGCAGGCATGAGCAATGGTGCCAGTCACCACTTGGGCTCCACTGCTGTACTGAAGCAGAGGCTCCAGGAACTGTTCTGACAACTTGCTACCCTGCGATTGGAAGTGGGTTGTCTGGCCAGCGAGTAGCCCTATGATCCAGATTTCTCCTATGGGGCCAAATAAGTAGGACATTTCTGTTCTATATTAAAAAGTTGTAGCTGTCAGCGAGTTGCCAGTGGAAACAATGAGCTTTTGCTCCTCGTGGAATTTAGTAACTTCTTGGATTGGGGAAGTAAAATCTGTTTACACACCAATACCAATCCATGAACACTCAGGTTTAAATTTCTAGTCCAAATATGAATGAAGTAGCCCTCTACATAGATTTACTTAATGATGCCCCTCTACTTAGATGGAAATCTAAATGCCAGGTATCTAGCCTAGAACCAGATTTTGATTTTGCAAGTCCATCTCTGATTATAATTTTTGTTACTAGATGAATCCTTGAGAGTACTCACTGGAGAAATTTCCAGACTATAAAATCATAGCAGCCCATCATCTCCCTAGATGATGACTGAATAAATACGACATCCAAATCAAGCATAATCTAAAAGTAAAATCTGCTTCATTTCATATTATTACACATATTTTGTATGAGAAGTCCAATAGTTTGCAATAGAAACTATGCTCACTATATTGATGAGTAATAAAATAGATTGGAAAAGGAATGGTTTGCTGTAGAACATGGGGTTTTTTTCTGTGAAATTTCCCTTTCTCTCTACTATAACAAAAAGATCTATAAAACGGCTTTCCTTTCCCTTACAATACTGGCAGAGAAAAAAATCTTCTTGAAAAATAGTTCTGTGAGCAAGCTGTATTTTCCTTAGTCTTTTGCAGTAATGAGTGCAATACACATTATCATGATATGCCTTTATAGTATGATCAAAGCTCTATTATACTAGATCCTAGAGAAGCGGGAGAAGAACAGATTCCATTCTACCCCCAAATGTCAAAATTTAGACTTGGGATTAGCCACTTGAAGTGGTGTAGAGTTGTAACAAGGGTTAATAAAATGTATTAAATGTTTTGAATAGGGAATTGATTTTCATTCAATTAAAAATTTGCTTAAAACGTTTTACTTTGGAAAACTTCCATTCACTCCAACACTGAAATATTGAACTGTTCCAATGTCTAACAACAATTTGAAATTTTCCATTTGAAAGTTGTTGTTGTTTTTCAGATGGGGAGAAATGTAATCTTTTGTGTGTTTGTTTTTGTTGTGTGCTCCAAGTAGCACCTCTGTGTTAAGAGCCATATTCCCTTTTGTTTGAAAGAGTCCTTCCTTGGTAATACTAGGAATAGCCAAAGCTTAATATGACACAGCTGTTCAAATCTTAGTGAAATGTGACTAATCATGGTAATTTAACTATTTGGCAAATAGATTATAAAATATTCACCCAAATGTATACTTAAGCTGACAATGTAATGGTTTGACATATCATTGACATTCACAATCTCTGTAAAGATATTCATATTTATTATATTATAAAAAGTTACCAAATACGTTATTCACCCTTTTCGGTTTTACAGTGAGAAATTTTTACAAGGCATGATGCTGTTGCTTTGGCTTTATACAATGCTTCTAGCAAATGCCATTACTTACCTTTTAACAAACTGATAGCTTTTTTTATCAATATGTCTGTTATCTGTGAGTCCTTTCATAAATAATGTACTTTAGAAGCTCTCTATATGAATTTTATAAGAAATAGTCTTTTTTTTATTTTTGATTGCACTGACATTGACTTTATGTACTTTATTGATCCACTGTAATATACCACACAAGGACTTACATTGCTGTTTTCAAGCCTGCCATGTTCTATTCATAAATCACACCCTGTCTTGCTGAGAACTCAGGAACCTACATTTATATATTGAATTTTTGTTCACATTGTGAAAATAAAACCAGAGCACTCTGAACACAACAGTCAGAACCCCTGAGAGAGTATATGGTGTTCAAATAACCTGTCTGGATCCTTTGTGAATAGATGCTGAAGCATTTATATCTTTCCTTTAGTTCTGCATTACAGCTTGACAGGACTTCTCTCTCATTTCAAAGTCACTGAGGTCAGTATAATTACCTACATGCCCAGTGAACCATAATTTAACAGTGACCTTTACAGGGAAAATAATTTCTTTGCTCTCTACTTTCTTCCTTAAGTATAATAAAAGCTTAAATGGGTGTGTATTCTTTTGTTTGCTTTTACTTTTAGAAATACCAATTTCAAGGTTCATTTTTCCTATTTTGCTAGAGATCTTAGATGTGAATGCAGGAACTCTATAAAAGGGGATGAGAAATTTCAGCGTTGAACATGAGGGACCTTTCTTCTAACTGATTTTTATAAGTATTAGAAATGAAGAGACATCAATACAAGCAAATATAAGACAAATCCAAGGTTTTGAAAACTGAAAGATCTTGAAGTTTAAAAAGCTTAAAATTGGCTTGATGTTCCAACATTTGGCCCATTTAGTGGCTCCAAAATAAGATCAATGGACTCAATATCTTAGAAATAGGTTTAAAGGCGTTATTTTAACTTACTAGTTACAGAATTTGAGTCTGAAAATACGTATGCATCTACTTAAATATATATGAGTAGTACAAATAACGTCTGTTGGGTTATATACATTTCTAGGATTGGGCCCTAAAATAATTTTCAGTATAAAGTTGTACAACTCTGACAGCGCGCAGAGACTGGAAGCTGATATAAAAAGCCATGGAGCAGTCCTGAGTACAAAAAGCCATTTTGTTCAGCCTTTGTAGGTCACTTTTAAAGTGAAAATTCTGCACTGAGATGGAAAAAAAATCAAACTACAAGTATCTTTTTCAAATGGCAGTGACCCTAAGATTAACTTTCTCTACTGTTCCCATATCATACTTCTTCGCTGTTGAAATGAACCCGTGCGTTTTTGTTTATTTTTTTTTAATCCATCTTTGCAGTTATGCTCGACTTGAAAACTAGCAAACAAACTCCAGACAGTTGGAGGTAAGGTTGTTGCATTGCATCCCTATGAGCAAAATGCTTGTCTTGTACCACAAGGAGTATGCCTACTTTGCTATGCCAAAAAATAAAGTAGCTTGAGATTCTTCTCTTCTCTCTCACAGGGAGCTTATCCTTTGTATGGGTCATGTGGCTGTAGAATGAATCCTCTTCATTCCACCCTTTCCTTGTCTCTCATCTGCTTTTAGAGCCTGCAGGATGCAGCCATTCTGTTCTGTGAACAGAAGTACTTCAGTGAATTCTGTCTTTGCAGTAAGGTTGAAGTGGAATCTACCTCTTGCTTATCCCTTTTCATGTCCCCCTGGACAATGGTTAGTCAATCTGTGGATAACAGTATCCAGTATTATAGACATAGTAGAAGTTTACAAGCATGTAGAAATGAATCTCAGTAAATAGCTTTCCATATTTAAATTAAGGTTGATAACAAGCAAATCTTAGCATGGTGGGAAAGCCCTAGACAACAGGGGAAAAAAAGCTAGCCTTTCAGTACTTTATACAACTTAATTACATATCCTGTAGGCCTGTGCAAATAGGGAACTATTTGATTCAGATTCAGCCAGTTCAGATGCCAGAGATTAGATTTGGTGATCTGAATCATTTTTCCAATTCAATTCAGCCAAATCACTTCAAAAGATTTGGAGCCAATTCAGAGATTCGGCCCTGGAGTAAAATGGGGAATCAATTAAATATCTATAACTTAGTTGTTTTTTGGCTGATTCAGATGAAACTTACAGGGATGTTAGCTTCTGCTGAGAGCATGAAGCCTGCCACATTTCAAGCTGATAAGCCCCTGCACCTATGGGAAACGGCACCTCAAAGTTCTGAAAGCAAAACCCACGGTATGTGTATGTTAAGCCACAGTAGGATGAAAACTGCAGGGATGGTAGCCCTTGCTGAGAAACCTTGCTGCAAACTTTCAAGGAGAAAGGTACAGGGGTTTCTGCAAAACCTTACCTCTGCATTTTTTACCTGCACTGCTACATCCCCCGCCCCTTTACCTCCGCCCCTACCCCAACCTGTCCCTCACCCCTCACTTCATTTCCATTTTCACTGACTGGCCTGCCAGGTCAGCCTCTGGTTTCTTTACTATCCCTTCTATACAGGACGAGGAAAAAGCTTCCTAAGATATATATTTCTAACTATTTCAGGCTTTTTCATAATAAACATATAAACATAAAAACACAAGATAAGCCATTGCACACAATGAGTAACATATATCCAATACAACATGTTTACTTCTTGCTGTCAAGTCCTTTATAAAAAGGAAGACTCTGTGACAGTTCCAGCTGGGTACCTTGGATGCTGCTGGTGCTATTGGTGTTGAGCCAGCTAAGTTATTTTCACCTGCCATCATTCACAGTGGTGGATGGAGACGAAGCTGTAGGGGAGGAGGAGGCTTCCCGGGGTATGAGTGCAGAGGCTGTGTAGAGTCAGGGAGTGAGCACGGGAACACATGCACTGCCTACGAGCACCCATCTCATGAGTTTTGCCTGCCTGCTGCCAGAGGTGCAGGACCCCAGAACCCAGACTCTCCATGCACTGATCTCCTTGACAGCTGGCAGGCAGTTCAGCCCCCCTGTGCCTTAATACATGCACAGTGTCACCTATGTCATGAGTTTTGCATGTCAGCTGTTTGAGGTGCAGTTTCCCAGAAACCACTGCATTTATCACCTTGAAACTTGGCAGGCTTTATGACCTCCATAGAGGCTATCACTGCTGCAAGTTTCATCCAAATCAGCCAAAAACCAACAAAGGGACAGATATTTCATTAATTCTCCATTATACCCTATGGCAGAATCACCAAATATTTTCTGAATTGATTTGGAAAGCCTAAAACTAGTGATTTGATTCAGATTCATAGACCCGGCCTCTAAATCATCTCCAAATCCAAAACCAAATCACAATCCAAAGTTCTGCACAGCCCTAATATCCTGGTTGCTTCACTATTACTTACTGGATGAGATCCTGAAAAGGGTTGTATAGAATACAATTACTAAATGATTAAAGGATGATAGCATAATGAAGTTCAGTTTTATGGAACATAGTTTTTTTTCAAGCAAACTGTCTTTTTTGACCTGATTGCCTTTATCAACCGAACGTTCAATCCTTGACAAAGATTTTCGATATATTCAAGATTCTGCATGGCATTCTTCTTAAAATGGCACTATCAAAAAATCAGGCTTGCATATGCCAAAAACAAATTTAAAAAATTGGGTAATTGGTAGTTTTCAAAAATATTTCTCAATAAAGAATTATCCTGTGGAGGCTCTTCTGTTGAAGTTGCACAGGAATCCGGTTATCTACAGGAAACCAGTTGTCTGATGTGGTTGCATGTGCTAATGCAGTACTAGACTTTATTACTTAGAAGGTTCTCCTTCAGTCCTATATTCCTAAACTAAGACTGGATATAGTTATAAAATGTATACTCAAAGTTAAGTAAGAGTATGGGTTAAATCATACTTTGAAAGCCTGTTGCCCAGAGAGTTCATGGAGTATGCTGGGAACTCATGTTCAGTTGATTTTTCCCAAATGACCCTCAAGTAGAACACTATTTCAGGATACCCATTGGTCTCAGATTAAACGGAGTGAGATGGTGACAAATACATAATGATTGAAAACATTTGATTATTGTTATGAGGTTCACAGTAAACTGGAACACTTAGCTACCTAGATGCAAGCCATCCATATGCTTTTTTTTTTTTGAGATGGTCAGATATAAGATCCCAAAGCCAAGGACAAAGAGTGTAGGATATACTTCAGGAATATAATTCTCGGATAAAATTATTCAAATGGACTTGGCAATAATGGTGAACATAATTTAGCAAAGTAATTCTGACCACAAGAAATAACTGGTCCCTGGAATACTGAGCAGAAGGAAAGACGTGTACTACCTTTGCAGCTGGCACTGGCAACTTCTCCTGGAATTCTGCGTCGTGATTCTGGTGTCTAGAAAACAAGAAGAATGGTGGACAAACAGGCTGTTATTGAGAAAAGAGTCACAAAAATGGTCAGAAAGCACACCCTATAGTAAGCCTCAAAGAGCTCAAAATTGTTTAGCATAACACAGAGGAAGTTAGTTGTCCTGATCCTACTCTGTGTACTGACAAAGAAAATATATTTTTTGATACTTAAGGCCTCTTTAATCTACTGTAAAACTGTATGCATATAAAACAGCATGCAAGATACAGCTATTAGAAGCTAAAGTTAAAAAAAAGTTGGACTAAAAATGAATCCATAGTGGAATGTTGCCTAACTCTACCCAGGGTTATGCTAAATTCTTCATACTTAATGTTTAGATCTGTCATGTAGTTCTGAGTGCGGGTTTTTTCCCCCCTCTGCAAAAGCTACACTTTTGTTTAAACATATTTACTGGAATTGAAGCAGGAACCAATTCACAGAAATCCTATGTCCGGTGTTGCACAGGAGATCAGACCAAGTGATCATCAAGGTCCAGTTTTGGCTTAAATCTATGGTTCCTTATAATAAATTTCCCTTGTGGGGGAAAAAACCAAACCCTATATAAGCTATTGTCACAATGCTATCATTATTCTGATGCATTCCTTGAACCATGAGACAAACTGGGAGTGTCTATACAAATGTTTAATCGTGCATTAGCATAGTTTACTGCAAAGTAAGCATGTGTGTTTACACATGTACATGCTTACTATGCAGCAAACTTCCCTAATCCTGAGTAAATTTGCTACATGCAAATGCAAGTAGCAAAATTTCTCAGGATTAGCAATAGCACCATAGCAAAATGTGCTCCTGCTTAGCCATGCACCAGGGGGTGGGAGATTAGCTCCCTGCCTCCGGAAGCTGCCTGCTGCCAGGGTGGGCTCCACCGCAGGAGTCCTGCCCCAGCGTCAGAAAGCTCCAAGCCCTCTGCTCCAAGATCACAATCAGAGAGCAGGAGTTGGGAGACACTTGTCTCCCAGTGCCGGTTCCGTGACCATGGGTGTGGTGCTGGGAGATCCTTATCTGGGAGGTTCAGATAAGTCTCCAAGTGTTGGCCCCACAGTGTCATGGTTGTAGTACTAGCACTGGGTATGCCCTGCTGGTGGGGTCAGGGGAGCGTGTCCTCCCCACACCAGCTCCACAAGCATGGAGCTAGGAAGTTTGTTCCTTGCTCTGCTCTGAACTCATTGAGTGGTGAACAAGCTGCCCAGCTTCTGCCCAGTGTGCTGGGAAGGGACTGGGAACTGTCCTGGTCAGGGACAGGTCCTAGCTCTGATCAGGTGACGATGGTACAGGGCTTGGAAAGAGCTACAGGGGTGGGGCTCTTGCTCCAATCTCCTGATGGGTAGCTTTTAGCAAACTAGCTGTCTCCCAGCCTGGTGTGCCCTGCTGTCTCCTGGGCTAGCACCCAGGGAGCTCACCTGATGCTGACAGGGGCCCATTGCAGGGCTGCAGGAAACTTGGTGCAAAGAGCAGCAAATATTCTCCCTAATCCCAAAATGTGTAGATGCCTGCCCAAAAATGCTTAATCCAGCATAGTTTACCCCAGACTAAATTTAGGGCTGATCAAATGCATGGGTAGATGTGCCCTGTATCTTTATAGGAAGAACAAGGGGAAGTGTTTTCCAAAAGATTTTACCTTCCCTTTCAACTAATACTCATGCAAAAGTTCTGTAAGAATGCAGTTTGTCAATCTCTGTGCGAGAAACAGAACCGTAAGAGGAGTCAATCCAACTGCCTTACATGTAACATCTGTGTTAGTGAGTATTTTAGTGCACTTCTGTCTTCTGAATAGTTTCACCTGAGGTACATGAACACCAGCATTTCCATTTCGGTACAGAAACTTTGTGGATACTGGCAGAGATGGATTAAATCCTAGATTGTTCATTGCTATGTAGTATCACTTTACTCTGAATACAAGGAATTGCATGATACCCAGGGTCTCATGGGATTGTCATGCTAGATCTTGTGGCCTTTGTGACTGTGTGACTTGTCTGAACCATTGTGCATAATTTAATACAAGAAGAATGAGATTTAATTCATATAAGGTAGCTTTCCTGACTTAAAATGTAGTGATTGATCAAAGTAGTTCCATCTATTACTCTGCCCGCAGTGAAGACCACTCTCATCTCAAGCCTTAGTCAAACTCAGAGTTTTGCAAAGGTTCATCATGCATGGTATTACAAACAAAGGGAATGGAGGGGAGGAATCTTGAAAGCATGCTTGCTTCTTAGCCAGCATTTTTCACAGAGTCATGGAGCGATTAAAATGTCAAGTCAGCTGACAGCCAAGTGTCGGGAGGAATTTACAAAGCAATTGCATGAACAAATTCACCTCTAGCAAGCAGTTCACAAACAGCAGTTTAAAACAAAAACCTCGTTGCTAACAAGAAATTTGGCAAATGGTTGAAAAGGAAGGGGCTAAAAAAACCCAATCCCACGGCTTTAAATAGCTCTTGTGCAGATGCAGAGAAAATTGTCAACATTTCTGTCACATTCCTATGTTTGATTTTTATGGTAAGTATAGGAAAGGCAAATTTGCTACCTAAAAGTGGGTCAACTGCATGAACTTTAATATTAAAGCTTGCATCTAAATCATTCCTGAACTTCAAGTCATATCTAACAGAATAATTGGTGCGTAACACTGCTAGTGGTGTGGATTTTCGTATGGCAACATGCTATATGATGCCCTGTTTGCAACTCTGCACACGCAAATTAGATTTGTTCCCCTAAACCATGGATCATTATTCTAATGACAAGCATTTCATGTGAAATTTTAAGCTTCCTCAAGAACATCTGCTCAAATGCAAGTTTTTCTTTTTCTTAGTGAGATTTTGTTGATGAAAAGAACTGGAATGGCAACCATTTCTCTCCATGTTTACAGAAGAGATGCACTACATGTAGCTGTAGTTAAAATCCTGCCTTTCCCAGAGATCTAAATCTTGATTTGAATGAATGATGTCTAGGGGTCAATTCTTCCTAATCCTTGGTACTTCTAACTGTGATGGCGATTGCTAAAACATAAGATAACTCACTCAGTTTTTCAGTAGAAATTAGATTGGGACTCCAACTTGCTTCATATAAGCTTCCGATAACCATCAAATACGTTCATGTGTGGTCATCTGTAGAGATCGGTGTATTGTTTCTTATGAATAGTTTATTTGACCTTATCCTACTTAACAATTCAATTGACTCACTGTGCAATGTTGTCTAATTTTATGTGCATGTCAGCTTAATTAATTAATTCATATCTGTTATTAACTGTGTGAAGTCTGTGGTCATCTAAGTCTCATGCTATCAGTTATGATCCCTGATCAGGTGGCTTAACTTTCACAAAGTATGTTCACTTCTACTTACTTTCTTTTTCTTTTTCTTTTTTTCTTTTGGTCAGTTTCTTAATTAAATCACTTTTGCCTTAGGGTACTTGACTTAATTCTCCATTCTGTCTACATTGGTGTTCTATTACTGTATTAATTTCAGTATAAAATTTGTTCAATGAAGCAAAAAATCAAATTCTTAAAATTCACACAATGCTCATTAATACTGCAGTCCTTCTTTTGGAGAATGGTTGCAAAGCGAACAGTTTAATTTTAGGCCTGACCAAGAAAGGTATAATAAATGCAGTACATTTTTACACTTGATGCGGAGAAATATATATAATCTCTAGATAAATAGACAGATATGGAATAAAGTAGCTAATTAGCTGAAGTAATTGCTCATTTTAACCAGGCAGTTTTTCTTTTTCTCCTTAAAACAATCTAAAGTTGTTACTTATTGAAAATCTAAGGTTCTGTACAAGCCTGCTGATGAAATATGGGACACAATGTCACAAATACATCTCTGTTCATAACACCTTCATCCCAAGGTGCACTTGTGTTCTATTTGAATCTACTTAATCATTTTATACTGGTAGATTAGATATACATCTAAGCAAGTGAAATTTTAAATCTAAAAGACCAAGGGGAAAAATCAACCAGAAGCAATGAGGTGTCACAAGAAATATGCTGATACATCCACAAGCTTAATTGGCAGGCATTTAATAAATGGCTGGGGAACCATCTTTAAAGGTCACAGCAACTCTGTTTCATTCTTGTTCGCTTTACTTCTCTGGCCATCTAGTCTGACCCCCGCCAATGGCAGGAATGAGTGCCAGGGTCACAGGACCCCAGCCAAGTACCTATCTATTTTACCCCCCTGCCTCCCCTGAATCACTTAATTGAAACTCTTACCCCCATCCTCCAAAAGCAAGCAGAATCAGTAAGGATTAGTCTTTCAGTGCTGCACATGACTTTCAGTATGAGGCATGTCTTCAACTATCATACCTGGATCCAGACCCAAAACTTATTTTAGTTTGGAATCCAGGGTTTTGCTATGAGTTTCCTTTGTAAAGAGTATATCACTAATATGTATCTTTATTGTGGCCTATGAGACAATGGTAGTGCTTAGTGTGATGTGAGCACAAGTAATTCAACCTAAAGCCCAGGCCTTGGTGAACAGAAAGCTTTACTGGGGTCTTAGATAAGCTGCACGTATAAAGTACCTGTTCGCTCTTGGCCAGGCTCTCCAAGAGAAATTGATGACTCTTCAAAGAGGGGCATGCAGCTAAAATCTAGAGGTGTTTGACTATTGAACCCTTTCAGACCTTTATCTTTGGCATCACCTTCCGGTTCTGCTTTAATCTCCCAGCAATGAGATTTGAAACATGAATTAAATATATTATAGATTTGTAGAAAAAAATAATGCAAAAGAATAACAACTTACTTTGAGACTTCTGTTTTAATCTAGTAGCACTGTTCATAATCCAGGTCTTGAAATGAAGCCCTGACTTCTCATGCGTGCAGAGCTGATTCTTGAAACAGTCTAGCCTGTTTGTAAATGTAAGCATCCAACTTGTGGACAGTGAAAGAAGGTGTGTGAGCCATGCTCCCCAGTCAGTCTGAAACTACGGTGGATCAGCAATCTAGAAATACATATATTACTGCTTTGTTGTCTTGATCGTGAATATGTCCTATGCTGTCGGTACTGAGATCCAGTTGGTAACTGTCTGGCTATTATACCACTTTATGTCAATTTGCCTGACTCCATCAAACACTTTTTGATGTGACCTTCCCAGATAGGTATGTTTTGTTGGTTGTTGCTCCCAAGTTTGCAAAGTTTTCAGTATTCCTCTATTGCTCTGTTCATCAGCTCAGATGAAGACATAGTCATCCAGGCGGGGCATCCTGTAAGAGATGGTAATAGTTGGTCTTTGACTGCCACCCCAGTCTGCACCAATAGCCACTCTGTCTGTATTACCCCACTAAACAGACTTGTATTTGTGATTTAAATTACTTGGATTCCTAATGACTCCTAATGGTATGACTCCTGGAATGTCTTTTCCACTCCCTGGGCATAAGCCATTATGCCAGCTTAGTTTTTCCTTCAGTTTTTGAGTTTTTGCCAATGGGACTAGTTGAAAGTCACTGTCTTTCTTCCTTTGTTTTCTGGCTTTTTATTGTCCTTTTCATCATAGTATCTCAGTTCCTTCCAGAAGTGTAATGAGAACTGAAATGAAAATAGTCACATGTGATTCATTCTTCCCCTTATTCAGTCTCCAGGAAGAAACGTGTGTGTTCAGTGTAGTGACTTCTTTTTAAAATTTGGATCTCTTTCACAGCTCCAGTGATGACAGAAAGCAAATATGGAGGGAAAGGACAAAATAAATTAAAAAAAGCAATATCGTAAAAGGGATCTTAATATCTGAATTAGACATCTCCAGTCTCGTTGACAAGCAAGATTAGATAGGCCTAGAATTTAGAGAAAATATGAACATATTTAAAAAAAATACTTGTTTTCTTGAAAGTGCTGATGTTATGTGGTGAAGGAGGTTGAATTTTAATTATTTTTTCAGAGCTTTATAAATTCTAGCTCACATAGATGTAAAAGTGTCTTGAGCAGATTACTTTTTGCAGTGATTTGGTTCTCAGTTAGGTAAAATAAATTATCCATTGTTACCCTGTAAGGTATTAAAAACAAATAAACAAACCCCTCACACCCTGAATTCTCTGAAATGCATCCAATTTACTACAATACCATCAGTAAATGAAGTTGTGCTGATTGCTGATTTGATTGGGTATATCAACAACACTCAGTAACCCAAAAGATCAGACTGAATTCCTTACCATGCTAGGGTCTAGTGTTATATGCTGTGCAGAAATAAAATACAAATAAAGAGCACACTTGTATGACTCCCTTTACAAGTTTTGGTTTTATTTATGTTCCTGAAAAAGCCTATCTGTGCTTATTTAGTTTCATCAAGTGAATATCTTGGTTCCCAAAACTAATGAATCAAGTTTTAAGTCCAGATTATAGGTGTTCTTCAGTTTCTAGTGTTCTCAGCAGGGGCTGTCCAGCTGGTAGCCTGTGATCCTCATTCAGCCTGAGGGGTTAGTGTGCGGCCCCAATGCAGGAGCTGCTTGAATTGAGTTTTGAACGTTGAGCCAATGAAGAATTCGGGCAGATTCAGGAGTTTTGTTCTGAATATTTATCTATTTGAATATACTTAATTTCAGAACATCAGAACAGAATTTAATTTTGCAGCAAATGTGAAATGGCTTAATTGCCTTATAAGTAGCCTGTCTACATTAATAATGACTATATAAATGCCTGTAATAATATATGAGTAAGCAAGCATCTCACAAGTCATAAATGCATCGGCCCTTGCAATTGTACCATGCCCCATTTTATTGTGAGAGAAATGAATTGCTGATAAATACTGGTTTTCCCAAGGTTGCTCAAGATGACTGTAGCTGTGCAAGGAATGAAACCTGAATCTTGCACGTCTCTGGACTGCTGGAATAGTTTTTTCTCATTACTCAGGGGCACACTCAGCATCTGGGGAGGAGTGGAGAACAATTTACAAGATTCTGAAGATGGATATAACTTTTTGCCGCCTCCTTGTGTGCTGTAAATAAGTTTACAGATCTGGGACAGGCAGTAACTGATGGGCTTAAATGGGAATGAATACTGATGTGATAGGACTCAAAATGCAAACTGTCTATTAAGTCCAGGAATTATTTTATGTTCAACATTCACCAAATAAAAATGCAGTTGCAACTATGATCACAGTTATCTTTAGACATAACATGGATTGCATCTGCTCCTTATTTTGACTTCCTATTATGTTCCTTATTTTGTACTGTGCTATAGAGACAAACTGACTTTCTACCAGGAACTGGAAGTGAATATGATCGACTTCAGTGCTTGTTCCACGTATATTTCTCAGCCATATGAAAACATCTCAGATTAATACTTTGTTTTTTGGATTCTAAGGTTCAGCTGCTATCACTGCATCTTCCGCTGAATTTGAATCTAGAAGCCGTTTAAAATTGGAGAGAAAATCTGAAAAAATATTGGAAAATGGACTATATCTTTGTAGTACTAAATTCAGCAAAACAATAAAAAGCACATGCTTGTCTATTAAGCACCTGCAGGGAGTTCAGCATGTGCTTAATTGCTTTGTTGTGTGGTAAAAGAAGTAACTTCCCCCAGATTATTGCCCTACAGTGAATAGAGAGTCCAGTATCCAGCATTAGCTTGGTTGGCAATATTCATGTTGTTTTGGGCAATGTTAAGTGACATGGCTGTTTGTAC
>JAGPOW010000261.1:133020615-133042948 GCA_030014935.1 Caiman crocodilus
AAGTTATAAAAGTAATGCCATGGCACACAAATAGATAAAAATACCAAAATACAAGGGGAGATACAAAATGCACACATACAAATTTCAAAACACAATTCCGTATCTTAAAGTGAAAGAAAGAGTACGGAAGACAAGGTAGTAGAGGAAAAACATATCCAAGGAGGGGAGAGCAACTGCAGGGAAGAGGAAAAGGGGCTTTCTCCTACACAGCAACAATGACCACTGACTTTCATTGGGGAGCCAGTATTTCATTTTTATTAAGGGTTTGTTTGTTTGGTTTTTTGGCGGGGGGGGAGTTAGTTAATTTTGCAGACAATCCTGAATTTTGTGGTTTCCACATCACAAATTAAGTAGACATCTAGCTATAAGCATTCTCTATTAGTGGTTTCTCTGTGGCGTAAGTAAGGATGGGCCTGAGAAGGCTGACCCAGAGGGGAGAATGAGCCCTATTTGTTGAACAGAGATAGAATGACAAAACTTTTGCTTATACCAGGTAGAGCAGGGATGGGCAAAATCTGGCCTGCTTGCTGGATCCAGTTGGCTGTGAACTCCTGTGCCTGGATAGCTTGGGCTGGTCCCCGTGGAGACCCCAGCTGACTCTGTGTGGGAAAACTCAGACTGGGGTTGCCATGGAGGCCAGCCACACTGGAAGCACACATGACAGAACAGCAAAGGGGGCCACTGGGAGCTTGGGATGGGGGCAGCTTGCTCCAGAGCCAGGGAAGAGCTGTGATCTGTAGCCTGCATGCTCCATGCAGAGGCACACAAGAAGAGGATCATGGCTCTGCCCTGGATCTTGGCAATGGTGACAGCCTGGTCTGAAGCAGGGTGAAACCACGATCCCATCCTTGCACACTAGAGATCATGGCTCTGCCCTGCCTGTCCCATCCCTGAAGTAGAGAGAGTTTCTCTGTCTGTTTTAAAAGTATATTTCTCATTTCATGCTGTATTTTTCATGCATCTTAAAGATTTAGGACAATATTTAAGTGGGAGCAAGTCCATGTAGTGGCATTAACTGTACAAGCACATTGACATGTCAGATCAGATTTGGGATTGACACACTTGGGATCTCAATATTGTGCTGTTAGGCAGGAGGGCATGACACAAAATTATACACACGCAGACACAAGCTACACATCAGACACTGGGTCCACGTACACATGCACATACCCACAAACACGGACTTTGGTCATGGCTATGTGTTAATATTAGGGGTTACTTAGGGTCACTTGGTGCCCCAGGGTTACTTGGGGGTGAAGAAAAATCTGGGAGACAAAGGAGGTGAAGAAGTGGAGCCAGGGGATCAAGCTGGGGCAGAAGAGAGCTGAGCTGGTCAAAAAAGCTGGGAGGAGCAGCAGAAAGGTGAAGTGACAAGTAGTGGAGGAAAAAACAGAGCTGGGAGGTAAAAGTTAGAGGAGGTTGGGAGATAAGGAGGCGAGAGAGAGCAAGGGTTGGAGCTAGGGCTGAAGGTGGGAGGCAGGTCGGGGTTGCAGAGACCTGGGAGGAGCTGAGGGATGATGGGGGCTAAAAGATCAAAGAGCTGTGGGGAGAAAGAGAGAGAGATGAGAGGAAGGTCAGAGAGGCAGAAAGCAGAAATTGGAGCAGGGCTAGATCAGTAAGACAAAAACCCAACTTAGGGTTCCAAAAGAATAGGTTTTTTAATAAACAAGCAACACACTATACAGCCCAAAAAGTTATTGGTTCTCTTTCTCTTGCACTCGCACACAGCAGGAGAGGAAAGGCTTAATGGAGGGACTGAGATCAAGGTGTGCAGAGACAGAGCTCAGGTCCCCTGCGTGGGAAAAGAAGGTGGGTGATAGCTATCTATCCAGGCTGTGAGTTGATCTTTGATGGTCAGTCAAAGTCTTCTCTAGTGAACTGTTGTCCAGAGTGGGCCTCTGGGTGGATAGATGGTGTGGCATAGTGCCTGTCCATCTGGACAGGGGTCCTAAGCAAGTCATACTGTAAGGGTGTCCTGAGAAAGTCATACTGTACCATCCCTTTTACAGGGGTAGGCTACCTGCGACTTGAGTGAGAAGGACATACCCAGGCAAGGGCCGGTCCTGCTCAGATGAGGTTATGTAGTTTCATGTGTCTCATTGTATGGGGAGATACAGTGGTGGAGTTGCTGGTTCTGTTCTGTTCTTTGTTTTCATGTTGCTGGTTTCTTGGGTGGGGTGGTCTTTATCTTTCAAATATCGGGTTTTATCTCTGGTCTTAGGACTAGGTCTGGGGTTTCAGGGAGAGTCAGTGCAAGGCAGTGGTCCAGTCATTAAGTTGATGGCTCGGTCGTTAAGTTGATAGTTCAGTCATTCAGCAGGAGCTATTCTTAGGCCTGCTAACATTATGTCTCAAGCACTCTCCTTCACTCTTATTCATCCAGGAACCAATTTATATAGATGGGGTAGGTATGAGTCACAGTTACAACACAATTACAATAGGGTATGCCTGGGCAGGAGACATGAGATGAAGACTTGACATTACTTTGGCTAACTTTACAGAAACAGGCCTAAATCATACAATATCAATATAAAACAGTAAAATCCAATGCAAACACTAAAGGAATACAATATAAAACAGCAAAAATCAATACAAAACAAAACAAAACACTATTTACAATATAACAAGGGGCTTGTTACAATAATGACATACAAGAACTATGACTACCTATAACTACTTATAAGGGATAGAGGGGGCAGGGAGAGAGTAAGAAATGGTTGGGGAAAGGGGAAGGAATGCATTTTTAAGTTAAAAACAAACAAAACAAACCCAAACCGGAAAAACCTGGGTTTTGCTACAATTACCCACTTATACCCACTATGACTCAGCAACATTCCCCCTCACCCAAGCAATCTTGACTCTGCTCAACAAGAATTTAGTATTTAACATTTCTAAACCATGTAATAAATATGTTTTCATATACATTCAGCAATGCTTCCATGATTTACCTATTTGAAACAACACATAACCTATGAATTTAAAAAAGAACAAAAGCAAATATCCCTTTAAACTGACAACTGGCAAAAGCCAAAGAAGAGTGCCTGGCAGAAATTCAAATTCATCCCATGGGTTACGTGGAATAAAATATATAGGGCGTATCTATAGATGTGTCAGTGATTAATCCTAGAAGAAGACAAACTTTTATTAGAAGGTTTGAAAAAAAAAATATTCATGACTTTTCGGGTGCAAATACTGGCAAATATTAGCCAAGCACAGCAAGATGCCGACCTGTCCGCCATCACTGTCTGGGTGTATCCCATTAGCCAATTTACCACCCATCTGCTAGTGTAATCATCTGTCACAGCTGCTTAGTTTATTTATGAGTATAGGATGAGATACTGTATCGAAGGCCTTCTTAAAATCCAGTAGATGACATCTACCTTGTCCCCTGCATCTAAGCATTTTGTGATCTGGTCATAAAAAGAGACAAGGTTAGTTGGGCAGGATCTACCTGCTATGTATGAACCCATGCTGGTTGCCCTTCAATATTACTTTTCCTGCTGGATTTCCACAAATGTGATCCTTAATAATTTTTTATTGCCCTAGTCTGCCCTGTAGGGGTCCTATATCACCCTGTGCTGCCTTTTTGCTCCCTATATAACTAGAAGGGCCTGTTCTCTTGTTTTTAAGTTAGCCTGTTTTTCTTATAGTAAGACACATTGAGCCTTTGTTGGGAAAGGCATCGTATGAATTAATGTAATGGTTTTGAAGATAAGTGTGATAAGGCATTATGGAGGCACAATATGCCAGTTAGCAGCAGAGTCTAAATGAAGAGGCAACTTGCAGAAGCCGTAGAAATAAACTGTGAGGGAATGGATTCCAGCCGTCCAACTCGAGCTGAGGTGGCATGTATGTGAGTTTTGCCTTCCCACAGATAGGCCATTGCTTTGCACCTAGACTCCGATGTTAAGAATTCCAGTTGGGAGTGGGACTCAAAACTGAGATCCTATAGTAGCTCATTTTTGTCTTTTGGCCTTAATCTATTAACTTCTGCTTTTGAGCTGTGATCTATCAAACTTTAAGATATTTAGTTATAATGCTTGTGATCTATAAAACAAGGGCAGATGTAGAATAATTCCACCAGAGAGGGAAATAATAGAGCCTGTGTGGTGCTAAGCAATAAAAATATCCATTTAGCAGTTATAAGCTAGAAGATTTTCTTCTTATGACAAATATTATTCTTCCTTTTTAGGATTCCCTAGTGGTTGCCAGATATACTCTATAATACTTATCAGTGCTGTTTTAATTAAACAGTTAAAACTTACTTCTAGGAATCAAAGGAAATTGTCCTTATTCCTTGGCACAAAAGTATATGTAATCACAGATGCTGTAGTCCATTGGACATGGTTTCCCCTTGTGAAAATGGCTCAATTTATCTACTAAGCAACATTAACTGAAACAGTAATCACAGATATAACAGTAGGTTGTACTTTCATGGAGTAGAAAACATTTGGCACTGACTTATGTTCCCTGTTAAATTTTACAGCAGGGATATCTGGGAAGAGTTGGGGATGAAATTTTAGTTCAAGTAAATGGGATATTATTATCACGTATGTAATTGTTCTACATGTACATATACACAACTTATTTTTACTCACTGCTCAAGCTTTCTGTTTTGCAAGTAATTTTAGCTGATCTTTATTATAATAGTATGTGGTTATGACTTACTTTCTGAACATCTTCCTCTCCCACACTTCCTTCTTGAATAGAAACATACCAGTCCTCAAAAATTAATCTCTTCAATAATCTGTTGGTATATTTCCACTAGGTCTTTCCATAGTAAATCTTAATGCTATATCATTTTCAAAGATAAATGAAGGCTTTCTGCTTCAGCTGTTTTTGTGTATTCTTACCTCCCTCCTTCCTCCTCCTCCCCCCTCCCAGCTTAAGGAACTCAAGTTTGCCTAAATATTGCCTCATCAGTTTGACTTAATGATAAAAATGTCTACTAGATGAGTTATTCTTTTTTCAATTGCATTCATAAATGGCTGAGGCAGAGTAAAATGTCCCCCTGCTGATGTTGCTCTTGCATGTATTAGTGCTGCTACACTGGGTACTGATATAACCAGAGGTTCCTTAATTTCTTTAGTACACCGCAGTTCCCATGAAATAGTCTGCTTGACTTCATTACCTGCATTAGAAAGACCACTGACAGGACCCATAGATTTTTTTTGTTGATCATATGTTTTTGACTGACTGGGATAATACCTTATATTAGCTGGAAGTTTGGAACTGCCACTGAAATACCTTAAGTACTTCATGCATTGAACAAATGAGGGGGGAAAAGCCAGTCTTTTCATAAAAAATTCTGTTTTAAATTGATTCAAAGTTCTCCAGAAATGGGGCTTGGCATGTAGGTGCAGAGGTGTCTTCTGTAAATTACCTTTGTATTACACTGTAGAACACTACAGAAAAAAATCTGGAGCATTGAAACTATTTAATTACTAATTAAAGTCACTTTTCTCAGGCTATTGTCTTAAGATACAAATTCTTTAGGTTTAGGTTGATAGGTTTGGATTCATTATTGCAAAGTCACCTGCTTTATGCTAAGTATTTTCTAAATGTAGAAAACTATTGTCACTGAAATGCTTGCAATCCATACTGACTGTCTATTGTTTTTACCGTTTGGTTTACTACTCACCGTTATAGTTATCACAGATATGTGTAGCAGACTCTTGAGTCCTTGCATTCAAAACAGCAGGATGATACTAAGTTTCCCAACTTCAATGTTAATTACCTCTATCGGGATGTTCTTCTAGGACATCCCCTTGCTGGAGAGTATCCCAATATTGCAGGATTACAATAGCAACAGTTAAACTATAAGTGTTGATTTTTGATGGGTGTTTCTTCCTGTGGCATCCCTTTCCTCTTTCTTGTTGGTAATGTATTTTAGAAGGCAAGGAAAGAGCATGATGCAGCATCAATATAATGACAGAGAGATTAACTTTTTTCTAAAGAAATGTAACAAATTTACTGTTTGGTATGTTGATCCAGCAACTATGTTTCTTCTACTCTCACCTCTGTGAGATGTTTATAGATTGTACAATGCTGCCTTGTTTGCATCGGACCTGGAGGTTTATGAGTGTGAATATGAATTTATTTGTACTTTTCATTCAGTTGTATTGGCATGAGTCAGTAAAGTCCCAGAGTTCCCTGAAGAAGCAGACAACATTCAGATCCATAAGAATATCTTTTCCATAACTTTTGGTTGTGATATTAAGTATTAGTTCCTAACTCTTGCAGTGTCCCATTTTTAAGGCTTTTTGTTTTTTCCTTGATAATGGAACAGAATTTTTGGTGGGTTTTTTGGGGGTGGGGAGGAGGGGAAGAGAAGGGGATGATCTAGAGGCAATATAGAGAGTGATGTATGCCTTTCTGTAACTTGACTATTTAGCCTCTTTGCCATTGTGTGGGTTACAAGACTAAAGAACCAGATTGAAATTATATGACAGTTTTCGTTATGTTTGTCTGATTGCAAAAGACAGATGTAATGAAGTACATTGAGTAAAATGATAGTGCTTTTCCTCATGTTGAGAATTTAGTACACTATCACAGCTTTAGCTCTTACAAGCTGGTTTTGCAAAAGTATGTTAAAATTAGAAGCTAGTTAGTAAACTTAAAGGTCTCAAAACTAAACTTACACTTTTGTCCAGCTGCGTGGGTATGCTTTCCAAGGCTAAGTACAGGCAGTCAGAAAGCCCAAGGCTGAATTGATTTAGTCTTTGCAGGTTAGTCTAAGCCTATATTACTTGTAATATTTTAGAGGATCCTTAGTTAGTCCCTGTCAAATGCAAGTTGCCAACACCCTCTACTCCCATCCAGGCAATGCAGTTCCCCTTAGGAGTTAACTTATTCTCTAGAATGTTTATATCTGGACTATTTCCATTTAAAGATGCCCCACTGGTAGGTTTGTTTTATCATCCATTACAGTTTCAAGCTACCACATAGGTGAAAAAGCATAGTTCAAATGAGCATAGGATTGGCAGCTTGTTAAAATAACCTGTAGAGTTCATCCCCTTGCATGAGATTCACAAACTGTACAAGCTGACTCCTTGAGTATAAGTTGCATGTAACCAAGTTTTATAAGCCCCCCTCTGCCAATCCAGCCTGCAAATAGTATAGGAAGTGGGCTTCTTCGTTCAATCTGCCTCGTCTCATGTTTTTAGCTTTGAAGGTAACTGGTTTAACCCCTAATGCGTGGGCCAAGAGGTCATCTATCATATGTGCACTGTTGATGACTTGGTAACAATTCTGAACTGCAACCTGGTGAAATGGAATGGAGGATATACCATGGGTTTTAATAGTTACCTTTCCTAAAGCCAGAGCACACTTAGCATCTCAGGATAAGATTAGCCTTTCTTTTAGTACTAGAAGAGTCCCACATAATAAACAGAAAATAACAAATGTTTCCCAAAGCAGTGAAAAGAATGGAAGGTGGGAAGGTTGGCAGAGGTGTAAAGGAACTGCCAATTTGTAACTGCTTTCCAACACATCCCTGGACCAAACCCATCCATTCAAAGACTACAGGTAATATATATATATATATATATATATATATATATAGGCAACCAGAAAAAACCCAACAGTGTTTCCTTAGTATGTAAAGTTGTACAAATTAGTGTTAATGTCAGATTTGCATACATCTACATAAACAAGTACATTAACAGATTATGCAATTTACATACATTGCGCTGAATTTTGTTCTCAGTCATGCCAGTACCTGAGAATTTGGTTCACATGTAAAGGGATTTTAACATTTTACATATTTTACAGTTTATACTATAAATAAATGCAATAGAAACCCACGAGTGCATGCCTTCCTTTTACAAATCACTGTTTTAAATGTATGCAATACACATAGCTGCAAATACATTTCTCTCTTTATTTGCCCAAGAATTTTTGTGAACACAAAGATCTCCCCATGCAATAGGATAGGAGCTGGGGTGATGCAGTTTAACGACCACATTTCTTGGTTGAACACATCCAACCAATATTGTACTATGAAAGCTTCAGCACTAAAGGCTGTTTGAGTCGCTTACAAGTGTGTAACTGTGTTCTGTGGTTGGAAGGATCACACCGGATCATATTCCACCAAAGAATCCTGGAAAGTGTGAAGCACATCTGGGAAGAGGTGGATGATAGGGAGGTAAGTCAGGCATGTTGTCACATGGCCCAGACCAAGTGACAGATTACAGACACTTCCATTGGGCAATTAAAATTAACTATTAAGTCAGCCTTTATCTTGCACAACCTACTGTCAAGCTCAGTCCTGTCTCAGCCATACACACTTGTACATCTTCCTATAGGCTTACAGGAACGAGAAAGTTCCCTCAGGCACTCCTTTCTTAATGTTTAGCTGTCCTTTCCTGAAAGAATAATTTCTTAACAGACAGAGCGCCTGTGGCAACATGATGGATCTCTCTCCATGTTGATGTTACAGATTCACTACTGATCCCAGTGGGGAGACTGGAGGGGAGAGGAGGGCACAGAGTAACTTCATCTGCCATATTCATAAAAATAAAAAGTGAGTTGTTGACAAGGTGGGCTTGCTGTGTGGGAAACATTGTAGCTGTGGGCCTGGTAAATGAAAAGCATGGAAATGGAAGATTTATCCCCTTATCAGGCAAACTGAATCTCCTTTATTTGGAACTTACCACAGCAGACTACGGCACAAGCCTATGCCTAGGCCCAGACACTTCCTGTAACACTTGGTTTTGACTTTTAATGGTACGTTTCTAATCCGTATAGAAAAGAAAAACAGCTTCAATGCATTACTATATTGTTCATCCCCAGGTAATGTTTGCCAATATCTGCAGGGAGCCTGAAATGACATGTAAACTGTTCAGACGTTTCAGTATGGTGTTAATTCCAAGATCTGCTGCTCTTGACGTAATCTCAGCACCCGTCTAAGAAAGGCTTTTGTGTATGGCATGAATGGTGCGTGCTCATGGCAGCTAGGGGGAGCGCGGCAGCAGGAGCAGCAGTAGGACAGCGGCGGGGAGCGGGGAGCTCCTGCAGATGCCAGCGCTGTCAGCGGCAGGGAGGGTGGGGGTGTCGAGTACCAGCCAAGGGTCGGTGACCAGCAGCAGGCACTGCTGGGAGTGTTGGCGGTGCCTTTTTGCAAGGGGTGCACCGCCACACTCAGGGGGTGTGTGTGCATCCACCACGCATTGCCCCTGGTGGGTGGTCAAAAGAGGAATAAGTTTGACCTGATTTACTGAGGCAATAAAACACATCCTGGACTGAGGGTGAATACTGAAGGTTAAATCCTGCTATCAAGGGTGTGTCTGTGTATGCTGTTTCTAGATCTGCTAAGTATATGAAGGGGGCCTTTTCTCAGTAGTGTTTAGTAATTAGGAAGAGATGATAGTCAAATCCTTAGTCATCTGGTGTCTCATTTCTAAGTAGCGCTAAACTACGCATATTTAATGCCTGCAATACATATCATAAACATTTTCAGAGAACAATTCCTAATGTTTCAAAGGGAAGTTTCCCATTGAAAAGATTTTTTTAACGCTTTACTAATGCATTTTTGATGGTGCAAGGTGTTTGGATGTGCAATACATGGACCTCCGGGTAGAATATACAATGAATAAGGAGGATTGTCTGAGTATTGGTAAGTTAGCTTTTAACCACTTCTTACATCTTGTGCCATGTTTCTTCAAAACAGCTCAGGAATAGGCTGCTCCTCCAGGGACAACCAGGCACCCACTTGTGGTGTGACAGTACCTGAATACCTACTCTGGTTCCCTGGTCTGGCCCTTTTTACTCTCTTTGTCTTGTCTGCCATATCTTGATGTTAATTGGGATGTTTTCTCACTGTCTTTAGGGAATCTAAGCCTAGTCTGTAGGCACCTTGTCACCCTATCCTGTCCCCAACCCCGAGTCTGATGGTACTGTGCAGGGCTCTTTTTCTCCTGCCCACCTTTCCATCAATGGGTAGACGCCCACTCCTGCCAAGCTCCGGTTTGTCCTAGTGCTCCCTTTAGTCCAGACTTTGGCCACTTTGGATACTGGAACTCTGCCAGTTCTCTCACCCCAGAACTGGGGCGGTAAGTCCAAAAATAATCACAGGAAAAATAGTGCATTGGGCACTCTGCTTTGCAGTCTCCTTGCCTCCCCTCACAGCTGCCCTGGTCCAACAGACGTTACTATGTCATGAGCAGAGAAAAGAAAAAGAACAATGAGCAGACCCGTGCTGGGCTCTCAGACCAGTCTGTGATCCTCCGGGAGGCTGCTTCCCTGGCCTGTCTGGTGTTACCACAAACCGTCTTAATCTGGCTGGGTATACTCAGTCCCCACTGGGGCTCCTCTAGGGTGAGCATAAAACCATACTCAATTCTTCATATCCCCTTCTCGAGACCTTACAAAGCATAAAAGATGAGGGGGAGGAAAAAAAAAAGATCCTCAGTATTTCCTGGACACTTGCTCCTTTATTCTGGGTTGATGGAAATCCCTTGTCTAAGGCAGCAGGTGTCTGGCTGGGAGGGGTTTCTACCCTTGCCCCGCTGCAGGGCTCTGTCTCCCTCCACCATCAAGTCCCTTTGCTCTGGCCTGGGGAGTTTGTGTCGGTCAGCCATGCCCTCCTGGTTAAGTAGCTGGTGTAATCAATGTCTTCCTTTTCTCCCTGAGGTGGGTGCCTGTGGGCTGAGCTTGGTGAGTGTAAGCCCCTGGCCTAGGGTCTGGCCATTTCCCTCTGCGGTCCCTGTTCCCCCTCAGTACTACAAGCTGCTCACCCGCTCCTGTCCAGCTGGGGCTTCCCTTGACTGCCTAGGTCTTCTCCACTGTACATGTACTGGCTGTGTCCTTCTTTACAGCAGGTAACCATCCCCTTCTCTAGGCTGTGAAAGTATGAGCCTTAAAGGGACCTCACTGCCTTTCCTTCCCTGGCCCTCTCTTCTACCCAATAGGACTATGGTCCCCTATAGCAAGCTGATAAACACTTCTGGACCATGTTTCTACTGGAAGGCAGAAAAGGTCTCTTTTGAAGATTGTAAGAGTAAAATACTGACTAACTGAACACGTTTAGATTTTATTGCAAGTTAAACCTGGAAATATTGCATTGTGCTAAGAAAATGTGAGTTTCCTGGTTGTTTTTTTTTAAGTTTGTTTTATTTTTAGCCATATTGCTTTGTATAGCATGCTGTAGACATTCTAATATAGAGATGATTGCATTTTTAAGTAAGAATTTAGTTACGTAATTTTAATTAACTATGTCCAAATTGCATTTTACTATGATACAATGCTTGTTAAGCCATCATAATGAGGACTTATTTTTTCCCAGGCCCATTTTAACATGTCACAGGTAGTCCAAATTAATGTTTTAGTAAGTGTAATTGGTACTAAAAAATGATTTACTGTCTGGAAAGTTTCCAGCATTCCCCTTTTTAGATGACAGACTTAAACAAGTGTACCAGTTCTAAGCCATCATTCACAGAGGCTCCTATTTTGCCTGCAGCAGTGGTCAATGCTTGATAGTACATCAGGGAGTACCACCTGCTTCCCAATCATCATAATTCATGTCTTGTTTTACACTATGTGCTACATGTTATAGATTGGGAGCAAAAGGGAAGTACTACTTGATACTCATAGACTAATTTCTATCCTAAACCAGAAGTTATCTGGACTTACAGAATTCAAATTAATTGAATAATCTTCATTTATAACTCTTGATAAGTTATCTACAGTCATGTAATTAGTGTCCATTTATACTAAGGCTGCATGAAGTTTTGGTTGCTGATTCGATTCAGCATGATTCAGTGGAAATTCAGGCCAGTTTGGAGATTTGGCCACTGAATAGGTTCAGGAGATCCTTTAATCTCTCCTAATCAAATCGGAACACTCTGAATCAATTTGGAGAGATTCGATGATTCAGACGTGGACACAGCTTAAAATGTTGAGGTTTTTTTCTACGTATCTCAAGGTACCAGGCAGCTCGTGAATACTGAGATGCTGGAGGGGATAGAGTGTCCCACGGGAGCGTGAAGGGGTCCCCAGCGCATTCAGCAGGGGACCCAGAAGTGTTTCTGTCCTAGTGCACTGAGGAGTGCGTGGGGAACCTCCTAGTTTGGCAACTGGTGCCTCCTGGGTTTGGGGGGACACCCAGGATCCCCTCCGTGGTTGATTACTGAGTCGGAGGAGTGCAGACCTGGAAGTGGACCAGAACTACTTCCAGATGTGCTCCATCTGCCTCACCATCGCAGTATTCACAACCCATGCCTGGAACCTTGAGATATGTAGAAAAGACATTTAAAGCCGTGTCTATGGCTGAATCGTTGTTTCTCCATATTAGGAACAAATCTTCAGATTCAGCTGAATCAAATTGGGACAGTGATCCAAATCAACTAATCAAATCACTGTCCCTGATTCAGGCCACATCTGAATCCGAATCTAATATGAGCCATTTCGCACTCCCCCATCATTTTCTACGATCACAAGACTGAATCTACTGTTCTCTTCTCCTTGGTAATATTTTGCCAGGAATGGCAATAGGTGAGATGTTAAGAGTTTATGCAGCTGCTATCCCTGTTCTGTTTGTACTATGAACCATAACCTGATGTGTGACACCAGTGTAAATCTTTGATTCACATAGGTCTGTGTTAATTAGTAGTGGTATAAGTCCAATGGTGCCAGTGGAGTTATTCCTGATTTGCACCGATGAAGGTAAAAACAGAGATTCAAAGAGATTTCTACCTTCCAAAGCCTCCAAAATAATATACTTTAAAACGTAAACCAAATTACATGCTGGAAAGAATTCCAATAAGCTTTAAAAATAGTATCTAAACCTGACTAACTCAACTGGAAAATTTTAAACTAACCACCCAAACTTTAAAGCAAAAATACAGAAACAGAGCTGCCACTTACTAGGTGCATGTTCGGCTTGGGTATTTTTGATTCTAACAAAAGTTGTGAAACGCAAGAGCAAAATAAGCTCATGTGGATGCCATGATTAAACACAATGTAGTTACCATGTGTTGTATAATAACCTAGCTGTGTAGCAAAAAGATAAAAATCTTGGACATAGACTGAAGTTAGATATTTTGAAAACTAGCAACTGACTAATTTTGTTAAGTGAGGTTCCAATAAGCATCTGAAAATGCTTGTGTTACAGCCATTTGTGTGTGGTGTGTTGCAGTTTTGATGCCAATACAAAATTGTTTCTTTTTAAGCAAGATTATAATAAGTTCAAACATTGTATTTGCAATAGACAGGAACATAGATGAAATAAATTAACACTGAGAATTTTCCAAGAAATGTTTAAGCAGCTCTATTTGTAATGAAGAACCAAGTCAAGCAAGTTTTACATGGCTTTACATTTAGCTAAATGTTGTTTCCTCCCTCTATCAGTCAACTTAGCACTTACTTAGACATGCTATTTCAACCTGAATTAACTACAGTGTGCTATTCACTTTGTTTAACTGAACAGATTTGAGACAGTTTTTTAAATATTAGACATGGTGTTCTTTTATTAGATGAGGTTTATTTTCAACAAAATTAACTGAGTTTACTGTAACTTGTCAAAAGCATTTATGTCATGGACCATTAGAATTTCCTTATGTTCTTCACAGAATGATTTTCTCAAAATTCCCATTGATTGATTAACTGAGTAAATTTTAGTAGGAAATATTTTCAAAATGATTAGTGAGTGTTTGGATGGATGTCTGTGTTTCTGAATGCCTAAAATACTTTCATTTTCAGGAAGTGTAGAGTTTACCCACTCTGTAAAAATTAGGCCCCATTAAAGCATTTCAAGTTGGGTGTCCAAAAAGAGAAGCTTTCAAAATCACTTGGTCCATCACTGTTGCAATAATATGGCAAAATGATGCAGCTAAAATTTGAAAGCACAAGAAAGAGTGGTCACATCACAAATATTTGTCTGGAACTCAGGATACTTGGATTCTATTCCCTGCTCTGCCTTACTCTGCTTTGATAAGAACACTTCGCTTCTCTATGCTCCAATGTTTCTTATACCCCTTGCAAAGCATTTTAAGGTCTACTGGAAAGAACTAGGCATTATTTCTGTCTTTCAAAACAGTGTTTAAGTAGTAACGCAGATTATATAGAGCCAGACTGCCATCAAATCAAGTAATTAACTTTGTGTATTAATGTTATTTTCCTTTACATAGTTAATGGGTCAGCCATGTGTATAATGATGGAAAATGATGGCCCTAGGATATGGATAGATTTGAGGAACTCTGAATCCCCAACTTTCACATCTGGCACCATGCAGACACGTGGCTAGAAGGCTGGGAAGCAGGAATAAATGCATGCCTCTCCGCCTCTGATCTCCAGAGGTTCCTGAGGACAGCTGAGTCTATTGGAGAGTGCTTGTTCACTGCCCAGCCTACATGGGTGGACAAAAGGGAGAGCACTTTGTGATGACAGAGGACCAGTGGAGCATCTAGACATTCCAGGAAATGCTGAAAAAGGAAATGCTTCAAAGATATTCCTCTTTTTAAGGGTACTTATTTGATTGTGTATGGCTGTACCCTAGATGCTTGGAGTGCTTCAAACAGTGAGTCAGTCCAAGGTCTTATTCTGTAAGAAAACACTGTTTGTAGATTTCTTCCTAAATATACAGAAAAATTGACATTTACTCTGTCAGTGTATGCCACCGTAAAACATTTCTTGTGTTCCATGAAATATATATTCTGAGAAGCAACTGTTTTCAAAGGAATATGTCATCTATGCCATACCAAATAATAACTAATCAGATCAGAAGTTCACAAATAATGATTAATAAAACCAACCTGCCTATATTAAATAAAGCACACAATATATTAGTGTTCACAACTCACTTCAATGTTGTTAGCAGAGTTGCAATATTTGGTAACTATAGAACTATATCAAATTGTTCAATAAATAGTTCTGAAATCACAGGCAACAGAGCTCAGTAGGACTTCAAAATTGTTTTGCCAAGGCCATATCTAAAAGAGAGAAAATAATTTAAATAGTAAAGATGTAGGGGCAAATGTTTTTATTAATTTGAATGGAAAATAAATTTGTGATGTTCTACTTAATTTGTTGGTTGCTTTGGCTAGGGACAGAAGTTGCACAGAAACTGGCCTAAGTCTCAGAAATTGGCTTAAATCTGTAAGAGAACAGAAGCTCAGTGCACATAAACCAGTTTAAAAATGGCTGAAACTGGTTTAAGATAAATCTGGTTGAATGTAGAATCAGACTTAACTGATTTGGGTCAAGCTGGTTTATGAAGCTTCTGTCCCAGGCCCCTTCCTGGTTCAGGTTAAATCAAAGTCCCCCAGCATGCTCTGCAGCCCTGGGCTGGGCTGTGCTATCTGCTCCATCAGAGAAGGGTTGGGGGAGGTGGGGTAAGGTAGGGACTGGCCCTCCAAGGCAAAGCCAGGCTGGGGTCTGGCGCTAGGGAGTGGGGTTAAATTTCCCTTTCCTTGGTTTAAACCCCACTTCCCAAGTACAGAGCTCCCCTGCCTGCTGTTTACGTTACTGTTTATACTACATGTATGTAGGTACAAAAGTAATGCTCAAAACTGTGTTCATACAGTACCTGTGTTAAAATTTTTTGCAGTCAGGTTTGGGGCCAGTCAAGCTCACAGCAGTCTCCTGGTCCCATCTGCAGTTTCTGCCCTTTTCTCTGTCTCTTTCCTCTTCTTACTGTCAGTGTTACGTGCGAGTTTCCACTTTGTGCTTGGGGAGGAAACAGAGACTGAACAGGGTCTGATGGTAAGTGGGCAGGAGCAGGAAGGCTGCAGAGGGAAGAAGTTGGGGGTGGGGGGCAGAGAGTAAGGGCCACTATTTTCCATAGTGTAGCAGTGTAACGGGACTGAAGTCAATACTTCAATAATTATATTCTATACCTGGAAATTTATAATAAATATATAGATTTTCCATATATATTTTCTAACTATTGTGGGAGTCATCTTGTATTTAGGGTCATCTTGTATTTGAGTAAATATGGTATCTTTCCTTATTCAAGTAGCTGATGCTATGTTCTGGAAGTAGCAGTATGTCAGAGGTAGTTGGAAGGGATAGATTTGGTTGATCATTGAGACAATGACAGCCATGTTTATGTTCCCTGGAAGTACATAGTCAAATTCTGGCAAGGCTGAAAAGGTGAAGACAAAGACAAAAGCCAACTCTTTTTTCTAAATTAGCTGGGCAAAGTTAAGTAAGTAAATGTATATTTTGATGTAAATCACCAGTATTTCTTGTCACCTGGGTCTTTTGGTTTTGCTTGTCCTCTTTTGACAACTCAACTTGGGGATTAGAGTTCTATTTCCTTTGAAGATGTTTGCGTGAAATTACTGACAAAACAAAAAAAATATTGAAATGGTGAAAAAATGGAATTATGAAACAGACCTTATGATGAGAAGCTGCAAGCCATGGGACTCTTCAGCCTGGAAAAACACAGGCTCTGGTGCAATCTGGTGGCCACCTATAAGTTTATCAGGGGTGTTCACGAGGATCTGAAGGAATGTCTGTTCACCAGAACGCCCCAAGGGATGACAAGTTTGAATGGTCACAAACTCCACCACAACGATTCAGGCTGGAAATAAAGAAGTTCTTTACTGTCCAAGCCCCCAAGGTTTGGAATAGACTACCTCGAGAGGTGGTTCAAGCACCTACTTTGAATGCCTTCAAGACACATTTGGATGTTTATCTTGCTGGGACCCTATGATCCCTGCTGACTTCCTGCCCCTGGGGCAAGGGGGCTGGACTTGATGATCTTTCAGGGTCCCTTGCAGCCCGAATGTCTATGAAATGTGTGAAACCCCCCAGCCCCTCACCATTTGGTTGCAGTATGTATGCAGTTTTTCATAAGCTATGTTAAACGAGGCATCCTAACCTTAGTGTGCATTAATATATATGGGAAAGCCTTACAGACCTTTGACTCATCTGTGAGCTGGCTAATGGCCTCCTTTTCTTCCTGTAAAGCATTAGTTCAGAACTGTCCTGACAACCTGCTCATCAAGTTCCTGTGTCTGGATCAGCACACCCTGGGTGTAGACACAAATGACAATTTGCACCTGATCTGACCACAGAAAGCAATTTATAGCCATGACCAATCACAAGTGCATGGCTACAGACTGCTTCAAAAATGGCTAATCGGATGAAATTCTGAACCCTTGTTACGTGAGGTGACAGATGAAGATGTTTCAAAACATAGCTTTGTCCATAACTTATCTGCTCTGCCTCCTGGCCTCAAGCTGTTTTCAGACTGGGAAGGGTGGAACGAAGCAGAGGGAATTTGGTCTGGGGGGGTTTCAGCCCACAATGGAGAGTGGGGCGTATGTATTGGAGCCCCCCTCTCCTGAGGGGCTCCAGTTCACCCACCCCACCCTCCAGCGTTGCCTGGGGAACCTCTAGAATGAGCTCCCTCTGCTCCCTTTCCCCACTCCCATTTTGAAAACAGGAGAAGGGGCCATTGCTAGGGCAAACCAGATGCAGGCTCCAGCCAGCAACTAGATTCCCCTCACCCTGGAACCAACAGTGAACTTGTGTTTGGTCCGAGGGATCATCGTAATTCAGAACGTTTCTTGCAAAGTGTTCTCCATTACAGCAGAGAACTGCCCTTCTGTCTGCACCCACTGTGGTTTGGAAACTTACTACATATTCTAGAAGGTGAACAAATAATGACAAACTTTTAACCCTTATTAAGTTCTGCCTTCCATTGTAGCTCATTGTAGCGTCTTTCACACGCAAGTTTTCTTTGTCTATACTAGTTTCAGCACTTCTTTTTTTTTTCTGTCAACACAGAATTGACAAACTCCCACATCCTTCATCATAGCATCTAAAAAAGTGGCTTGATATTCATGGGTGTTTAGCTTCAATGGCTGCTGACAGAAGTGGAGGGGGAAAAATACCACTTTATTGAAACAAGCAGCGTGTTAGTTTGACCCAGCTCTGTGGTGTCTGTATGGATCTCATGCTTCATTGGGACTTTCTGGCACTTCATCTAATAACTGATTGAATCAGCTTTAAAAATACCAAAAAACCTTGCTGAATTGCCCGATCTATACAGATGTTCGGCAAACCAGGTCAAACTAATGTGATGCCTCTTCTGGGCATGTGCTGAACTCAGTGCAGTGGCATGCTGAGTTTAAAATAAAGTACCATTTGTGTTTGGTTTTGTAATGTCTGTAAGCAGCATATATCTCTGAATGATTTCAAATGATTCCATAAAGATCTATTCAAAAATTGCTTTACAGACAAGTCCAAACCATGCAGTGTTTATTAGTCCACATTAAGGCAATATTCTCTTTTTAACATTTGTTTAAGCCAGGACTGGGGATTTGCTTTTCCACTTAGCTATACGGTAAAATCCAGTGAAATAGCATTGCCAGCCTGAACAAAAGAAAGGAAAGAGGAAATATGGGTCAGGAACAGAAGAATGGGCAAACACCTACTCTTGAAGGAGTGAAGTACCATCGCATCATTGATGTCCACATAAAGCCTCAGTTATAAAGGCATGAAGACATTGCGTGAGATTTTTCTAGCATGAGCACTCAGACCTGTACTTAGACATCTTAGTAAGTGACCTGCTGTTCAGAGATGATGAGCGCACAAATCTTCCATTGAAGCTCAATAAATCATAAACTGGAAGGCCAACCTTACAAACTTTTTGCTAATTTTGAGGAGTTGGTGTCTGACTGCAGGGTAGAACAGTGTTCTTTGTGCCTGGCTTTGATAATGTTTTAGTACCACAGAGAAAGAGGACAAACCCTTCAGTTAGATATACAAACAGATCCATTGTTGAGAGGTAACTTGCTAATAGCCTTTTTTTTTTTTTTAATGTTATTTTATCTCAAAATAATCCTGCCCCCAGCTTTTCTTTTGTTTGAAACTGCACGGTCCCTGCCAACAAATACCTTTTGCTTCTCTGAAAGTAAATTCTTTTTATAAAAGCCATTATAAAGCTGGGCAATAGTTCCTTGTTAAATGCATAATAAGAATAAGAAATGCTCTGCATTCTGAGGTAGTATTATTGAAAGCATAGGGGCTCTGCTTGATCATCGCAACATTTCTATAATAAGTATTGTACAGCATCATGAAAGGTGGTTGTTAGTATCCTCATGCACAGTACCCATTGCTTATCAAAGATTATCCTGCTTTACTGCTTTTCAAAGTTACCTATAGCTAAGAATCCAAATCACATCGGGGACTATCAATTTAAAAAAAAAAAAAATTTAAAGTATAGTGTTCAGTGTAATTCATGGGTTTCAATTATAGCTGAGCACTGGAAAACCACAACAACATCAATACAGTGAAAGATCAAGAGTTGTCATGGCTCAACAGGCCATAATAGAACAGGTTGATGTTTCTAACAGAGATGCCTCTAATCATTAATATTTTCAGTGTGTTCTGAGATGATGAGAGATGACAAAGGGTCTGGCTAATAAAAAGTGTGCAAAAGGAAGAAACCTTACTTCAGTGTCTGAGGCTAGTTTGAGCCTCACCCAAGTATAGGGTTGAAGAAAAGCTGGGGAAAGCATGATTGAAGGAGTATATTCTCAGTAAAAGATGAGGCAAATTTGGGGAGCAGAATGAGTGTTTAGTTCTAATACTGCCTCTCCTCCAAGACATCAGTCTCTCACCTAACAGAGAAAGAAGCAGGCAAATGGAGAGCTCTGATACTCTACTCTTATGACTGGCAAAGAACATACTTACATGCTCCTAATGTACATCATGGGACAGGGTGTTGGACACGATGATCCTTTGGGGTCCCTTCCAATTCTACAGTCTGTGAATCATACCAGGGAGTTCGCACATTAGGGTGGAGAATCTAAGCAGCTGGGTCCCTGCTTCCTACAGTTGGGGCAGCTGCCTCCTTGAAGCTGTGACCTACCTCTTGTGTATTTTCTCATCTGAAGTCAGGTAGCTTGGAGAGCTGGGAAGCTGTCAGAGTACCAGCTCCATAGCAGCTTGCCAGGTTGCTGCCATTAGGTTAGGTGAAACACAGGCAGCGTTCAGATGGAGTGAATTTCCTCTGGATCTACATGTTATTTTTATTTTTATAAATTAGCATATTCAAATAAAACAAACAAAAATTCCAGCAGAATTTTTTCAAACCAGCTCTTAGTGCCATCCTAGAATGTGTTTTAACATTTTCTCATGTCAAAATTGGGTTGGCTATTTGACTGGGCAGGTAAAGTTGGGTCAATTGACTGGTCAAATACCAGTCAAAACTTGTTAAAAAAAAAATTACCAATAGATTCAAATAATAAACAGAAAAAGCACAAATTTTCCATTTAAAAATGTGTCAAAAAACAATAAGCAATCATATTTCTGTCAAAAAGCAGGGTTTTTTTTTTTTGTAAAACTGCTATAATCTTTGGCTGGTCAAAAAATATGCAGTCAATTGACAATACTTGACTTGGTCAATTGACCAGGTTTCTAACCCTATCTCAAAATAAGCTATTACTACTAGTGCTTTCCAAAAAATGGTGGTTTTTTGCTGCCTGAGATTGTATGGCTATGCCTTTCTTTAGCATTGAACCCCAGGAATTCATTCCCCTTAGACATTTCTATTCAAGCAAAACAAAAACCATATTTGATAAGAAAAAACCCACAAGAGCATCCTTGGGTTTTGGGGTTTTTTGGGTTTTTTTGAATATCGACCTTCTGACAGTTGGATTTAGTATCAAGTTCAAGGTACATGAGAGAGACACATTTTTCACATAAACTAGAGGAGGATGCAGAGGAGACAACAAAACTTCATATCAGATTTGTTTTTCCACTCAATTTTTGCACAGAATACTTATCTCAGACCTAATTCAGGTCTCAGTGAAGACTCTGGCACTTGCTGAAGGTGCTTTAATTATTCTGTTGGCAAAAAGCAATTGGATATATGTTTCTGAAACTCTTAATAAGTTATGCAATGTCCCAGCAGATGGGGCATGTATGGGTTATTTGCCCACCAGTCCTGGCTAGCCCACTGCTCCCACTTGTCCTAGGACTGGAGGAGGCAGGTAGTGGCTTAGAGAAGAGAGTCCTTTCTCTAGGCTTAGAGACACCCTTCCTGAAAATGAGGAGAAGTAGCCCCAGATGTATATGAATCTGCATCAAAAAAAAGGGACATTTGTAATGTATCACCCCAAGGTGCACTCCTGCCTCCCATTGTCTGCCTGTTCCTGGTTTTGCAGCCCCCCCAGTACTTGATCACCTTATCCTCCAATGGTTTGCATCCTGGGTTTCTGGTTTCTCTGGAGTCCTGTATGGCTCTACTCAAAGAGTACCTGTAGATGTACAGGAACCCTGCTACAATATGCTGTAATCACAGTTCGTTGGAGTAGACTCCATTAATCGAGTGTGGTGGAGCGTGCTAAATAGTGTGTTAACAGTATGCTTCCACATCTCCTATATTCAGTATTGCCATGCCTCAAAATGGTGGTGGGGGTGCTTTGAAGTGCCGCTGCCATCATTTTGAAGAGCAGGATACTGAATACACAAGACACTATAGATGTTTTTAATTAGAGCAGCTCTTGGAGTTGCTTTCATTAAAGCACCCCCCTGCATCACCCCCTGGGGCATGTGTAAAGATGCCCAAAGTGCCTACGCACTATATACAAAGGTGCAGCCTCTGGAGAAGACAGTTTCACAAACTGCCAAATAGTTTAGAGCCAAAATTAAAGGGTTAATAAGGTACATAAAATAAGCACCGGTGAAGAAAAGACACATTAAATAATATAGCAGTATAACAAAGGGGGACTTGCCTGAGACTGGGATGTTGATACCTAGGGAAAGAAGACATTCATGTTAAAAAAAATACATGTTTATAAAAAGCTAGCTGCACACTATTTCACTCCAGGACCATCTCCCTTAGATTCATTTAGTGGATTGTATTGCTAAGTGTCCATATTCTCAGATGGCATACTGTAGTGCTGTGGCATTGGGCAGCTTGAACAAAAGGCATTTGTTTCTGGTCTAGAGCTTTTGTGCAGTCTTTACTACCTTTTGGTAGTCAGTGAAAGTAAAGTGTCTCCCTTTCCCCTGGGATCTCGGCTATGTTGAAATAGAAGCTGCCTGCTCCTTGCAGCTCATGCCTCAGATCAATGTCTACTCTTTTCAGGAGCAATGGGAATTTAGCAGCAGGCTTCTGGTTTTCTGCTTGCTCATTTGCACACATGCTTTCTCTCTAGGTAAATACAAGCTTCCTCTTTTCTGTTAACTTGCTGCAGGAAGGAGGGAGTGCAGACCTGGCTTGCCTGGGGACTGGAGTTGACACATGCCCGATCAATGCTTGGGATCTCAATATCATGCTATTAGGCAGGAGGGCATGACACAAAATTATATACACACACAAACTGCACATATGATACTATGGGTCCTTACACAAGCACACACTTCAGTGGCTGTG
>JAGPOW010000261.1:133049571-133063211 GCA_030014935.1 Caiman crocodilus
CTTCAATTTCTGTGGAATCCACACATCTCTTGGTTTGCATGTAGGCTGATTATGAAGGGACAACTGCACACAAAGCTCTCAATAATGGCTGCTCCAAGGGTATAACCTCCATCACAGACAAAAGAAAAAGATACAGCAGACTAATGAAACACAGTCCAGGGCTGTGTGCTGCTGTGAGGACACTTTCATCCCTCTTTTACTCTTCAGTTCTCTTCCCTTTTGATGCAGTTTAGTAAGGGTTATTGCTAAATCCTTTATACAGCCCTAGGAGGAAAATCTCACTCAAAATGGGAATCACAAATATTTAATTAACCCATGGTTAACCCCCCAAAAAAGTACAAGACCTCCCCCTCTCCCCCCATGTTCCCCCGCAATCAACTTCACTACTCATCCAGATTCCTTGCTTTCTGGTCCAGCATAAGGCTGTGCCTACTAATCGTCACAGTCCACATGCCAGGCATCAGCATCTGGAAACTTCTTCTTCTTCTGAAGCTTCACTAGGGGTCAGTCTTCCCCCTTTTCAGAGGATCCCATCACACTCTTCAGTGGCCTTCCAGCCACTCTCAGCTTGCAAGCTTACAGCTCTAGTCGGCTGCAGGACTATTGCTTCCAGGTTCTTGCTATACTGGGAGTAAGAGCACACCATGGTCTGATGGCATCATCCTCATTCTGCCCCTTACCTGAACCCGAAATAGCTCTACCAAGTGTTTCTCCTCTAATCCAGAGGGAGAAGCTGCTTTTAAAATGCTATGCCTTGGGTACAGCATGGCAGCTCTGGGATCTGGTGAGAGTGGGCTGCTGCACAGCTGTTCCTGGCATCTCCTGCTGTTCTCCGCGATGCTCTCACAAAGAGACATGCCAGTTCTACAATTCTGTAGTAGCCAATTTGAGATACAAGCTCTATATTTTCTGGGCAACCAACTGAAGTGCACAGCGAATCCAGGTTAAAAAACAATAGCTTTTTCTTCAAGTCTTTTGTTTTTATAAGAATGAATTTATAGGAAAGAACTCTTACCATAATTATAGGCACCAAAATACATCCTCACAGAGATAAATCTTTTGGTGTATTACCTCTTCCAAAGAATTCCCCTTTTATTCTCCACCTTATAGAGGGATCAGAAGCTTAAGTGAACTTAACGCTTTTTCACTGGCAATCAGGCACTATTTTTAGACTCGGTCACAAGGTTTTTAGACACAAAATTGGCAAATCATTGCCTGAGGAGAGCCATCTACATTTCTCAAGGCAATCTAGTTTTAAGGGGTTCTCAGCCGTCTATAACCGTCAATTAAATTTTTTATACCAAAGCAAAACATAAATTAAAGTAGCTTCTTTTCTGTGATAAATTCCCTTCTCTAGATACTGTCATAATATAATATCCCCGGGGCTCATAATAATAATCCTCAAAAACAACATTTATGCATATGGCATTGACTAGATTGCATCAATTGGCAGATATTAAAAAAATAATATCTGAGGGAAAAGATCTCAGTCATTTTCATACTCACTTCAAGCTATCCCTGTTGAACGCTTTGCTGTACTGTCAACATAATCAATATAACCTTTAGGAAACTCAGTGGATGCCAAGGAAATATCAATAGGTTAATACTTGTTTCACAGATCTGAGCGTTTATGAAGTTCCTCTGCTGGAGATATGCAAAAGTGCTAGACTGGGGAAGATGAAATAAGGATTATAACATATCAGCTAAGCTGATCCCTTTATCCCATCCGATTTTTTAAATACAATTGAATAAATTTAACTTAAAACTTGCACAGAAGACCCAAGTGTGATGGCCCTGCCTTCATCTCAGAACTGACTGACTTTCCACAAAGGTCTGTGCTGAGGTTTGTCTATTCCAGATGGTTAAATCAACCAATTAGTAATCAAAATGACTGTAGGAAGAAATCAGCATCAACTTTGGCAATCCCTTACAGTTGAGGATTATTATCTTGTACAATTGCTTTATCTATGGGTCTGAAGATGGCTGATGAGGCTGATCTGGGACCAACAGATTCTTTTACAACTCAGGCATATGTTTCCATGTAGGATTGGTGGCTCTGGATTCTTAATTTATTCAGTGACATGCTGTTTCTGCTTTTCTTTCTCCTGTTGTTGCTGTAAGTTTTCAAAGTACTGAGATCCTTGCAGCAGACTTCCATTTAGGGCAGTGCTGGGCAATAGTTTCCCACGAGTTGATGTTGAAGTAACATTTTTTTCCACATTGGCTTTGAGAATGTCCTTGAAGTGCGTTCTCTGCCCTCCTCTTGAGCTGGAAGAATAAAACTTGCTTTGGGGATCTGCGGTTGGACATCCAGATACTCTGGCCAGCCCAGCAAAGTTCACGTTGCTTGCGAGAGGGCACTAATGTTGGTGCATTTGTCTTTCCACTGGATTCGAAGGTTCTTCCACAGGCAGTATTGATGGTACTTCTCTTGTGATTTGAGCTGTCTCCTGTATGTTGTCCATGTCTTAGCTCTGTACAGTAGGTGGGCATCATGAGTGCTCGATAACCATGAGCTTGGTTTTGAATCATATGTCACAACCTTCAAACATTCATTTCTTCATGCATCTGAAGGCTGTACTTGCACTTCTAAGGTGATGTTGGGTTTCTTCAACAATGTCCATCTTCCGCAAGGGACTGCTTCCATTCTGCTTTATTAGAATGAGAGAGAACTATGCAAACCATAACACATATGAAGAAACGTAACTTTTATTACATTAATGTTTCTCACAGGAAAGAATGGTAGTAATGTGTCATCTGTAATTCAATGGAATAGTGAGATAGGTAAAAGATTATTGTAAAAAAACAAGAATGAAGCCAATAAGCCTGTTCAGATCATGATTTAGAGTCCAGCTATCTGTCTCTTTCTAGCCTGCCAAACACCGTGGTATCCTGGCACTAATGTGTCATTCTGAAAGCCAAGACCATGGAACAGCTATCTAACATTGAAACTAAAGTGGCAGCCTGACACAAATCCTGTCTGACCTGACTATCTCAGAAGTCTTAAACCACTCAGTGTGCCATTTATTCCATGAAAGCAAATATAATATGGATTTGCTAAAATGCATTTGGTGAGACAGCAAATCTATCTAATGATTGTGTGGACTAAGACTGAAAGATGAAAGTGAGGAGGAAACTCTGGTGTATGACTGGAGGCTGTTAAGATCCATGCTATCCGTAAAAAGTGAGAGAGCAATTCTCTTAGCAGTTCATAGAAAAAGGCAGAAAAGTGTTGCTAGGACTCTTCTAAAGGGATGGAGAACCTATCAGAGACCTGGATTATCCACTGCATATTCCAATACACTGACAGTGATTTTATTACAGCCCCTAGCTACTGAGTCTAGTTCTTTAGCTTAAGCTGAAAATATCTGGTTTTAATTCCAAAGTATCCTAGTAGTCCCTGTTGTACAAGTCAAGGTGGTGGTGGTCACAATCAAACTTCAGAGTCTCCTAGCATATGTAAGAGATACTATGGTGGAGAACCCTATGATAGCTCAAGTTTAATTTTAAAGTGGATGCCTCGTTCTGTCAAAGTGGAATATAAAACTCTATTTAGTGGCAGGGTTGTGCATGGAATTCAGGAGAATCTAGCGCCCAGGCCTGTATGGTTCTATAATTCGTGCGACTCCAGAGGGTCCATTTCCCCCATCCCCTTTTTGTTCTATACGAATAAAGTGTTTCAAATTCTCTTGATTCTATGTTAATACTTTTCAGTGACCCTGAATTTAACAAAAAACAGAATTTTAGGAAAGTGGGGGTTGGAAAGCAAACAGATAACTTTTTGCTGCATTTTTCTTAATCACAATAACATATATTCACCAATGCCATGCAGCTGTATTTTATAGATTTCCAAAGTAGCCAGCCTACTTACCCAAGATTATTGTAAAGAGTAAGGTGCTGATTAAAATTACAATTTGGGGGTTGAGTCGGAACTACTGAACATGAGTAAGCATGGCACATGACCATACTTTTGAGAAAATACAGGAATGTGTTAATTTTTAAGGTATATCTGCATCTTATCTATTATAGTTTTAAAATATACAACTTTTAATGTATCTGGTAATACAAACTGCAGTAAAAGCATCCTTGCACAAATGTGCTCTTTTCATTTTGCAAATGATATGAACATATTTGTCTTTTTTCAACAGGATTAATTTTGTTTGTCGTTCTTCCTAAAATAATTCCCGAATCAAGATTTTTTTAAAAATAATTTATCGTGAATATTTTAAATTCAGTTTAATGACTTCATTGTTTATTTGCAATATTAATGGGCTCTAATTAGGTGAAATGGTATGTCTTTTCCCAACTTCTTATGATTCTTTTGTCAAATTTACAATTTGAGCAAGAAATTAGGACTTGGACTATTTTCACTAGTAGAGCTTGGTTTGATTTTGGCAGAAGTTGCATGTGAAAGCTGTATTGAGATGTAAGTATCTCTGTAGGATATATTCTTTGTTTTAACTTTGACTATAAAGTAAAATTATTAAATATTACTATATTTATACTTCAAACTAACTTCTAAACATTGGTTGGTATTTGATTTTAAGTATAACTGTTGGCCATAACACAAAGTAAAAACTGATGACTTGAGATGTCAGGGATTGATATAATATGACAATAACTCTTGATAATAGCCCTTCAAATTCTGCAAGAGACATTAGTAAGACATTTAGAAAAAATATGTTTTTACACACTCCAGGCTGCATCATACTTGAATCCCTGTTCTTTTTTCTGTATTCATACCCTATCCATTTCCTGGATAAACTTAAGACTTGAGCACTGGCAATTTGACACCTTTCTTGGGCTCTAACGTCACTTTAAAATAAAAATAGTGAAACTCGAGCTACTGAAAAGGAAATGTTGACCTTATTATACCATTTGATGTGCATTGCAAAGTTTTGCATAATAAAAAGATTTGCTTCACTTGCTAGAAGTGCTTACTAAGGCACTGTGTTTAAAATAGATGGAAAAAGCATGGTTCTTTGCATATGTAGGCATCTATATTTTAATAAGAATGAAGAATAAAAGCCCGAGTCCATTATAAAGGCAATTTAATAATACACAACCCTAATAATGCAAACAAGAAAACTAGGCATTCTCCTGCAGTTATATAATACCAAGGAAGTCAAAGGTCAAAGCATAGCATTATAGCATGACATCAATTCAGGGAAGGCTTATTCTAGTCTTGTGTAGACTGAAACATCATGATGTTCTCTAATAGGCCTAGAAGCTGTCAACAGCCATAGTTTCAGTGCTAGGGGTTTTGAAACTTCCACTAATACTGCCTAGTGTGAATTCTCTTGTTATGAAGCAGGACTTGGATGCATCAAGTTATCACTGTCTGATACTATTGAATATATTTAAATGTAATACGTCTGCCTGCTTAGAAGGAAATAGATTATGTGAATCCATTCTCAAGACAGAAAATTTCACTGACTAGATAAAGGTCTGTATAGGATTTGCTTTTGCTTATGTGTGCTGTACACGTATGAGCTCACTAAGTGTGTATCATTAAGGCATTGGTTGCCTACCTACATTGGTTGCCATTAAAATTCAACTTTTATCAATAATTAACATACTATGGTATCAGGATAATAAGCATTTCCCCAATACTTAGACTGAGGAATGATTGTTGTAGCTGAAATAATTTGATGTGCTAAATATTAACTTGTGTGTGTAGGTGTAACATGGATATATCATGTACCGCAGTATCTACTCACACACTTTCTCTCTCTCTCTCTCTCACATTATTACTGTAGTATAAAGCCATTATTTTAAAAAACCCACATTGTGTTTTTTCAAATAGAAATGGGAGTCAAAAAGATGACAGGCTGACAGCCACTTTTTTTTTTTTTAAGACACTCGGAGCTAAAGGCAACTCTATATTCCATCTATATAAAAATGAGGAGGCTGCTAAAAAGGACTTGTGTTACATCTTGACATTTGAATTCTGGCCTGAAGGACAAGCATTATTGACAGCCTCAAATGAATCTTCATTTCAGATCCATGTAAGCTGTGTTTTTAATTGCAACATTTTGGGGGGAAAAACAGATTGTTAGGTACTACTTAGATAATACATATTATATTGTATGTGTGAATATGCATTTGCAGGCGATATAATAGCTTTTAAAACATGAAGTGAGAGAGAATTTGATGGACTTGTTCTGTGTAAAAGATAGTATTGTTTTTGTGCACTCTGTGCTAGGGGGCATATACCTATTTAAAAAAATATTAAGCTGAGAGACAGAAAATGATGGATTATGGCCTTCAGTGAATGCCAGAGACACATTTTAACACTGTAGGAAGGAAGAAGAGCATTTTAATGCACTCTTGTTTCCTTTAGTCATATGTAGGTGGACAAAATATTTTTCACAGATGTGAAAGAAATTTTTCTGTACGTCATACTCTTCTTGAACATGTGGTGAGTAGTTATATAGTAGTTATTTAGTTATTAAAACACACAACTTCTGTTTTTGTTTTGTTTCTTCTTTTTCCTTTCAAACATGTGAAGTCTTTCTGTTCAGGAAAGCAATGATCCTATTTCATTTCCCATTCAGTAAAACACAGAAGTATCAGCCTAAGTTTCATAAACTTCATGTGTTAGTGATTTGCTGAACAGGGCAAAGTTGAGTATGTGCTTATATGCTATTGCAAGTAGGGATCTACTCTATTTGCAATTTTATGTTTTTTGCAGAAACCATGAAAAAACACAAAACAGTTTCTGCAAAGCCTGCAAAAATGGCAATCGTGGTGAATCGTCAGGAAAATAAAAAGCTACCTAAAATTAAAATTCTGGTTCTCCACTGGGAGACGGAGGTCATGGGGGTCACTGTAGCCCAGCCTTGTAGTCTGCTGGAGGAGGGAGGGAAGCCGCCCATGTGAAGGGGAGCAGCAAAGATGGCAGCCACTCCATCCCCCTCACTGTTGATTGACCAAAACAGCTGCCCATCATACGGCTCTACCCCTCTCTGCCAATCGGCAGTGAGAGGCCAGCCTTCCTGAACATTCAGTGGTGGGGTGAGGGGGCCACCATGAAAAGACCAGGAAAATGGTACCACACACTATAAGCTGCCTATGATTTTTCTTCTGCCTTAGTGGGATTTAGGTAGATCCTTAGTTATAAGAACCTCTGTATTATTTAAAGATCTTTCATAATTTTTGTTTCTTTATCCACATTTTTTATGCAATTAGCTGTATCCTGTCATCAAATGTGACAGCTCACCTTGCCAAGGGCAGATCCAGAAGGGGTGCAGTAGTACAACCACGTCCCCTTTGACCATGCTGCAGGAGCAGCACCTAGGACCATAATCAGGCTGAAAAAGAAAAAAAAAAAATCTTTCCTCCCTTCCTTTCCATGCTCAAAGGTTCATAGCCTTCCATTCTACCTTCCCCTGCCTGCCACTGCCAGTGTCAGTGCTGTTCTGGGGGCTGTGAAGGGGCTGGATGCATTTTCCCATCCCCACCTGCTCCTTCTGGGTATTCCCTACCAACCCAGTAGCTGGAACAGAGACAGGGAAAGTGTCCACCCACTACTTCCACTTCTGCTGCAATTCCAATTGAGTATGGCCCCCACATAACCTGGCTGAAGTAGGACAAGAGCTTCCTTTCACCTGTGGGATAGCAGACACCATCAATAGCAGGCAAGGGATTAGGAAATGGAAGGGGGCATGCCTGTCAGTCGGAGGAGAAGGTACAAGTCCCTTATTTTGGACTTAAGTCTCTGGTTGTTGTTCCTGGGCCAAGTCTGCCTAGCCCAGTGTGGAGACGGGGAGCAGAAGACTGGGAGCAAGGCTACCCTTGCAGCACCCAACTGCACACTTCCCCCACTTTGTAAAATCCTGGATCCATTTCTGGACCCCACTATAAATGGGTACTTTGTCACAGAGCCTGGAAACTAGAGGTAGCCAGACAGGATTCTAGCCAAATAGGTCCCTTGAGACCGGTTGGTTATAATACCATTGTGTCTAATAACACTAACCCAATGGGCTATGTACTCAGACAAATCTTTGGCTGGAAATTGAGAATCTGGGGTTCTGTACCAAAGTCTGTCACTAACTTCCTATGTGACTGTGACAGGGCGTCAGTTGGGTCTGCCCTCAGTGTGGCTCCCGCACCTGTCTCTGGGCAACCGCCAGCCTTCTCGCCTGCCACGTCTTTGATGTTTAATTAATTGGTGGGAGTCTGCCCATGTCCTTGTACTGCCCCCTCCACTAAGGGATGATATCTGCGGTTCCTTCCTCCCCAATACCGCAGTCCAAGCCTCGCGGATGTCACCTTAGTCTTGTCTATTGCAGCCCCACTCTGTCTTCTCTGGACCATCTCATGCTTTGTCCCTTTCCTGGACTCTATACGCCCACACTGGGCTCCTCAATACGGAGCTCCCCACTCTGGGCTTGCCACACCCACACTGGGCTTCTCAATATGCTTCCCCCTGTCTAGGGCCTCAATATTGCCCCCTTCTTGGGGCTGACTGGGCCTTTCAACGTTACCCCCTTCTGAGGCTGGCTGTGCCCAACTTGAGCAACTTAATGAATTCAACCCCCTTTTCAGGGACTCCCAGTGCCCAACCTTGGGCTTCTCAATACTGCCCCCTTCCTGGGGTTTACTGTGCCCACACCTGGGCCTCTTAAGTGTTGCCCCTCTAGGGCCTCTCAATCATGCGCTCCCCTCTCTGGGGCTCACCATGCCCAACTTGGGCGTCTCAATCCTGTGCTCCCCTCTCTGCAATGCTGCCCCCCTCTGGGGTTTACTATGCCCCCACTGGGACTCTTCAATCGACCCTCTTGGGCTGAGGTCCATGCCCTCCCACACAGCTGCACCTTCACTGGCACTGAATCGCGCTCTCTTGGACGCTAGGGTCCCACACCCCTGTGGGCCCTTATGAGGCCTCCTCCAACCCCTTATAGCCTCACCCAAACCACCAGTATAAACAACAACAAAACAAACACAAGCCTCCTGGCTATAACTTAACTCAAAGCCACCCAGCTTACAACATTGCCCCCAGGACCCGGAGCCGCCATCCTTCAGTCTGCAGTCCTCCAGGAGCTCCTGTCTCTCTGGCTGCTAGCAAGGAACTGCCTCTGGTCTCAGGTTCTCTCACTGTCTCTCGGCAGAGAGCTCCCTTCTCTTTGATAGCTGGCAGAGACCTGCAGCCCTGGGCTTTATGAGGGCCAGGCTCTGCCCCCTCCAGTCAGCTGACGCTCATTAGTTGCCCTGGCAACCCACAGCTGTGCTGCTTAGTCACTGCTAGGGCTCCTTCCCTAGCAGTTTTCTCCTCTTTAGGCACAGGGCACTGGAGACCTCAAGTCATTAAAAATGGCACAATAAAGCTTTTCCAGCTTGCAGGAGTATTAGTAATTAATGTTGTAAAGCACTTGAGATCCTCAGATGAAAGGAGCTATATAAATTCCAGGTATTAATGCATTTGATTTATGTTCAGCAATTCTTGTTTTTCAGACTCTAAATGCTTTTACAACACATCACAATCCAGAGGGACCTTTAGTAAGTTAGAGAACAAACTCCATTGCCTGTTCATTTCAGTATATGACTGCAATAGCTCTTCCAGTATCTGTCCCCATTCACATTATTTCATTCCCAAACAGTTCCCAAATGGATAGTTGACTTCTCCACATTAAGATAAAAAAAATGGTTCCGTTTATCTCCTTTTTGCTGTATGTTAGAATGGACTAATATATCACCCACGTCTGATTTCTCCTGTAAGCAAAGAAGAGTGAGACCTTACAGGGCCAACCGAGACAAAAAGCCATGCCTGCAATTTCAGGGGATGAAGAAGAGTGCGTTTTGCTGAGTGTGAGATTGATAGATAGATCTAAATCTAGATAGCTATATAGATATATATCTATACATAAACTCGTCTCTTTTTTAGCATACAGTAACATAATTTTAGCATAAAATAACATAATCCTGTACCCTTATGTAATCCCATTGAAGTAAATAGTGAAAAGCCAGGAATAGACATTACATTTTTACCAGTATAAGTGATGGGAAACCAGTCTATACCTGTATCACAACAGAAGTTCAACATACGCAGTTTGGTTTAAAAATGGTGGAACCCAGTCTAAGATTTCCGCCTGCCTTCTCCCACCTCCACTAAAGGGCAAATGTGTTTTTTTGCTACTGATCTAAACTACACCAGAATAATGTGTAACTAAGATAAGTTCCACCCTGGGCTTTTTGGATATTTGTACATAGCCCCACTGTCTAACTTGGACCAAGTTCCTGTAGTCATCACCAGGTTCAGTGAAGACAATACATGAGAAAAAAAATGCAAACTTTACATGTAAAGAAATAGGCATGATTCTGCAGCCCTTTGCTCTGTAACCAACTAACAGCTATTGCCTAAGCAACCATCTCTTAATTTCCCACTCTTCTAAATGAGGGTGTGTCTCCAAATTAAAACTTTTATCACCCCAATTGTAATCATGGCCTTTAGACATGAATGTCTTCCTATTCCTGAAGTGTCATGGCTTATACATTGTTTGCATCAAACATGACTAATAAAAAACAGTGAAATCAAAACTATTGAAAAAATATTTCAAAATGTCATTTGTGTCTTGTACAAATGGAGAGAGAGAAGGGAAGAGTGACATATAAGAAGAGACAGCGAGCAGAGAAGAGGAGGAGTGATAAACAGGAACAAGAATAAAAATGTACTCCTTCCCACCCATATAGTATAAAAAATGAAGTACACTAACTTATGCATGCATTTTAAGGCAATCATTATAACTATGACACTCAGGTTACTGGTGTCCTTTAATTTCCCATATTCGTATTCTAATAATCAAGTTTACAGGATAAAAAAAAAGGCAAGCGTTCATTGTGAGACTCAAAGGATTTTATAACATGTTTTATATGTACCTAGTATAGTTCACTGTACTCTTAAGGCCAGAAACAGTAGCACGACTAAGGCAGAGTAACGAGGGCAGCAGCCCCAGGCACTGGTTTGCAAGAGGAATGGGGAGGAGTGAAAAAATGGCAGCTGCTTCTGTAGCCTCAGGATCACACCAGTGGCACCCTGGCAGCTGGAAGCTGTTCTTGCCTCTGTGCATTGCAGCTGCCCTAGGTGCCTGGCTGACTTGTTATGCCTCTAGCCAGAGGCTAGACCTCCCTGCTTCTGAAGCAGCTACTTCGTATGTTCAAATATAGTCTGTTACCTGGGCTCCCCTGGAGAGAATCTGAACTTTTCTTTTTCCTTGTTTTGTTTTTATTTTTAATCTGCTCTATATTTTTCTCATTAAAATTATTTCCAGAAAGTTCTAATGAAAAAGTATAATAAAGACAAGCACAACTCTTTATGCATACCCCTAGACGTAATTTGAACAGGAGAAACAACAAGATTTAGCTTGTCTCTAAAGAGATCTAAGGCTAGTTACTGCAGTCTGCCAATGTTTCATCAGTTCTCAGTTGTGATAAGGTCTCTACCATAGGAGCACCATCAAGGCTGGCTTGGGGAATGCATGGGGATAGCTCTTTAATCCTCAGCTACCACATACCATGGACTGGCCTGCCTGTGCATATAGGTGTGCGCAGACTTTGCTATGACAGCGAGGGCCCAAAGCCCATATTCGGTGATAGAATCCCATGTCAAGGGCCCTAAAGGAAAGCCCGGTCTGGGCTAATTACCTAGGGGCCATATCTGCCTGGACCTTTGACTGGCAGCCTTAACCCATTTAATGACTTCAGCTGGCAATTGTCTAGGGCTTTGAACTGGCTGATGGGAGATCAGCTCCTCCACTATAGCAACAAACTCCAGGCTAGCCAGCTCTTCTGATTTAAGGTCTGTTTTGGTAAGACTCTATTCTGGCTTTCTTAGTTCCTGACTGCTTGGCTTTGTTTCTGGACTCCAGCTTGTGGTTTTCCCTTGGAGGCACAGGGTGGGCGTATGCCCCCCCCCCCCCCCGGAGATTGGCTGATGGCAGCAGTTTCTGCAGGCGGTTGCTGGTCACCCCCGCGCATCCCCCACTGCCTCTGGCCTCTACAGGCAATCACCACTCACAACCCCCCACCACCCCACAGCCGCAGGTGGTTGCTGCTTGCCAGACCGCCACTGATGCTGCCACCCACAAATTGTGTGCCCCCCCCCCAAAGTCTTGGGAGGCATCAGTCATTCATACTTCAGTTCATATTACCAGACTCTGACTCTGAACCTTGGATTTCTCTCTGGTTAATAACACAGTCTCAGCCTCCTGAACTTTACAGGGTCTGTTTTGGACTCTGCCCCAAAGTTTCCTATTTGGATCTGGTAACTTGACTGCTACACCCAGACTCAGCCCATGTTTTAAACAAGGCACCTAACTCCTGCCTTCTGTCAGGAGTTAGGCCACTGCCTACAGCCTGTTCCATTACAATAAATCAGACCCACTTTGCCAACTGACTTACAGTTTCAATTGATATCATTAATGTACATTGTACATTGACCCTTCTAGAAAATATTGACTGGAATGAAACTCTTGGGTTAATCCTATTGGGAAGAAGACAACTTTAGTTAATTTAGACTTAAGTTTGCAAAATGCAGTTCAAATAATCTACTATTACACACATCATTAATTCCCCAGTCTCTTCAAATATTAAAAATGAAGGAGGCAAAAAGTCATATGTAAACAATTTTGGTGCTAACCACTAACAATTAAATAACACATAAAGACCTTTATACAAATCTTTCTGCTATCCAGGATTTAATGTTTGCTCCGACTGACCCTCTAATAGAACATTTCCAGCAACTACAAAGAATATGCATAAAGTCTAATATCTTAGTCTTATACATGGAAACTCTATAGAAAGAACCATCTGGAAATCAAAAAGTTTTCAAACATACTTATGGCATTCAAAACTATTTGTTTTCCTTATAAACAGCACTTGTCTCCTATGGAGCAGAATAAAATTCCACCTACTCCTAATTAGAGGAATGTCAATGTCATTTGGATAAATATAACTCACACAAAGACCCATCTGTAGACTCTAAAATCATAATAGTTAGTGCCCAATTGAGTGAATATAATTGCAGGAGTATTTTATAACTGTTGTATGTTTTGTTTTGCTTTTTTTAATGATTGCTTGCTATTGTTGTGGTTGTTAGTAAAAGACTTATTATCTTCATAGTGCCACCTCAATATTTGCCACTTTACCAGTGGAATGTCTTGTGGTTTCTTTTCTCTTTAACATAGTGATTTCCTTTAGATTTCTGCAGATGCTTTCCAGTTGTGCACAAATGCATGAGAGTTGTCACCAATCTGCCAGTGTTTGACAATATAAGTGAAGAGGCCAAGGACTGAGTGGTTGAGGTTTTAGAGAGAGTCCCTTCTCGTCAAACATGAGGCATGTGACAAGATAATACGAAGTAAATACTTGTTAGAATTAATAAGATTTCATTCAAACTTATAGGAATGCATTATATTCACTGAAAATGTTAAATTAATGTCAAACACTTCCCTGAAATAATGCTACTAAAAATTGTAGGGATTGTGAGGGTTGAAAACATATATGTCAATATCTACAGGAGTTATTTTTAGTAGTTCCCACAGCGGTCTGCCCTGTTTAATCATAGTATCTAGGGTCAGAAGGGGCCTAGAGCAGGCCATCTAGTCTGACCCCTCACCAATGGCAGGAACGAGTGCCAGGGT
>JAGPOW010000261.1:133073076-133090989 GCA_030014935.1 Caiman crocodilus
TTTTTTTTTTTACCCTTGGATACCTAGGGGTAAACAAACAAACAAACAAACAAAACCCGGGGGAAAAAAAACCCAAAGCAGTGCACACTCAGGCATCATGCACTGCTATAAAGCAGACCTGGGCTGCTCAGAGCTGTGTTCTGGCTGCCAGTCACCTCTGCCTGGCAGGATCACCATGAATGCAACTCTGGAAGGCCCCCAGGACCCCAGGTAAGGCTGCTGGAGCCAGGACAGTGCTGGCCCCAGCTTTCCCTATGCCACCTGGGGCAACTTGCTGCGCACCAAAGCATGCATGGCACACATGTTCCCCAGGTACAGGAGGTGGCGGTGCAAGATGTCCACACACGTCTGGATGTGCTGCAGTAGTTCAAATGAAGCAGACATTCTAGACCACTTTTTCTAGGAAGCTTGTTTAAAGTGGCATTCATATAGAAATTTATATAGATAAAAAGAAGTTTTAATGAGTAAAAAATATTTACTAGTAGTGCAATGCAGTGTATGAATAGCATCAAGTAAAGAGCCTGTGTGACAATAAGCCAAAGCTAATACTCATCCAGCTAATCTACTCAAGAAAGGTAGTAGAACAAATTACATTTACGATCAATTTCCTGTTAGCCTGATTTGTCATCCATACCTAAGGATTTCTGAATGGAAACCTGTGATTGCTGCCATAATTATAGTTCTACCTGTGCTCCTTTCCTTTACAGTGTTTAACGTAAAAGAAGTTGCTCATGTTTGGTGGTGCTTTTTTTGTGGTTGATTGAAACTATCCACGTGACAAACTTTTCTGAGATAACAGTCAGTAATTGGCACTCCAGCAGAGTTTTCCAGGACAGAGTGGGCATGAGGAACTGAACTTGTCTATCCTGTCCCTGCTAAAGGCAGTCTCTTCAGATGAGGGTAGATGGGAGTGAGAGAACCTGTCTGGGGTTTTCTGGTCCTGGGGTTATGCCATTATAGAAGGACCCCCCTGTCTCTGACTCTCATTTTGCTATAATTTGCATGAATGTATGTATTGAGAAGCCTACTTTATCCAAATACGTGCCAGCCATTGTGTTCTATCTCTAGTGCAAGAACACTCACCGGCAGGGTGACTTGAGTCTTGTGGGTCAGGGTGGTGGCGGGGCAAAACATCAAAACTGGGCCTGCACAGAGACAACTCTGTGACTTCTGTGACTTGGCTACTGCTGGGTTATGCTAGCCATGTTATATACCCGGGGGGCTGCAAGGGTTTTTTGTCCTGAAGCTATAGGGTCCTGGAGTACTAGGACTGGGCGTGGAGAGAGCTGTGATCATCCAAACCAAGGTAAGCGGGCAGACACCCCTGAAAACATACACATACATCGTCATTGACTGCTCCCTATTTAAAATCCTACTGCGTAACACACACAGTCACACACACGTGAGCTTTGGCCACTGCAGGCTGCCAGTATACAGCCCTGCCCCGACGAGAGGCTGAATGTGAATACTGTTCATTCCCTGTCTAAATTAAGCTGCTTACAGAAAACCATGCGACTTAGATCAAGTCCTCATCTGGCTTTTTGAATGTGGCTTATGTAATCATGTATGATTGCAGAGACTAGAGTTAAGTGCTACCAAATCCTAATTGATAATATTTCATAGTGATTATTGAACATTATATGCTTAAGTAAAAGTGATCATACCAGAGGCAAAGGGAAGGAGAGACGAGCTATTGGGTTTTATCCCTATACCCAATTAGCACAGTGGGAATTTTGCCATTGACTTCAAAAGGAACTGGTTCCAATAAGTCTTTTTTAGAGCAAGGGAATAATCCTAACCAGTCACAATTTATGCAAGTCAGTGCTAAATGTTGCGTCTTTGCAGTACTTTAAGCACTCATTTATAGAATTCTGACTAAAAATCAAATTCAAGGGATGATGAATCTGATTTCTGACCCACCATTTCTCTCCTAATCCTGATTTCCCTTTAGAATTATGCACTCCTGCAGTACTTGAGAGGTGACTGCTGATGCATTCAAAAGGAGAATTTAGAAAAATTACCTTCTGGAAACTATACAGAGCCAGCATTTTCCATTTCATATTCAGCATCTACAGTAGGGTCCTTATAATGAATTTCCACCCATATGATTTTGCTGAGATGGTTATTTCCTTTCTTCAGTTAAGTGGCTAGAGCGTCTACTCACACCATACGCATTTTATGCTCCATATGGCATAAAATCCATTTTGATTCACAATTTAATTGTAAACAAGTTTCTAGAAACAAAGCATGGTGTTACAAAGGAGGCAATGGTAAGACTTCTCTTTAAGGTCCTTTATTATAAAGTATGAGCACTATCTAAATCTATATGAGGGAAACAGAAATGACTTTGGACAGTATTTCTAAAGGTTGTAGGCTCAGTTTAATAGTGGTGCTGTATGGCGTTTTTCAGTGTTGGCTTCAATTATTTATTGAAGATGTTATTTAATGTATTTAATTTTTGTTGAGTTTAATCAATCAGCAAAAGAGTGTCTTCATTTATGATCCCAAACCCATGGTTCCTTTAAGAGCAATGATTACAATGAAAGGAACTTAATTAGTCCAATCTCCAGGAGACTTAACCTGCCTGTTGTCTTAGTTCTAGGAATAAGATACTTTCTGACTTCCATCTGACTTAATTTTATCTGAAAGTTTAACTGATATCTTCCACTACTTGTGAATTAACTTCTTCATTAGCGTCACAGGTGTAGCATGTTCTTAGGGATCAGTTTAGTCTGCCAAGACAGAATTGTTTCCACCCACAATCTAGATGTGTCAGTATAATTCCTTCTAATTGATTTATAGTCTTTCTATTGCCTTACCATGGATTTGTAGCAGAGCAGAATTTAATCCCACACTTGCAGTCTAAAAAATGTATAGTTGTCCAAAAAGAAAATGTTCAGTGCCCAAGGTCTCATTTGTTGAGAAAACTACTTGAATCATATCAATTTATGTTTATTCTTGCACCCTGCCTAGACATGTACCCATTGTACGTCGACAGGAACCACATCATCCACTAATCAAAAGGTCCCAAGGTGGGCATGTGTGTTTAGAAACATTGTCTTGATTTAGGACCTTCCTTAGAGGAGTTTGTTTCCATAAATAAATGAAGATTCGGGTATAATTCTAATGATATCAGAGGAAGTCCTGTGAATAAATTTAGGGGTGTATGATTTTTCAAGCACAGATTTGGAAATAGCCTCAAAAACGAAATTCTTTTTCTCACATGCATTAGCATTTTGGACTTTATTTGAAGAATAAAGTGCAAAGGACACCAGCAGCAATGGGCATCCTTAAAATCAGACACTATCCTTTAAAACAGTGAAATCACCATGTCCTTAGATAGTATGTATTCATGAAATACCATGCAAATGTGATTTACTGTGGCAGGTATCATCACTGTAATTTTTTGATTAATATTACATACTTTACTTGGCATCAGTATATACTCAAATTTGCCCAGATCTATGAGACTGCAAGATCTTATTGATTCTGTGATAAAGCAACTACAAGTCCAGAATAATAATGGAAATCATGTACTGAGCATTGTACGTTGTATATTATAAGTCACAGCCTAATAATTCAGTATACTTTCCAGTAATTACCTGTGGACTTTTAAATTATTCCCTAGCTCTTGATGTTCATTAGTCACTGGAAATGAAAATGGCAAAGAAACCAATAGTGCATAATTTGGAACATTTTTAATGTTTATGGATTTGTTAGCATGATTAGAAAATAGAAGTGCTGCTGTTCCTTCTGCCAGATCAATATAGTCACACATTAAGAACTGTAATAACTGTCTTCTCAAGGACGATCATTGGAAGCATTGCTCATACTACTGATTTCTTACTTCTTTAAGAAAATAAATATGGAAACTGAAGATTCAAAACAAAACATTTTTTTGTGTGTAAAATTCCATAATTTTTGATGTAACCTTTATCCACTGATATTGCATCATTTTAACTGCTCTGGTTTCTCTGAATCCTATGACTTCACAGATGACAGTTTCCACCTCCCTGAACTGTCTGTTACACTATCACATCACTGTATTAGTGAAATGTCAACTAGCAAAGAGTGAAACAACTTAAGGCAGCTTTGATATAAGCATTTTTTTCCTTAAACAGAAATGTCATAATTAAATGTTGGTTCACTCTTCCTGTTTAAACTTGTTAAGATGTCCTTGGTTTGACACTTCTATCTGCAAAAGTGTATTGAAATGCAAATTCAAATAAACTCAGCTGTTGAGTTGAATCATTCCATCCCTTAAAAATGAAGCTCATTAGTTTGCAAGATATTAAAAATAATAATTAATTTTCCAAAATTAGTCAAATCGGTTTGAGTTTCACTTAGTTTTCCAGACTGGTTAAGATCTAGGCTTTTTAATACCAAACCTAATGAAAAGTAATTAAGAAAAATTGATGTAATTATTAATGTAAATTAATTATCTAAGATCAGAGACCTTTTAATTTTTCTTGTGCCAAAAATGCGGTATACACTTAACAACATAGATCCCCTTCTTTGGCAATTGGAATGACACCAGTAGACCCCTATTCTGGATGGGGAGTTTGACCCAAGTCATGCAGTGAGTAGTTTCCTTTTGTGTGTCTGTAGCAGGGCACTAAGATGCCTGCTACTTGGAGAGCTGGGATAACTCCTCAGGTGATGGTTGTGAGGCAACTAGAGGGAAATAATGACCCACACCTGCCTAGCCAGCTGACAAGAAGGAGCAGGGCCTGGCTCTTATAAATCACAGGCAGGAAGCCAAGAGGCAGGTCCCTGCTGGCAAACAAGGAGGAAGGAGCCCTGTCTGTGCAAGCAGAGGAAAGAGGCCTGAACATATCAGCAGTGAGACTAGTAAAGGATGGAGCACCTTTGGGGTGGCTGGATTAATGTTACAGCTGGACGGCTGGAGTTTGTGTTGTAGCCCAGGGGCTTGTGTTTCATTTGCTGTTTGTTACTGGTGGTCTGGGTGAGGCTAACAGGGGATGGAGGAGGTCTCATAGGGGACTGACAACAGTGTGGGGACCCCAGGGCCAGTGAGGGTGCAGCATTTGGGGTACATTGACCCCAGCCCCCGGGAGCGGGCATTTGAGAAGCTGCAGTGAGAGGGGGTAGCAAGAAGCCCTGGTGAGAGGGGGCTGTGGTTGTCAAGTGCCAGAGAGGGCATGGAGAGAAAGAGACAGGGCCGCGGAGACCCTGAGTGCCACAGAGGGCATGGAAAGAGACCGAACAACGACAGTTACATCTGCGAGGCTTGGGGCATGGTACAGGGATGGTTGGAGCCATGCATAGCCCATAAGGCTGGGGTGTACAGAGCACCCAGTACAGGAGAGGGTCTAGTGGTAACAGGAGAACCATGTCCAAGAGGATGAAAAGCAGCCTCCCTATAAAATACATATGACATCAAAGTTGTGGTGGGCATGGATTTGAGGGTGCTTGCTGGCAGCTTGGCATGGTAAAGGAGGCAGCGTGGGAGAATACAGCAACCCTGACTGCCCTCCTGTTACAGTGGTGCATTGGCCGGGAAGACTCAGCTGTGTGCAAAGAAGGAAGGAGAACGAACCTGTGGTCGAGAATAGAACCAAGAAAGGATTTATAGAAAGGTAGGGGGGGCACAGCTCATGGGGCGGGGTGGAAGGAGGAAGCCCATTGCCAGGAGTTTCAAAGAGAAGGACTGAGACCCCAATCCAGAAACATAGGAAGCATGGGAGACCAGAGACAGGAAAATTTCAACTGGCAACTAAGGATGGATGAGATGGAGGAGAAGATGACCTGGTTGGGGTGGGAGCTAGGAATAGCAAAAGCCTAAAAAGGGAGAGCAGAGGCGCAGGTCACTGAATTAGAGTTTCAGATACAGTCTGGTAAGAAAGAGGAGGATCGAAAGAAATCAGGCACCTAGTGGTGATAGAAGCAGAGAAGACACGGGCAATTGAACAGCTCATCTCCCAGGAGGCTCAGAAGAGCCGGGAGAGGGAAGAGAAATTGAAAAAAATGGCAGGAGGAAATGATAGCAGGGGGGACAAGGTCTCTGGAAGCTGACACCAAAGGCAGAAGAACAAAAGGAGGTGCTATAGAAATTAGAAGTAGCCAGAGGTCTAATAGGAGTCCTCCAAAAGGAAGTCCATAGCCAGGAGGACCAGAAAGGAGAATTGCAGAAGGAGCTAGAGAGCTGGCAACAGAAAAGTATGCATGCAGAAGATTTTGCACAGGAATTGCAGGACAAGCTAGTCAAAAGCTATAACCAGGCCAAAGAGACAGACAAGGTATTCATGCGAGAGGTGGAACAAATGAAAAATTTTAGAGCGAATTATATGTTGGACAAGCAAAGGCTGTCCTTGGAAGGGGAGCTAAAAACCAAGGAAAGCAAGAATGACTGGTTACAGATTCAGTTAAGGAGTGTGGAGGGGGGAAAAGATAAATTTGGGCAACAGGTACAGTCCCTTGAAACCCTTCTAGAAGATATCCCTTCTTCCTTCACTAGGCTAAGGGAAGAAAATGAGCAGTTACAGCAGGAAATGGAAACGATGAACCAAGAAATCCAGGGTCTGGAGACTGAGGGGAAAAGATTGCAAGAAGCAAATGATCAGATGGCTATAAAGATCCAAGACCTGTGGAAGGTTGAGAGGTCAGACAAAAGACAGGTAACAAACCTTGTAGGAGCAGGACAGGGACCACAAACCAGAGAGATCATGGACACAGTGCGGGGAAAGGTTGGAGGCACTGGGAACTCGATTAGCAGAGTACATGATGACCACTAAGTTGGAACACGAGGAACAATACCAAGAGGGTGGAAGTACTGAAAAGGGTCGTGAAGGAAGCAGAGGCTAGTCTAGAAACCACCCAGTATAAGAACCTGAAGTGTATTGAGCTAGGGAAGTTCCCCAGAGCCCTAGGCTCAGAAGAACCTAGGGAGGAGGCTGAGCCAGGACAGCCTGGGGGAAATACCAGGGAGGAGGGAGCCATGGAGTGAGAGCCAGTGACCCTACAAAAGGAGGCCCTGCCAGCGCTCCTAGAATGTTGGAACCGGAGATGGGAACAATGGCAGTCGCCATGCAGAGGAGATGAGCCAGCTACAACATCAGCTGAAGGAACTGTCCCATCTGCGAGCCAAGGGAAACAATACAGCACCAAGTCGTGGGCAGCCAAGGGGAGTAGACCTGGTCGAGGCAGGAACAGCAGGGAAGGATGAACCCCAAGGAGGGAGGCCTCCTGCTTAATTTGCCAGGATTGTACACAGGCGGCCTGGGGCAATACGGGTCAAAGACGAACCCTGTAAAAAGGGAACCAGCAGAGCCCAGCAAAGAAAGTGGGGCCAAATGGCAACAGACAAGGAGGAGGGAACTACCACCCAAAGGGGGATCAAAATATGAGAAGAGACCTCAGATTTATGTAAATGACCTCCCTAGACAGGTCAGGTGGTGGATGTTAAGACACCTCATTGAAGAAAAAGTTGGGAGCATAGCATATGTGAGGGTGCATAAGGGACCGGGAGGAAGGTCCGCTGGCGGGGGTAAGGTAGAGTTCTGGAAAGAAGAAAATATCCAGCAGGCATTGAAGAGGCAGTGGGAGATCTGGGGAAAGCTTCAGGAGCTCCTGGAAGGCATAAGGAGACCAGAAACCCCAACTTGCCCTAGGAAAGAGACCAGGGTGTACAGGGATGGAATGTAGATGGGCCAGAGGTGAGAGGGAGAAAAACCACCGAGAGTTGGGCCAAAGCTTGACCAACAGGGAGCATAACCTACCACGGATGGCTAGTGTGGGGGGACTGCCTGTGGCAGGGCACATTCCCTACACTCCCACGTGGTATGCCTTGGGTAAAAGGTGGGTAGGAGATGCCTTAGAACCTCCGCCTCTACGTGCTGGAGGGGTCGAAGAACAAGAGCCTGGAATTGAGAGAACTGAGGCAGAAGATGTGCAGCAGATAAGAGCCAAGACCCGGCCCGGTGAGCTGGAATCTTAAGGGCGGAGGTGTGGGCAGGGCACTAAGGAGAGCCGGGGTAACTCCTCAGGTGCCAGTCGCTGAGGCAACTAGAGGGAACTAATGACCTATAGCTGCCTAGCCAGCTCACAAGAAGGGGCAGAGCCGGGCTCCTATATAAATCGCAGGCAGGAGGCAGTTCCCTGCTGGCAGAAAAGGAGGAAGGAGCCTTGCCTGTGTGAGCAGAGGCCTGAATGTATCAGCAGTGAGACTGGTAAAGGGTGGAGCACCCTAGGGGCGACTGGATTAATGTTATAGCCAGATGGCTGGAGTTTGCGGTGTAGCCCAGGGGCTTGTGCTTCGTTTGCTGTTTGTCACTGGTGGTCTGGGTGAGGCTAAGAGGGGATGGAGGAGGCCTCATAGGGGACTGGCAAGTGTGGGGACCCCAGTGCCAGTGAGGGTGCAGCATTGAGGGTGCAGTACACTGACCCCAGCCCAGAAAGGGGGCATTTGAGAAGCCCCAGGGTGGGGGCCGCAGTTGTCAAGTGCCAGAGAGGGCACAGAGACAGGGCTGCGGAGAGCCCGAGCGCCGGAGAGGGTGCGGAGAGGGACTGAACGACGTCAGTTACATCTGCGAGGCTTGGGGCATGGTACAGGGGTAGTTGGAGTCACGCATAGCCCATAAGGCTGGGGTGTACAGAGCACCCAGTACAGGAGAGGAACTAGTGATAACAGGAGAACCGTGGCCAAGAGAACGAAAGGCAGCCTCCCTATAAAATGCATATGACATCAAAGTCATGGCGGGCAAGGATTTGAGGGTGCTTGTTGGCATGATAAAGGAGGTGGCAGGGGAGAGCACGGCGACCCTGACCGCCTTCCTGTTACAGTGGTGCATTGTGTTCAGTATAAGAAAAATAACCGTGAAAGACCCTGCATAATGTATGCTAATATTCCATGAACTGTTCTGTCATTGTATGTCATAAATGTTATTATTAGGTAGACACTTTGAGTAGGCATCCAAATTTGTCTTCATTATTATTTGATTGGAACAAAAATCAGATTCCAATCAGAACTTCTATTCTAGTTCATATTGTATTATGATAAATATCACACCTGGCAAACACATTGCCCTGATTAAAACTCAGAAATAAAAAGTATCTATTTTAGGTTTAATATTTAAAAAAAAATCTCTGTTATAAGAATTGAAATGGTGAGTAAAAGAATGTTTAACACAAATATTACATGGCTCTGTGGGAACCCCCCCAAATTCAGGGCCTGGGGCGGTTGCCCCGATTCACCCCCCCTTTCCCCCTGCCCCTCCTTAGGGACAGCCCTGCATGTAATATTGAGTGGATGATCATTCAAGGGAATATTCATAGCTGAATAAGAATTTAGTCTCCTGCATCTTTGACCATTTATTCAAGTATCTCACAGTAGTGACTGAGGCAATGAACTTTGTTTCCCCCATTTTCATATCAGGAAATAATCAGGGTGTCTATAGGTCAGTATTTCTCTGCAGTACAAGAACAGAAATACTGATTTAAAAATAAATCTTAACTGCTCTAATAGAATTATGCTATATGTTCATTTATGTTATGCAAACAATGATCTTTAAAAGGTAATGATATTTAATGCATACAGTGAAATTTCAAATGCCCTTTGAAATTAAGTGAGAGTCCTCTACAGAGGAAAACATACGAGAGAAGAGATTCCCAAACTTTTTCTTATTTCTTATTGTGTGCTCTCTTCCAGATTTACCAGCTGTCCACGTACCCCTACCAGCATACGTTTTATATTTTAACCCCTTATATGTCAATTATAATTATAATGAAACTTAAATCTGCCATTACACAATTTCCCCCCATAGGAGATGTCTTGCATACCCCTGGGCATATGTGCAAGGTGGGAATTAAGAGGGAGCTTTGGAGGAGCTAAGTCCCCACACCATAAGAGACAAGAATCCCCCTCCCTCCTTAAGATTTGAAAATCAGGGGAGGGGGTCTCCAATTGGATTGCTCCTTCTCTTAAGTGGCCTTGTTAATCAATTAATAAGTTTAATTTTTTGGCAGAGGCCCCCAAGAGTCAAAGTGTAATTTGAACCCTGGGTACCTGTACCACAGTTTGGGAACCCTGTACTTGAAAAATTTAGTATTGCAAAAGGTAACAAGCAACTTTCAGTTGTCCACTGATGGTACATAAATAATGAACAGCTATGAGCATCACAATTTTACTTTACTCTTACACTGGTATAACATTAGTACCTTTATCAAGCAATTATCTTTTTACTAGTGGGAAAAGTACCCTCGTGAGTAGAAGGCACCTTTTCTTTATTTTTGTATTGGTGTGGGGAGAGCAGCTGGTCACAAATGGTCCTGAGAGAAGAGAGAATAGCTACTTCTAATGAGCATACTACTCAGCTTATGGTTCTGAACGAGGAAAGAAAGAGGCAGCTTTGACACTAGCACAAATGTGACATCATTGTATCCACATTTCCCATTCAAAAGGTGTTATATAATGTATTACTTAAAGGGGTGGAGGGAAAGGGAGTAAACTCCAGGATGGAAAAAGTCAGTCGCACGAATTTTCTTCAAGGTAGTCAAGTCTTTGACTTAGAGGAACATGAGAAGAACCTGGTAATGATTTCAGGAATGAGGTGAAGGAGATTTAGCCCCCCTTCACTTTAGCTTACTGCTTGTTGGTATGGGCTCCTGTGCAGTGAGCGCTGAGATCACCAGTCAGCTGGAGAGGTCTGCCCTGCTTTTGTGTGGTTCTGGAGATAAATGCTGTTGCTGTTTCATCTTCCCCTTCCTTCCCCTGTCCTCCTTCCACTTTTGATGCATATCATTCCTAGCTGCTGATATATCCAGCTAAGATTTGAATGTGTGTTGAATTTTCCCTAAGGTTGCTCTAACAGAGGGCCAAGAATGGCTTATGGATCCTTATAGACAAAAGTTGTCTTCTGTCCTCTACCTTGGATATTATGTACAGTTTGAGCAAACCCAGGAACAGGCCTATGTAAAACACTGTGTTTAATTAAAAGAACATCAAAGCCAAAATGTCTAGACCAGGAGTAACAAAGATATGTCCCATGGGCAAGATAACTTGAGTACCACTTAACTAGGTAATACAGTTGCATTGAGATGATTTCAGCACTGATTGTTCTGACACACACTCGCACGCTAAAACAGTCAAAGTTAAATGAACAATGTAAGCTAAAATCTGTATTGAGGGAAATTACCCTCCCCTTCCCATCTTTAATTTTATCTGTTTTACTTACTTATGCGGTCTAGTTAGTTCTGGATTTCAAATGTAAACCACAATGAGAAAAAGAGTAGTATTGCTGAAAGCTCGTTTCAGATCCATTTGTGAAATCAAGGACAAACACACTTCTTATTCAGAGAGATTTGAGTTCTTCCAATGTCCTTTTGGCGTGCAAGCCATTTCTTCATCGTTTCACTTTTCTCGGAAACTCGCAAAAATACCGGATAAGCCCTTTAATGCATTAGCTCAAACTTTTTTCTTCAAAGTTTTATTGTAAGCCCTTCAAATCTGTGAGCATTCATTTTTCCTCACCATGAGCACAGACAGGAAATTCTCTGGGTTTGGCTGGTAGTAGGTCTCATTTGGTTAATGACTTGATTTGATTTCTATGCCACGTGTTGTGCCTATTTTACTTAAAATAGAAAAAAAGAAGTAAACGGCTTTGTTCCCGGGAACCTGCCTAGCACCTGTAGAAGAGTTATCTCCTGATTTGTAAAATAACAATGTTCTATGGAAAGCTTTTAAGCAAAACCAGTATAATTTAGTTTGCTTAATGTCAAACATGAGCCCATACTACAACAGAAGTGCTCTAAATGTCAAAACAAATCAATTTTGCAAATGTCAGACAGACATTAGTGAAAACCCAGCTCCCTAACTAAGGATGTCCTCCTAATTCATAATAAATGTTACAGCAGCTTACATCATGGCCATTTTATAACAGACAAAATATCTGCAGCTACAAATTTATCTCTTTATTAGAGATTCAGTTTCATAACTGAGATAAATCATTTACAAGCCTAAATATCATAATGGCATAAAATTGTGTTGAAACTCAGGTAATATATGCTCTAATTCTTCAACAGTTAACATGGCCTTGTAAACATGTGAGTTATTTCACTGATCTAAAAATTCACTTATGTAAATACCTTCGTGAATTGGGGAATGAAAATATGCCATAAGATTCATCTATCCAAACAGAACCAAGTAAAGCATTTTTTTGTAATGTTTGTGATTGTCTTTTCTAAATTATCCTATAGATCAATCACCAAATAATTTTGAATGATGATGAAGCGTAAGACTATCTTGACCGGTTTCCATGATTTCTGTAGTAGTAAGAGGTTTATGTTAACAGTTTATTGCAAATTATTCACTCAGCTGTAAGAGAAATATGTAGAGTACACACCAGATGTATTCACTGCATTTTGACTAGGGAGTAAATCATGCTATTCCAGGAGTGCAGGATGACTGCATGTTTCATGAACGACGCAGTGGATTGTGCATTGGCATTCCTATGCAAGTTCCCTTCCTTAGATCTTATTCAGCAACACAATAGCACAATTGTTCTTAAAATGGATTCTGTTCATAGAATGTTCATATGGATATTTGGATTCGATTTCCTTGATGTGAAATAAGTGGAATTATGGATGATTTTTCTGAAATCATGTAAACCATAATTGTAGGTATACATGTTCATTTAAGGAAACTCAAAACAAAACAGCAATTTACTTATAAGATGAAAAAATCATTATAATGGAGCTCTTTAAACTATAAAATAAAGCAACAGCAAATTTTAATGGCTCAAAGTGGAAGCTAAGAAAAAAATCACTTTGAAAATATGGGGTAAAGTTTAACACTATAGGTCAAAACCCATAGATCAGGAGACGGTGTAAATTATCCATCATTTGAACTCGATATCAGGATTGGATACCTTTTTATAGAAAAGTTCCAGTTTTGCTACAAATGTTTGAAGCTAGGGAAAAAGCCACTAGGTAAACTTCTATGATGCGTCTTCATTGAATCAGAAAGCAGTAGAGGGGGAAGGGAGCTCCAGAAGTCATCTAGTCCAACCACCTGCCTGAGGCAGGATCATCCCGATCCAAGCCATCCTATATACAATCAATAATCTAAAATCTACATAGGATGTTAGTGTGGTGGAGCCTGGCAGTGACATTGTTTGGCTGAATTGCTACATTAAACATCTGTTACATAAGAGTGGGGGGCTCTTGTTCCTGGGCATGACCTAAAACTGCACCCTGCCGGGATAGGGAGGCCTGGTGGGACTGCTGGTGGTGTGGCAGCCCCACTTAAATACCAGGGCAGCTCACCTCCCTGATGAAAAGTGGGTTGGGGTGCCTCAATAACCCCTAGCCCCCACAACACTGTGGGTATAAGGGGTCCAGGCATGACTAAAACTGCCTGAGCTCAGGGAGTGTAAGACCACAGGTGGGGTCAGGCACGGTTGCGGCTGCTTGAGCTCCTACAGAGGAATGAGACCCCGTAGGCCCCAGGGAGGGGATAGATGAGTAGCCCCAGAGAGGGGGTGGTAGTGAGGGCCCCAATGATGTTTCAGTAGGGCTGAAGGGCAGCCCAAGGGAGTGTTCTGAGTTGGGCTGTGGGACAGCCTGAAGGGCAGCACATGAGCCAACACCCTGAATAACAAGTTGTTGGACATGAGAAGCTCAGTGAGGGGCTAAGGTGGAGTTAGCCTTTTGTGTGGTGAATTGGCTGGCCACTAACTAGGTGAGGGTTGTGGGAGAGGCCCAACAGACTGCATGTCACCTTCTAAGGCAAGATCTGGATAAAGTGCCAAGGCCTACAGAAGCTGCTCCAAGAGGGAGCAGGGTGGAACAAGTTGTTGAGGCAAGAAAGAGACCCTGTGAGAGGGGGTAGAGTGCAAGAGGCCTTAGTGAGAGGAAGGGATTGCGAATGTGAGTGTGAAAGAGGCCTGATGAAGGACTAAGTTGGTGTGGCTTTAGGCCAGGAGCATAGTTCCATCCTGGATGCCATCTGTGAGGCATGGGCCACCGTGTAGAGAAGGTTCAGAGCAGTGGATAGTGCCACCTGGCACTGGGGCATGTAATGGGAAGTCTTTAGGACTGTGGGAAGCTTTGGGTGCTGATTCAATATGGAGGAGATTCTGCAGCCGAATCTCTGAATTTTAATTCAATCAGGAGACCAATAAAAAAGTCCAAATTGATTCAAAACTCTCCAGATCAATTCAGAGATCTGAGTAGTCTGCACTCGCCACCACAGGGAGCTGGATATGGACTTTGTGCTGGTAAGTAGGGGGCAGAGGTGACCATGGGGAGACCTCAGCCAGGCCCCATCTCCTGCCCGCTCTCCCAGCTCCTGATTCTAAAAAAAATAAAATAAAAGCCCTGTACTCACCAGCTGTTGCAGCAGACGTTGGGGCTTCTCAGGGCTCATGGCAAGGCCCTTCAAGTCATTGGAGATGAGACTTGGCAGACTACCCCATAGAGACGGGTAGGCGGCCTGACTTGTGACTTGGCCCCAAGCTTGCCCTGTGTCACAGTTGGATCTGTGTTGTCAACCCTGACACAACACAAACGTAGCACCCTAACGTTATGTAGATAAAGCAGGGGAACTACAGAAGTCAATGCTACGCTTCTGTGAAATGTTTTTAATGTATGTGTAAGAGATCCCAGATCTCTTCAGAGGAAGGCAATAACCCCCACAATCTCTATTAATACGACCCTGGGATAACATTTCTTCCTGACCCAGAATGTGGTGATTGATTGGTACTCCCTCTATGTTGGACCCAGATTTAATTGGCACCACCACAGCTGACTCAATAGTCTGGTTTCAAGTGGGATGATGTTTGGCCCTGCACTGGCTAACGAATTGACTAGGCATATCTGTCGCTACCCTATCAATCTGGAAACTGCTTGTACTATGACTAAATAAGGAAACTTGCACACTGATGTGTAACTAACACAAATTAATCGTTTTACTAATAACAGGTAAACATAAATAACTTGGACAACAGGTGTAATAAGTAACAAAACTAGCTAGGAGCAAAGTACATACCCCAATAACACTATTCTTGTAACTTCTAAAACCTATAATTAATTTAATAATTATTTTACAATCCAATCCATATAGAGGCTCAATAAGGCACTATAACCTCAGAAGCAATGTTGATTGGGGAATGGGCATGAACTTTATTATATGAGGGGGAAACTTTATTAAACACTAGATCTACACTGTTCCAGTTCAGAGTAAGCATAGATCACTCCAAGGGTGATTATGTGGTGGCAGCTTACCTTCTGTGTTGGGGCAAGGGGGAAAAAGGAAGGAGTGGGTGATACTGCACCAGAGCATTACTACTTAAAGCACTATGCATACCGGGGTAGAGAATCTGGGGAACCAACCCTTACCACTCTCCCTGGAAGATCCCAAACAGGAGACCAGCAGTGGTGAAGACAAGTGGAATCTCAGCAGTAAAGGTCACCGGGGATAACAGTAGCTTCACTGTCAAGGGTGTGCTCAGCTTGTCAGACCTCTATGGTAGCAGTGTAGCCCAAGGCACAACACCACACAGTGATCACCCACATGAATGTACCACTACACAACAGAGCTACTTCCACCTAGTTCATTCACCCCCTTTCTGTCACTTTCTCACACAGAGAAAACAGTCCCCCACGTGCGCACATAGACAAACCAACCCAGACACTGCCACATGCACCTGTACACATGCACCCTGAGATGCTCACAAGCCCTTTTATATAAAAAGTGCATATGACCCCACTAGGCTCTGCACACAGCACACTTTTATACACGAGGCACTCTCTTCTAGGATGTTCTGAGCCTAACTGGGCATGTTCCCAAGCAGGAAGTCATCCATAGTTCAATAAATGACCTACTTAGACTCTGTATCTGTGCATACCACACAGAGGTAAGACTCAGTGACAGTGCCATGGACTCAGAACCAACTTCATCTCCAACATCTGATCCCTGATGAAATGCAAAATATATAGCTCTGCTTTCAACCTTTGAATCTTCTCCTCCAGAGTGGTAACCAGCTTACTCTTAGTGCAAATGAAGTGCTCCTGGCCCTCTGAGAGAAACACAGATGTGGCACATCTCATAGATGTGACACAGGTCACAGTAGCTGACCCAGACGCCATTTGTGTCTCCTTTGTTTCCTGGAGAACACCTATGATATAAGAAGAAAACAAGCTCAGGGGAAGCAGGGGGGAAAAAAGATGCATCACAAGAACCTGAATGCCAACCACCTGCACCAGGGCCCCTCCACACAGTCACACACATGCATGCATGGGCAGTCTCCTATTCCATGACTCCCCTACAATGAACTCCGGAAGCAAATCCCCTCTCTGAATCAAAAAGTCACAGTGTGCCAACTGTAGGTATTGTATGGCTTAAGGCTCCTCCCAAGGGTCATCAGCCTACCCACAGCAGCAAAGAAGGACCTGAGCTAGATTTCCCAGCTGCCTGGTTGTTGTTTTTCTTGCCCACCGTGACTTTGTTATAATTTTCTTGGAGGCAGTTTGCCATAGGTGACCTTCCTGGACCAGCACCCTGGCCTCTTAGAGTTCCAAACCTTCTCTTTACCCCCATCCTAACTACTTCCATTCCCTGACAAAAACGGATCATGTCAAGACTCGATGATTGTCTAATGGTATGGGTCACAATAGCAGCCCCTGGTAGCAGCCTGCAACCCTGCAGGCCTTCATGCTGGCCCTTGCCTTCTCAATATAGTACTGTGAGGTCCCCAGCTGCCCTATTGACCTCCTTAATATCAATAATATGTAAACTCAATTTGCTGAACCCAAAAGTCAGAACAAAAAGGTGGCAGTATCTGCTGCCTCTTCAGAGGTAATCCCCTTCCAACAGAGTCCTGCCAGAGCAGTTGAGCTTATTTGCCCAAACCCTGTCACCCAGGGAACTCCACAGGCCTCTCAGCCTCAAAGTCCTATAGCCCCTCATCATTGGGACTGGCTGACTGACCACAAACCATCTGGTTGCTTCCAGGCCCCTCTGTCTGCAGGCTCTAGTCCTGGGGTATGCTCCCCTTGCCAGTCTCTGACCCCTAGGATGGACAGAGGCTACTGGGGGGAAGGATTTGTCCCGGCACCCAGGCCCCTCACCCAATCTGCTGCCACCCACATTCCTTCTGACCTTATGGTTGGATCACCACAGTGTCTCTCACCAGAGTTACCTGTCTCTGCTCTGTCTGGTGGCAGTTGTATTGAAGACCCAGTCCTCCTCCAAATGCCATGCCACTCAGACTGATCTGCCAACACTGCTCCAGTGGTCAGCTGCTCCCTGTCCGGGAACCGCTTTGGTGTCTGTGCCCACAGCATATTGCAGGCCACCCCACTCGACCCCTTTCTGGGACCGGAAACACTTTCTCTGGCATGCTACCTGCCGATCTGGAGGCTCAGGCTGCTCTAGAAATGTTGCAGCAGCCTCTGCTTTCCACCTCTAGGAATTGCTCCCACCAGCTGGTAAGGCAGTGATGCTGGTCATCCCGTTCATTCCCTCTCACACATAGGAAATTAAGATTGGAAGGCACCTCAGGTGGTCATCTAGTACAACCCCTTGCTCAAAGCAGGACTAGCCCAGCCAATGCTTTGTCTAGCTGGGTTTTAAAAACCACCAAGGATGGAGATTCCACAACCTCTCTGGGTAACTTGTTCCAGTGCTTTAGTACCTTCCTATCTGTGCGGGTTTTTTTCCTAATATCTAACCTAAAGATCCCTTCCTGCAACCTGAGACTATGGCTCCTTCTTCTGTCATCTGCCATCACTAAGAACAGTCTAGAGGCATCCTCTTTGGAACCATCCTTCAAGTAGTTAAAAGCTGTTATGCAATCCCTTCTTAATCTTCTCTTCTTTAGACTAAATAAGATCAGTTCCCTCAGTCCTTTCTCAGAAATCCTGTTTCCCAGCCCTCTCACCATTTTTTTTTTTTTT
>JAGPOW010000261.1:133099151-133110360 GCA_030014935.1 Caiman crocodilus
CCCCGGTGCTCTTTCCTGCCAAGGCAGGGGGTCGGACTAGATGATCTGCCCAGGTCCCTTCCGACTCTAACTACTATGATACTATGATACTATGATTTCCTGATCACAGACCCTGGTTTTCATGAGGGACTTCAATCACCTTTATCTGCTGTAAGTCCAATACAGCAGCATGCAGTCAATCTAGGAAATTTTGGAGAGTATTGGGGACAACTTCCTGGTGCACGTGCTGGAGTGGCAAACTAGGGACCATGTTCTTCATGACCCACTTCTCATGTACAGGGATGAATTGCTGGGGAATGTAGCAGTAGATGACGACTTGGGCAGCAGGGCACGAGATGACAGATTTCAGGTTCCTGAGGAAAGGAAGGATGGAGAGCAGCAGAGTAAAGATCCTGGACTTCAGAAAAGCAGACTTCGAGTCTCTCAGGGAACTCATGGGTAGGATCCTCAGGGAAGCCAGTCTGAGGTGGAGCCCTACTGAGAGTGCAGGAACACACTTTCCTGATGCACAGGAAGATTACTGAGCATAGCAGAAAACCATCTTGGATTAGTGACGAAGTCTTCAATAAACTAAATCACAAAAAGGAAGCTTATAGGAAGAGGAAGCTTGGTCAAATAATTAAGGAAGAATATGAGCATTGCTTGGGCATGCAGGGATGAAGTCAGGAAAGCCAAAGCACAACTGGAGTTGCAGCTAGCAAGGGTTGTGAAGGGTATCAAGAAGGGTTTTTACAAGTATGTTGGTAGCAAAAGGAAGATCAGGAAAAGTATGGGTCTTACTGAATGGTGAAGGCAACCTTGTGACAGAGGATGCAAAAAAGCTGAAGTGCTCCATGTCTTTTTTCCTGTCTTCACAGGGAAGGTCAGCTTCCAAACTACTGCACCAGGTAGCAGAGTTTGTGATCACAGAGCCATTGGCCATCATCTTTGAAAACTCATAGCAGTCAAGAGAGAGGGCCCAGATGACTGGAAAAGGGCAAACAGTGCCTATGTTTAAGAAAGGGGAAATAGCTCCTTGGATCCTCCTACAGACCAGTCAGCCTCCGCTCAGACCCGGAAAAAATCATGAAGCAGATCCTCAAGGAATCTATTTCTAAGCACTAAGCGAAGGAGGTGATTAGGAACAGTCATCATGGATTCACCAAGGGCAAGTCATGCCTGCCCAACCAGATTGAATTCTATGACGAGATGACTGGCTCTGTGGATGAGAGGAGACTGATGGATGTGATGTATCTTGATTTTTAGCAAGATTTTTTATACAGTCTCTCACAACATTCTCACAAGCAAGCTAAGGAAGTATGAATAGACCATAACGTGGCTATAAACTTGGCTGGAGAATTGGGTACAGAAGGTAGTAATCAGTGGTGTGTTGCCAGTAGGTCAAGGGAAGTGATTATTCCCCTCCATTCAGTCCTGGTGAGGCCGCATGTGGAGTACTGTGTTGAGTTTTGGGCTTCACTACAGAAAGGATGTGGACAAATTGGAGAGAGTCCAGTGGAGGGCAACAAAAATAGTGAGGGGGCTGGGGAACATGACTTATGAGGAAAGACCGAGGGAACTGGCCTTATTTAGTTTAGAGAAGAAAAAACTGAGGGGGGATTTAATAGCAGCCTTCAACTATCTTAAGGGGAGTCCAAAAGAGGATGCATCTAAACTATTCTCAGTGATGGCAGGTGACAGAACAAGGAGCAACGATCATTGCAGAAAGGAAAGTTTAGGTTAAGTATTAGGAAGAATTTTCTCACTAGGAGGGTAGTAAAACACTGGAACCGATTACCTAGAGACGTTGGGGAATCTCCGTCCTAGGAAGTTTTTAAGGCCTAACTAGACAGATCTTTAGTTGAGATGATCTAGTTGGGGATGGTCCTACTTTGAGCTGGGGGTTGAACTAGATGACTTCCTGAAGTCCCTTCCAACCCTACTTTTGTATGATTACAGCCTCTCCAAATACAAAATGATGTTCCCCTTAATGATACAAATATGTATGCAAACTTTTTTTTTCTCATCCTAAAGTTAAGGATTCTCCTCCCAATGTTATTATGGAATAGTAAAAGGTCCTGCCTTGGCTTCAGGGGTTAATTACTTTGGTTTTCACATTTGCAATGTGTTGGGAAACAACTTTTAAATCTTTAACTTTTTCACTCCTAGCTGTGAGCTGTCTCATATGGCCTGCCCGAGTTTACTGGTATAATTCCAGTACCAAAGCAACTTTTTTCCCACATCACTGTCAGTTACTGGTATGACATAATTTTTTAATGCATTGAACAAAACAACAGTACAACATAACCCCAAAGTGCAGCCCTGATACCTCCTAGAGGACAAACTATCTGTCACATTCCACATGGTAACCTCTTCACTGTCCAGCCTACCATATATTTATGGAGGCTGTATTTCACTTGGGGAGGCTGTTCCCCAGGGTCCCTGAGTGTGCCACTGGATCCTCACTTGGCCTAGCCTCACCTACTTGCCAGGTCAATAGTCCTGCTTGTAGCAATGGGCCCCAATCCTGCTTCACCCCTCCAGGAAACTTTCTAGGAGTCTCACTAACGGACCAGGCCTTACTGTCCCTATCTGTGCCATCAGGCGCTAACTTCCCTTACAGGTGTCAGTTATGGCCTCCAGCCAATTCCCCATAGCCATGCCCATGAGTCGCAGATATAATTCCAGTTCTTTTTACAGGACTTCCTAACATTGCCTCTTTCTATACCCTCTGTCTCGCATTCTGGGACACCAGGCCTATTCTGCATTCAGCCCCCTGAATTTTTGGCTCATGAAAGGCTCCTGTCTCCAGCCTTGACTACCTAGCCTTAGCCCAACATGGAAAAATGGGTCCTAGACACTTAAGGCAGTTTCTGGGTCTTACCCTATATAAACTACTGTAGAGTGGCTCCCACTCCTGTAGTCACACCTGGTGAGATACTAAAATAGAAATGCAAGCAAACCACTTTTAACTAAAGCTCTCAACCCCTGCCCCCCACAACACCCAGTCACTTTACTGCTGCAAGAGCCTCATCCCCATTCACTGTGCATCTACATGTGTACTTTGCTGAAGAGTTAGTTAATTTGCTTCTCAGTAAAGCATCACTGTCTACATGTGCATCCATGTTAAGGCACAGTAAAGATGATTAACTCTGCTTTAGGGTAGTGCTGTCCAAGACAAGTACTAAACTATGATGGAGACATTCAATGTACCAAAATACATGTGTAGAGAGTGGCGGAGGCCGGCTGGTGCACTGCAGCACCCTTGTGCCCCAGCCACGCTCTCTGCAGCACGCTGTGCTGAGGCAGAGCAGCTTCGAGCTGGCACGCTGACGCCCTGAACTTTGCCAGAGTTTATTGCTACATGTTAATTGCACATGTGGATGCACCCACTAGTACGCTCCCAGTCTTGGGTACTTACCTTGGCTTGTAGCATCCACTCCCTGAAAGACTGGGCTGGCAGGGGCTCTTCTCATTGCAGGGCTCAGGATCCCAGTTTTATATTCCCTGAGCTACACCTCTTCCAGTCAGGTGTTCCCATGATCAGCTGCAGACATACTCTCTCAGTTTGATAAACTGCCTGGTGCTGTTTTCCTAGCGAAGCTGCAGTTGTCTCCCCACTATCTACCTGAAGCTCAGCCCTATTGGTCTAGTGGTCTGTATCTAGCTCCCAGGTAGTTACTTGCAGCCCTGTAGTTCCCTGACTGCCTATTTACCCTCTGCTAGCACTTATTCCATTGGCTGCATTTGCTTGGAGACCTTCATGCTTCATTTTTTCCTCTTAAAGTAACAGCAACCTCCAACAAAGGCACTCAGCAAAGAAGTCTGGCCTAGTAAATGAAAAACTGAGATTCCTTAAAAATATGTCCCCATACAAATTATGGTAACTGACTGTAAGGGTTAAGTTCAGCTTAATTGCTAGTGTATCTCTGACTTACTTCCTTGTGCCTGGAAAAACTAGAGACTATTCTACTTTGCCTGTGTAAATGCATAGTTCTCCTGTACTTTCAACAGGGAGTCAGCACATCTCCAGAGGCTCATTCTACTTCCTCCTGTAGAATGTCCCACTTCTGCCAGTCATTACAACAGGTAGCAATAGACAGATGCCTCTAGAGAGTAATACCTTTTTTGCCCAGGAGCTGCATAACTATTAATTTCATTGGAGAGGCTTAGCCACTGCTATGGAATCCGTCTGTTCAGAATGCTATTTCCTCCTGACTCCACATAAAAACATAAACCTCTCAGAATGACTTGAAACTTGAGTAGTGAGACATCTATTTGAACTGCATCAGCTTGACTAGACTACCATAACTCAGTTGGTGGTTAAGGCACTTGCCCAGGCAATAACAGCTTGCTTCTAGCCATCCTCCTTCCATTCTTGGCAGGAAAGGAAATCGATGTAAAAGCATTCTGCACTCTAAAAGAGTGCCCTAACAACAAAGACATGAAACAGGCCTGGACAAAAGCAACTTTTACATGGACCCCCTACCCACAAGAGAGGAGGAGACAGGGACCCAGGAGGAAAACAAAAAAGAAGACACTCTGTGGCCCTTCTGGAAGGGATGGAGTCTTGAGTCCTAGCTGTGATCCCACTACTATGACACTAATTTAAGTCTTAAGCTGTGCCGTCAGTAATAACTTTTTTCTCAATTGCGTGTCAATAACGGAGAACAGGGTCTGGCCCAAAGAGTCTCATCAATGCAAGTGAGAGCAGAGACTGGACTGCCGTCTGCAAAGAATATATTTGTTTTCAGCTCACCAATAATTAGAATTATCCTTTGCCTTTTAGTGCGATGCGGCAAATGTGGTGAAAAGTGACAGATTTCAGAAAAGCGTTGGCAGTGGAGAGAATAGATTGCTGGCTGGTGACAAAGGGCTGGGGAATGCTGAATGTTGCACATGTTTAAGTTTGGTTTGTTTTTTGTTTTTTTTGTAAAGGAATACCTTGTTGTTTACTATTAACCACCTACAAGGCTTTGTTTTCCTCTCTCCAAAAACAGGCACATACTCTTTCCTGGTAAAAGTCCTGAGTAATGGCTTCTAACTTTTACTCCCTTTCTAAAGAGAAAAAATGGGTATTTCTTTTAGCTCCAGTTGGAGGGAATTTCAAACAGGTGAAACACTATGTGAAAAAAGTCTCTTCTCTTCTAGTGAGGTTTATGCAGTTCTCTCTAGTGACTGTAAGGCAAACCAGCATTGGCAGCAAGGTCCTGATTCCTTCCTGATAGAGCGGGGAGGGGCTGACAATTGGGCTTTCTCTCCGTTTGGCCCTGTGAATCTGTGCTTTTTAGTAGGGCTGCATAAAATTTTGGTGGCCGTTTCTTTTTGGATTTGGACATTTTGGTGGTTGAAACACTGGAACGCAGGGCTCCAAAATAGCTCCTAAATGAAATGGGCCGTCTTAAATGTTTTGGAAATTTTCTGATATGATTCAGATGTTTCCAAAACATTTCAGATGGCAGGTACGCTATCTGCCTGTGTTGCTGATGTAAGACCAGCTGGGGCAAGGAGAAGAAACACGACAGCACCATGGGGATACTGATGCATCTCTGCAGGTACCATCTGCTTACCCTTGCTCCTCCTCAGACTGGCACAAGTAAGATCGTGCGCAAAAAGAAGTCCCGTCCCCCCCGTCACTCCAAAGCTCCCATCCCCAGAAAGCAGAGGCAGCCACCCTGGAAGAGTGAGGCAAAAGCAGATAGAAAGAGGGGCGTGTTGCAAAGGTGAGTGAAATCACCCAGAGCATCAGGGAGATGTTGGCACTGGATGGCCAGACCTTCTCCCTAGTTGAGCGGCCAGGGTTCAAATGGCCCCTGGTGCTTGTGGCCCCATCCTACTAAATGCCCTTATGCACCACCTTTAGCAGGATAATGGTGGCCTCCCTGTATGAGGCATACAGGGAGTACTTGAGGGAGGAGCTGCACAAGCCAGGTCTGCAGGTGGCCTTGTACTTCACTTTGGACATATGGATCAGCCAGGTTGGAGATTATGACTGCTTCTCCCTCAGAGGGCACTGGTGCCATCAGTCAGGCTCTCCAGTGGGTTCTCCTTCAAGCAGAGGTGATGGATGAGTGCCATGTGGCAATGGAGATCATAGGGGCTGTGAACCGCATGGTGCAGGAGTGGCTCATTGTGCAGGGCAAGCTCACCCATGGGTTCATAGTCACTGACAATGGGGCCAACATGCTCAAGGCAGTCCTTGATGCCAACTTTGTTGGCATCCACTGTGTGGTGCATAAGTTCCACCTCTTAGTTAGGGACACCTTGGAGGGGAACAGGTCTGCTGGTGACAGTGCCAGCACCACTAGCCAGCTGATTTCAAAATGCAGAAAGGTGATGGGTTACTTCCACCAAAGCATTAGGTGGGGCAAGATGCTTCAAGACAAACAGGCAGAGCTGAGCATCCCACAGCACAAAAACATGCAGGATGTGGATACTTGATGGAACTCTACGTACCTGCTGCTTGAGAAGCTGGTGGAGCAACAGAAAGCCATCCATGAGATGGCCTTGCTTGGGGAGATTGGGATCAGGAGCCCCCTTAACAGTGCCGAGTGAAATACCATCTCTCAGATGTTGCTGGTGCTCAAGCCCTTCCTCAAAGCCACCAAGACCATCAGCACTGGTGATGCCCTCCTTAGCCAGGTGCTCCCCATAGTAAAGGAGCTTGAGAACTAAATAGAGTAGTTCCAAAGGATGAATGTTCCTAGCTGGGGCAAGCTGCTTTCACCAGAGGTGCAGAAACTGGTGAAGCAGCTGAAGGAGGGCATCCGGAAACAGCTGGATCCTGTGTGGTCCAGTACGGTCCATGTGCTGGTGGGCATGTGCTACATAAGGGTGAAGGAGAGCATATGCACTGGCAGCACCAAAACTCTCAATCACTGGACAGAGATGCTGGTGAACAGAGTCAGGGAAGCAGAAGGGCAGAAGTGAGGGGATGTGGAAGAGGGGGATCCACTTTCCCATGCCAGCACCCGCATCAGCCAGTCTCCTTCACACCAGCCATTGCTAATGTGAGCCAAGTGTATAGCTTCCATGGTGGGGTTCAGACACACCGGACCATAGCCTTGGGCAGGCAGTGCTGAGGCTTTGGTGGCTACCTATCTCACTGAAGATGTGGAGTCACTGGACTGTGACCCTTTGACCTATTGGGCAACCTGCAGCCAGATGTGTCAGGATCTGGCCACAGTTGCCTGGGAACAGCTATGTTGTCCACTGACCAGCGTTCCAAGCAAAAGGATGTTCAGCATTGCTAGGGATGTAGTGATACCCCACTGCACCTGCTTGGAGTGATATCCCAAACCAGTGATATCCCACCGCACCTGGTTTGGTGGAGCAGCTGGTGTTCCTGAAGGTGAACCTCACCTCCTGCTGCTGGGGTTCCCCAAGCTCCACCTTCAGACAGAGTGATTGCCACCCTCCTTATTCCATCTGCACCTATTTCCTTCTTTCATTTTTTTAAAACCATTTAATGCCCCTCCCTCAGAGCTGGAGGCAGCACTTGCTGCATCACCAGACAGTAGAAGAAGAACATGTCCCTGCTGAGCTCCATGCCAGGACGAACTTGGAGGTATGGTCTGGGCCTATGGGGAAGGAGGCAGCCCCAGGTCCTGGGCATGACCAATAAAACTGCATTCTGCTAGGACTGGGAAGCCCGGTGGGACTGCCAGCTGTGTGGCAGCCCCAGGAATTTTCTGGACCAAGGATTTCCCTGGTGAAAGGTGGTTAGGAGCCAGCATAACCTCCAGCCACCATACACATGCACAGTTCTGGCTGGGAAAAGCCCAGACCTGTCGTGTTTGATAGGCCTGAGGCTTACTGGTTGCAGTGGAGTTGTGAGGGTGAGAACAGGAGCCAACATGCCTGCAGTTTTCACCCTGTTGTGCCTTAACACACGCACAAATTTTGCTTTGAACAGTTTGAGGTGCAGTTTCCTATAAACCCCCTATACCTATCTCCTAGAAACATCTAGCATCCCTGTAAGTTTCATCCAAATCAGATGTGAAATGACAAAATTATAGCAGTTTTGTGATTCTCCATTATAGTCTCTTGCTGAAATTCTGTCAGAATTCTGAAACTGCCCCAAACCAGTTTGGGCTGAAATGGAACGGGACAGTGATTCCCAGACAAAACACCAAATCACTGTCCCTCCAAAACACCAAACCAAAACTGAACTGAAATGCAGGCATTTCACACGGCCCTGCTTTTTAGCTGCTCAGAGGCTTAACTTTAACAGGAGACCACTTTCAGCTATGCATAGCCTATGGCGAAGACACCATCTTGTGATATGGAAAATCAAGGCTCAAATATCCTCTGAGGAAGTAGGCTTTGAGTCTGTCTTGGCTTATTCAATTGGCTGTTGGGCAAAGTGTTGCCACAGACACTACTGCTTTGTTTACAGCATCAAAGAGTTAGTAGTCATGGTTTTTGGTGAGCTACACTTCCAGGAATTTGGTGTGGTATATCCACACCTCAAAAGAAAAATTGAAATGAAATGGAGTTGGATTCCTTTGTGGCTGTATTGATTCATTTTTGAACATCCACAGTAGGACAAACTTATCTGTGTAAGGCAGAAATGTAAATATATATACAAAAAGCAGATATACTAGAAGGATTCAAACAATTATGCAGGGCAAAGTAGGATATAATTTCATGTCTTAGATGCTTAACATTTTCCAAGTACCAATTATATGTCTAGTAGCAACATTGAATTTCATCTTGAAAGTCCAGAGCACATGTAGAAGGCGATAAGATAAAAACACAAGGATATCAAGTAACAGATAGAATAAATAAAGGTATGCATTTTAGAGTTGGATAACATAACATATACTTCTAAAGTTAAAAATATTCAATTTCATTCTCTTTAGAACACATCTCAATTTTTTTTAAACAAAATGTGAAAATCATCACATTTTCATGGAAAGTTCAATTATGACAAAAATGACACTTTTTGATACAAGAATACTCCAGTTCAAATACTGTACCCTAGACTGGCTGTGCTGCAATTATGACTTATCTGCAAAACCAGGATCAGATGTATTATTTGGTTTGATATATTACCAATTCCCATTTGGAATTTTAGGGCTTTAAAATAGTGGACACTGGTCTGTAGCAGGGCCATCATGCCTGTACAGAACTACACTGAAGCAAGTAGGGCTGAGTGCATACAGTCGGGGCTTTGCAAAGGCAGAGAGTTTGGACATGTGAAATGATTTTCAGGATGAAAGCTTTAATATTTTTCAGAATACATCTGTATTCAGCAAAGAAATTGTCTACTCTGTCCTGACATAACAGAAATCATTGGTAATCTACTGTTACTCTGTTTACTGAGAAAAATCCCAGGAGAGAGGTACTCTCTCTCAAATATGCGAAATATTCTGTATCTTCAGTGTGTATTGTACGAGATTGCCATATTCTATTCTTGTGGAGGATGGCAGAAGTATCTTTCAACCACGTTAACAATGACCTGAAATATTCAGTGTGGAATTGGAGAGGGGTTAAAAATTTCATGTAGAGACACAATGTATAGGTTATATGGTATAGCCACATACCAGTATATGGTAGAGTTTTTTGTGTTTGTAGAGTGTGTCTTTAGACTGACTCATTCTTGCTCATTCAGCAACTAGATGGAGCTACAGATTTCATGAGTTTTGCAATTTTTCCCATTTCCTGGAAGATGGGAGATCTGTTTCATCTCTCTTATAATACAGACTTCAAAAATGAATGGTAAGGCTTTGTAATAAGCACATCAACCTTGCAGTCCATCTAGATTAAACTGGGAATAATAAATGCTTTTATAATTAATTATTATGTGTACACTAACATTTTAAATAAGTATGTATTGCAGAAATCAGGTTTTAATTTATTTTGATGGTAGCTGGAGGGGATACAATGCAGAAATTATTGTATGGAAGGCTTTGGCCTCTGTTGTAGAAGGCAGAAAAACAGATGAACATAGCTTCTCTCTTTATCTAACAATTAATTAATTGACTAATTAAATCTCATAATAATGTTTGCCTACTAATTAATTAATCTTTAAACATAATTTTGAAAATAACTGCAGTTCTCAGAGCCACGGGAATGATGTGGGAAGGTTGAGAATTGAGATAAGTTAACTATTGGGGATGATAGTTGCTATGTCTAAAGGTTGCAGCAATTGCAGGGGATCAGAAAAACAGAAAAATGTGGATCCCAACATAAGGTGTACAATTCCTTTACTTACTGTAATAATAGGTAGCAAAGTGTACTATCAAAAAGGAGCAATGAACTAGTTTAGAGACACTGAATCTGGGAATGATACAGGATGCAGGCAATGCAACTGGGGTGCTGTGATCAAATCACTCTACTCTTGGTCCCATATATAGAGTGTATGGGGGAAATAACTCTAGGTAACCATACTACTTCTGTTTATAGCAGTAATACTTGCGATTTGATCAGATGGAACAGTTATACAAGGGCATAGCTATGTATTCATTTAATTCCCATTTAGTCAACCAGAAATGAAGTATGGGAAACATGACACTAATTCCATATTTGCTATCAAGAGCTAGTTTGGCAGATGATGACTACATAAAACGACCCTTCTTTTACTGTCCAAGGTACTTTATAGTTGGTGACAGCATGATACAAAATGTGATTGTGACTGATGCCTAGTATTATAGCACGTTGCCATGTTACAGGTTACCTTTAAACCATCATAAAGGCACTTAAAATGGGAGCATTCACCTATAAAAGGCTGTTAATCCATCATAAGTACCCTCTAAAACTTTAAAAAATAAGCCACTCAGAATGAGGCTTATCTTTGAAACGTTTTACCCGTGATGTTCCCTGGATAAATGGTTAGGGGAGGTACAACATCTTACTTTCATTACTCCAGCTTCCCAGGAAGTATAGCTTCCAGCCACTCTAACTCTTCACACCCTTTAAGACTCTAGTCTTTTTTCCCCACCTCCTCTCCACCCCTTCCCACTCACACACTTCCATGCTGAGAGCAGCTGTTCTGAGCAGCTCAATTTCGGAAGATTCCCCTGGCTAAACAGTCTTTTCTGCCCTGGCTCTGCACCACACTGTCATCTTTGCAAGATCCCAGCCCCAGAGTAGCTTCGTGCCCAGCTACACACCTTGCCAGGACTGCTGCGGCTGCTCTCCGTGGAAATCCTGGCTCCTCTTTGTCACAGCTCCAGGCCTCCTGGGGTCTCCATGGACACCAGCTGCAGCCACCTTGGCAGGGGCT
>JAGPOW010000261.1:133113963-133125349 GCA_030014935.1 Caiman crocodilus
TGTGAACCCAGCATTCATTGCTGCCTGTGGCAGGGGGTCAGGCTAGATGATCTGTTCAGGTCCCTCCTGACCCTAGCTACTATGAAACTACTATGAAACCCCATGCAGGCCCAAGTCTGGACTTAATATTCAGAGCAGTAAGCCAGTCTGCAAGGCACTGCAGCCATTGGGCAACTCCAGAGCTGTGGATCTAGTTCTGACTGGCAGGCGCAGTGGAGCAGAGGCACTGTGTCTGGCTCCACTGCATTCCAGCTTCCCCACTCACGCTAAATCAAGAAGGGCCACTGCACCTTGGGGTGCTGGAGGACTTCCACTTGGGTGAAATAGCTGTGAAGAGCAGCCACAACTTAATGGAATCAGGAGCAAAATTAGGTAGACTAGAGATATGCCACTCCAGGGCAGGGCTAACTTTAAGATGAAAAATAAGTGCTTTAAAACACATAAATGTCTTAACGTATAGCCTGTAGGGCTGCGTGCAACTGTTTCACTGTTTTGACATTTTGCCCATAGGCTATAATGGGAAAGCACAAAGCTACCTATAACTTTGTAATTTATAACCTGCTTCATATGAAACGTGCAGGGATGGTAGCCCCTGCTGCAGCCGTGAAGCCTGCCAAGTTACAAGGAGATAAGTGCAGAGGTTTCTGGGAAACTGCACCTCAAGTTGTTGACAAGCAGGAGCTGGGAACAGCAGGAGTAGCCTCCTGCAATCTGACAGACAGATTGGGGGCCTGCACCTCTGGGAAAAGTTTGGCACAGCCCCTGCAGCCATCCTGGGGGTGTGCGTGGGCCCCTAATCTGCCTGCCGGATAACAGGAGGCTGCTGCTGCTGGCTGGGGCCAGCAGAAGCACCAATCTTCATGGGTCTAGGTGCTAGGCTATGCCCAACACCAGTCCCAGGCAACAGCAGCAGCTTCCTGTCTTCTGCTGGTGGAGCTGATTTGAGCACAACCTGGTGGCGGAAGGTGGACAGAACTGGCACTGTGCTCTGATTGGCTCCACCAGCTCCATGGAGTGCAGCCTGGCGGCAGGAAGTGATGAGAGCCAGGCCCGCTCTCCCCACTGGGCTGAGCCACATGGGGCTACAGAGACACTCAGAGTGCAGCCCTGACTCTCCTGCCTCCCACCATCAGGCTGTTTCAAAACTCCAAATCTTGAAACTTTCAAAACACTTTGAGTGCCCTCATTTAATTTTAAAGCTTCTTCAGTGCTTTTTTGTTTCATTTTGATTTTGCTGTTTCAAGCTCAAAACATATTGAAACAGCTTCAAAATGAAACAGTTGGTGAAATTTTGCACAGCCCTGATAGCCAATCCAGGGGATAAGAGCTTCAGAAGCCACCTAAAATTACTCTGCAACAAGGCCCAGAGTCTCCCTTCTCCCTTCAACTTCCTCTGCTCTACCTATAAAACACATGCCACACCCTCCCCTTGCCATCCCACTTGTCTATTCCTCTGCTCACCAGCCCCCTAGTGGCACGTCAGCTGATCTTGTTTGAGATGGTATTAAGTCTTAAACAGTGACTGTCCTGAAACAGCTTTAACTTTAGAATGGCATAATAGTCCACGGTTTTAAAATGATAAAAAGGTAACCTGTAATGGCACCCTCGAGGTCTTTGATCAGTGGTATTGTTCTGTGTGTCACCTGATGTATCCCTCTGCATACCTGAATCTTATCCCTGCTTATTATAAACTTGCTGAGTGCTCGTTACCTACTTTGCCCTCATTACCTCCTTCCCTCTCCTTACAAAAAATGGAATGGAATGAAACTGGAAACTGAACTGTGCCTAAAATTCAAGTGACATTGCTAGCAATGTGACATAGACATAACAAACTTCATCTTGGTTACAGAGCACTGTGCCTTCCTGGATTATTGTACTCATTTGAACATGACACATCACTTGACAGCATGCCCTGTTCATGCTCTTGAATGTGTACCACTTCTCATGATCATGGCTGAGCCCAATCATGCACAGCTTCAGAAAGACTTCACCTGGACATTTGCCAATACACTTTGTTTCAGGTCACTATACAGCTACTTGGTTTTTTCTGATGTGCGTGGTGTCCCCTGCACTCTCACGTAGCCTGCAGCATCTGTCTATCACTGTGTGTATGTTGAGGTACTGTCAGCATATTGCTGCTGTTATCCGATCTGCTTTCCAATATATATTTCCACTGGTAATAAACTGTTTTGAAGGTGATCCTTTCACACTGTTGTTTTCTTACCTGACTAGTTTTTCATCGGGACTACAGCATGTACAGTGCAATGCATACAGAGCTGGAACTGATGCTACTGTGGGGACCGAGAAATGCTGGAGGAATGGGGCCACTGAGGGAGCGTGGAATTAGAGCATTAGACTCACAGGTTGTTGGAAGTCAAAAAAAAACAACTTTACTTACAGTCCTTAGGCTGTAAGCACGTTCCTTGAAGTTACAAACTCAAACAGGAACACAGGCACACAGAAACTCACGCTCACACAGGGTATGGGGCGTCAGATGAATCCGGCAGGGAGTCATTGTTGGTTGATCAGGCCTCCTTCGTGGCTTGCACACGGATCTTTCCTCATGCATGTCCCAGCTCTCCTCTGGTTTGGGCGGGGACCACCCAAGCCTCTTATTCGGTCCACTAGCCAATCGCCGACCGACACGTATGTATAATTTAACATGAACCAATCGCAAGCATGCACTCACTGGTGCAGCTGCAAGGTTTTGGCGGGCTCTAACCGTGCACCAAAACCTTTCCCGCGCTACAGGGGTAACTCCCTGCTCCCGTGCTCATAATGTGCTTAACACAAGCTGTGCCGAGGCATCTCTTAACCATTATGCACAGACACGCCCCCTTGCCGAAGGCACAGTTGTGTCCACAGCACAGTCGAACCGGTTACATCACACTCACACTGGTGTACAGGTTTACACTGTAAATGAGCAAAAACAAGAGAGGACAACGAAGCAAGTTCATTCTCCAACGATCTAATCAAATAATAACCCAACAGAACAAAACTACACATTAGTACATTCATGATGAACAGTTCAATCATCAAAATTTCACTGGGCGTCATCGCACCCCGGTTTTCAGAGGTTCTTCCTTCCTTAAAATGTTCTCTCTGGTCTGGTCTACACACACCTAGTGGACCGACAGAGACAATTCATTCTTCTCAAAAATCTTTTTCCTTCTCCGATTCAGTCTGCACACGTTCCAGCAGACCTGCAGAGAAAGAAATTCTCAGGGAAAAATTAATTAGAGCTTATTTACTGAAAAAATAATCATTATCACAAGATGATTTTTCATCTGGATCATCTTGACACTGGAACCCCATCTCATAGGCCAGGTTCCATTGGCCTGCATCGCCTAGCACTCTCAACTGCTGCTTGGTGAGCCTGGAGCACCGCATCAGGAACCTAAACATTTTGTGTTCCTCCGGTGTCCTCTGTGTCAGTTGAAGTCGTCGCAGGGTTAACTCGTGCTCGATGCTGCTCTGGGTCACTGAACTCTCTTTGACCCAGCTTTACCAAGGCTTGCAGTCGCGGTAACTGCTTCAAGAAATCACTTGCAGGCTGTCTGGCTAAGGGATTCAACAAAATTCAGAGAATGTCCACAGCTCTTCCTCCATATGCTTCGACACAGGCATCGATGCTTGCCAGTGTAATCAGAACAGCTCCCAGATCTTGCAGGTAACAGTAAGGCCACAGTTCCTGCTGCTGGGCTGGTGACAGTCCCAGTGCATATTGTCTCGGGTTCCATGTGCAAAAGGAAACTCCTATGATCGCTTGTAAGATCTGCTCCACGCTGACCCTCGATCGTCCTCCTTTATGCCATGCATAGGCTCTCTGGCTGGCTTGACCTGCAACAAGTGCTAGAAGCAAGATTGGCCAGAAAAAATTGTACCTCACCATGCTGACATCAGCAGCATGTCCTCCGCTCCATGAGGCTCATCTAACTAAAGAGCTTGCCTCATTCCGATCCACAAAATTGGATCTGAACTCCACAACCAGGTGTCCAATCCACATAGCTAGCATTTCCGCTGTTCTTATTCTAGACCTTTTACACAAGGCCTGAATTTCAGTCCAGGTCCTGACGTGATAGGCGCTGGCAGTAGTGCAGGCCGCACTCATCACCTGACCCTCCATTGCCACAGGGAATGCGGCTGCTCGAGCTGTCGCTGCATCTGATGAGGGACTCAGTTGCAGGATGCTTTTAATTGGTTCCTGGTTACGACCCAAGGATAAGCCTGTTGCCTCCTGGTTACGGCCCAGGGGTAGGCCCATGGGAATGCCTCAGGATGGAGTCACTACTTCTGCCCTGATGTCTTGGGGTGGAGTCACTACTTCCACCCCACTGTTAGCTCCGCCTTTTTCTTTTTCCAACCGTGGCGGTATTTCTGGGGTGGAGTCGCTACTTCCGCCCCGCCGTGGGGAATTCCGCCCACCTTCTCGACCCATCTGTGGCGGCTCCCTTCTGTCTCGCTGCCATCTTGCGATGACGGGGGATTCTGGCTCTCCTCTATAGCTGCAACCCGCTTAACCGCATGGACAGCGCGCAGTCGGGCTTCCAACTCAGTCCTTTCCCGAATAAGATTTGTGACTGTGCTGAACATTACTCGCAGCATTCTCTCCTTTTCTAACACCGTGCCAGTCCTTTCAGATATGAAACGGCTTCCCTGCGCTTCTCTGTGGAGATCCGAAATCTCCGGCTGCCCCGATTCTGGTAACAGCATGTCTACATCTATCAGCGCTGGTCCTTTGCTCTCCCACACGCAGCGCATACAGCGAGCAAACTCCCGACTGAGAGCCGCATCTTCCTTGTTCGGCTGAGGACTCACTGCCCCTTTGCTCCCGAGGTTTAAACCGAACCCACTCGCTCCCCATCACACATCCGAAGGCTCTCGGGTGGAGGCTCATTTCCCACTCTTTCTCTGGGCCCCCTTCTCCCTCGAGCAAAAGGCAACTGCTCGCAACTCTTCCATCCACTTGATGGTAAGCGATGTGCACTTCCAATTCCATGGCGTCTAGCACATGGCATTTTCCAATACACCAGGGACAACCCTCAACTAATTCCAGCTCCATCGCGTCTTCCCAGCGTACTGATAATCCTGTTCGTGACACCATGTAGGGGCCGAGAAATGCTGGCGGAATGGGGCCACTGATGGAGTGTGGAATTAGAGCACTAGACTCGCACGTTGTTGGAAGTAAAAAAAAACAAAAAACTTTACTTACAGTCCCTAGGCCGTAGGCACATTCCTTGAAATTAAAAAAACTCAAATAGGAACTCAGGCACACACAAGCTCACACTCACGCAGGGTATGGAGCATCGGATAAATCCAGCAGGGAGTCGTTGTCGGTTGATCAGGCTTCCTTCGTGGCTTGGAAATGCACACGGATGTTTCTTCATGCGTGTCCTAGCTCTTCTCCGGTTTGGACGGGGATCACCCAAGCCTCTTATTTGGTCCACTAGCCATTCATCGACCGACACGTATGCATAATTTAACGTGAACCAATCACAAGCATGCACTCGCTGGTGCAGCTGCAAGGTTTTGGCGGGCTCTGACCGTGCACCGAAACTTTTCCCACGCTACAGGGGTAACTCCCTGCTCCCGTGCTCATAATGTGCTCAACACAAGCTGTGCTGAGGCATCTGTTAACAGTTATGCACAGATGGCTACATTTTTATTTTAGTATTGTACACAACCTGCAATACATCAGCTCACAGTATGATCAATTGTTTTGATTGTATAATTGTAGAAAAATGATGCTAGGAAGAACCACAGGATGTTATCTAGTCCTAACACCTCTCTCAGGGCAGGATCATCTCTGTCTAAACCAAAGGTGAGCCAAATACAGCCTGCAGATCAGATCCGGCCTGCCAGGCAGTTTCATCTGGCCTGTAGGCACATACCAATTAATTCTGCCAACCACATCCCACACATTCTACCCCCCCCACACACACACACAATATACAAGAATAAGACCATTTTTGAGCTCTTAAGCAATCACCTCTATATCGACTACACAAACGCACACAAGTCAGGGCAAAAATAATTTTTGAAATAAAATTCAAATGCGTTATAGCACATGTTTGCCTTCTAGCATATGATTTGGTGGGGGGGTTCTATTCCAAGATGGTAACCCCCCCTTCCCAAAAGGACCACCTCTGGGGACAAGGTGGGGGACCTCTACTGGCAAAGGTCCAGGGTTAGGGGGTAGGATTTCCAGTCTCAAAATGGAGACCAGGGGCTGGGGCTACCATTGTGACCTTTGACAGCTCACCAAAGTCATTAAGCACCTCCTCGCCCACAACAGCCAAAATAATTTCCCACCCATGGTCTAAAACATCACATTCAAGTGCTTGTTTAACCTGCTCTTAAATTTTCAATCATGGAGATTTCATAACATGTCTAGACAATCTGTTCCTGAATTTAGCCATCCTCATAGTTAGAATGGCCTTTCTAATACTCAGTCTAAATGATTTTTGTTGCAGTTTAATGCTGTTACTTTTTTTTCTCCTGTCCCCTGAAGCCACAGAGAATACTCTCTTTATGTATTTGAAGACTGTTACCTTTGTACTCTTTCTTTTCCTGGTTACATGCCATAAAACCATCAGGAAAATATAGCCTTGAGTATATAAATTCTGCTAGAATCTTTCTTGTTGTAACTTAGTATAAATCAGCAGAGCTGCAGCTGCTTACATCAGGTATCAATTTGACACCTTGAAATCAGTTTTTGTCAGTCTGTGCTACAGTAGACCTAATGCTTCAAAAAGGTGCCTTCCTTCCTTTGTCCCATAGTGTAATTATCATGGGGTAGACAGTTATGAGTTATAACTTATCTCTCTGTATTATGTCTTGCAGTTTGGCTTATGCAGTCTTTAGCTTACTGCTAATCTATTTTGTTAAATCATCTAATCCACTTCCTTCATGGCCTGCCTCTTAGTGTGATGCTCACTGCAACCTGTTTCTCTTGTACCTCACCTTTTTCTGAAGATCTTTTTTTTTTCCTGGTGTGACCTCACTAGTTGACTGCAGGAGCTCTCTATAGCACTTCACTCTCAGCAATCTTCAAATGTCAGCCTTCTTGAAGGTTCAGGTTTCTGCCCCAAGAATCAGGAATGTGACTATGCCCTTGTAAGCAACCCAATTATAGGATCTTGTCCGTACCATCTAACCTCAAAACAGTTTATAATCAGTCATGCTGTACTGAGTCTAAGGCTTTGGTGGCAGCCCTTAGCAGGCTGCAGGGCCAGATGTTCCACTAATGGTGCTAACACTAATTACAGGCTGCTCAGGAGGACTGGGCCAGCTGAGGGAGATAATTTGTAGCAACATGATATCAAAAGGCTCCTAGGGAGGGGAAGCCAAAGGAGACAGGTGAACAGAAAAGGAGTGGAAGTAGGAGTGGGAGTGGCCTGGCCAACAGCTGCAGTATTGGAACAGGGACTTTCAGGGTCTGAGAAGAGATGCAGGTGATCTGAAGCTGGGAGAAGACGGACCACGGCAGGGAGTTTAGTCCTAGGCAGCCTGAAAAGAGAGAATGAAGTGTGAAAAGAGTAGCAGTAATCTGGAGGCACCTTCTAAGGAGCTGAAGAGAACTCAAACCTGTATGTTAACCCTTTATAGACTATATCAGTTAAAGTTTGAGGACTGACCAATATTGAAGGGTGGCTGTGCAACAGGCTGTATGTGTTTAAGGACTGTTTAAGATGATATGGACTGTATTGTGTTTAAGGACTGTCTGAGCTCAGCAATAGCACCAAACCCACTACACTTAGAAATTCACAAAGTAGGTATAAAATTTCCTGCAGACTTCTCTGTATTCGTTCAGTCTAAGGCCAAGAATTTGCTACATTGTCTTTCTATCTTTGCAGAAATGTCCTGTTCCTCAGAAAGGTGCTCTACTATTTGTGAGACATAAGGAAGTAATTGGGTCAAATGGACAATCAATAAGTTCATTCTGTCATTCACACAGCTCTGAAGATTCCCTTTCTTGGGTGTCATTGTCAGGACCCATTTTCTCCATGCTTGAGATCTTTTTTTTAATTTCCACATATCCTTACACAGCGGATGCAACTGCCTGAATGCATCGTAACCTTTTGCTGTGATCAGATGTCTAGCTATGCCACCTACTCCTGCACACTTGTTTTTTCCGTTAGCTTCTTGATCACTCTCTGAGCTTCTCCCAGCAAGATACCATCCTTGTCATCATCTATCTGAGGCAGAACTATAGTTTCTAAGTCTTTTAACCATCCGCTATCCAAATGATAGTCAGCCCACCTCTTTGCTTGTCCTTCCCCCACCCCCAACAACACCAAATAGCCTTATTATTGATGGTGTAAAATCTAAACTGACATCTTTTTAGTCTTTCTTACAATTCTGAATTTCATACTTAATATGGCCTGGTAGGAACTTCTCATTGTTACACTGCTGCTCTTTAAGCCACTTTTCCCTGTCTCCTTCAGCTGGTTTCCTGGTTTTTTGTTTTGTTTTGTTTTGTTTTTTTACGTACCCATTGGTATGCTTGGACATGATGACTTGGTTGCATCCTTTGTTTTTTTTTTCTGTTTTCTGCTTTCTGTTGTCCATACAGAAGCTATCTTCCAACATCCAAGGCCTTATAACTACCTTTTTGCTGTCAATTTCATCGAAAGCAGCCAATTTCAGGACAGACTTCTGTCTCTTCTAGAGGCATGTCTACCCTGCATCAGACCATGGTGGGAAGTACCACTAAAAGTATAGCCCATTCATGTTTTTTCATAGTCTGTATGTGTCAAATCCTGAAAAAAAATGTCATGCAACTGCTTTGGTACACATACCCACTGCTTAAGAGGCAACAACACCCAACGCGGTTTGTGTCTGAACCTCATGTCCTGCACATAATGGATAGTGAATCTCTCAAAATGTAACAATTGTGTACAGTATTGGTTTTGTGGGCTGATGACTTTTTAATGTAAATAATCATAAAAATGTAGAAAAAAAGAAGTTTCCATATTGTGTTGCACTGAGTCTTATCAAAGATTTCTTTTTTCTCAAAAAGGAGACCCTGTAAACAAACAACATCATTTTTTTCATAGTTGTTAGGGGCTGGAAAGGACCATTGGGTCCAGCTCCCTTCCCCAGGAAAGACTGGTGGGGTCAGATGACTCCAGCAAGGTGGGCATCAAAACACTTGAAGATTACCAGGGTGGGTGACTGTACCTCCTCCGGGGGAAGCCTGTTCCAAACCCTTGGCACTTGACTTGTAAAGTAGTTTTTCCTTATGTCCAGTCTGAAGCAATCTTCTGTCAGTTTGTGCCCAAGTTTTTCCTCCTGTCCTGTGAAACTATTTGACGATGTTTACAGATCAACCAGAGAGATCACACCTGCTGAATTGCTAAGTCCTTTAATAGTTTTTTGTTCAATTAACAACCCTGTGCTTTGGAAAAGAGAGATAGTGTATACTCCAAATGTCATTCCTATGAATCCATATAAGATAAAAAGAGCCTTAAATGAGTTGACTGAGGAGAGATGTGGTCCTGCATGACCAATTTTTGTATTGGGAATGTATGACATATTATAATATGGCTAGTAAATTTTACACTGACATTCTGATTCTGCAGTCAAGTCTCTGCATGTAGAATCCCTATGTCCATGCAGAGTACATTACATTTGGTGGGACTTTTTGCTGGTGCATGAGCATTGACTGCAAAAATGTGAATGCATGATTAGAGCCTAATCAATGAACGAACATCGGTTTAGAACTAACAAGCATGCATTATGTAAGTTATACATGTTATGTGTTATATATCAGTATATAACTTCCAAGTGGATCACCACCCCTATCCCATCACATGGGATGACTGTACACTAACAAACTCATAACTTGTCACAAATGTGTTTATATCATGTTGCGCATCAGCTCCTACAAAATTCTCTGTGAAATATACACCCAGTTCCATTTTTGTCCAAAAGCCAGCAAATTCTTCAAATTCTCTGAATCCCAAACTAAAACTCCAACAAACCTTTCTATTGGAACCTACTATTAAGTAGTCGCAACTGCAAAGATGCAATAAAAATCTAGCTATTTTACTGATAATGTAAATGTTAAGTCAAATTATACCCTAGTGTAAATCCATGAAGTAGTCAGCAGCTCTACTAAAGACCATTATGATGTCCCGTGTTCCTTCATACCAAATTTTCTTCACTCTGTATTCTGTTTTTAAGACCTCTCATTCTCAGAATATGTTGGCAATTCAAAATAAGCAAAAGGAAATTTTTACCATATTTTCTAAAGAAATCTGTATCTCAGCTCATCATTTCCTGTTGCAAGCCAGTATAGATGCAACATATACTCAAGCAAATATTATATATTCTAGTCCTGAATTTCCTGCATGAGCTGTAGCTGTGAAACATGTATTGACTTTTTTATCTAGATCATATCTGACAATGAATTTTATACTATATGACAGTAGACTCTTCTTCTCATTCCAAGTGATGAAAGGAAAATTAAAATTTGATTCCTTCAGTGTTTAGAGATTCCAGAGAAAGTGCACGCTATTGTGCCAGATACATAATAACTGAATTTTCATACCACCTGCTCCACATCTCAGCACTAATACTGGGGCGGAACAGCTGTCTATGTAATGTTAAGAGAGAACATTTTTATTTTATTGTTTTCTACAGTTCCTCTAATGAACCTCTAGTCTAAGGCTTCTGTAGTCTATGGCTTCCCTCCCCACCAACAAATGTCACGTTAAAAGATGAAAGATAAGTGTTCTTTGTTTCAAATGTTCCTCCCTGATCATGAAGTAGTGTTTAAAACATTTCCTTGTGAATCTGCTTTTTTCTCCTTTGTAAAGAAGCAATAAGTAGAAAAATAAAGCCGTGTTCCTACTGTACCATGCGCAAAGCAACAATCAACCTTGAACATCTTTTTCTGTGGTTACACCTGTCCTTAGACCTAAGGCACAGTAATATGTCATGTCGGAAAGGAAAATTAGATTCAGCAGTAGACCGCAGCTTTCATTTGCATGCAGATGCCTGAAGCAAAAGAACTATATTATGTTTACATAATTGACGCTTAATTGATTCTTACAGATTTGCACTTCAGTTGCTAATGTGCATGTCAGCGACCATTCTTGTTTGTTACAGAAAATGTGGTAACACACCTTAACTCTTAGACTGTTACTTACTCTGGAAATGGCTCACTACTAGGAACAGACAACTGTTTTGTTTCTTGAAACCAAGGCAAGGGAGCAAGGATGCACAAGCATGAGAGCGTGAAGGTTGGGAGAAGTAGGGGGAGGATGATGGGACTTCAGAAATTAGGACAAGAATTTTTTAGGAATACTTAAAATTCTATAGGTGTTCAGACACAGCTATGGTAAATGTAACCTTATCTTAAGCCAATTTAAAAAAAAAA
>JAGPOW010000261.1:133136627-133147171 GCA_030014935.1 Caiman crocodilus
TGCTGACCCTAGGCCTGGATGTGCCTCTCACTGGGCCTACGGTGTTCCCAGTGCAGGGGATGACCAGGTCCCTACTCAGAAAAATGGAAGCAAAGAAATTATTAAATAGGTTAGCTTTGCTGTGTGATGCGATGACTGGATTTCCTAGCGTGTCCTGCAGAGGCCCCACATTACCCAGTACGTTCTTTTTTTTACCCCCTATGTATTTAAAAAAGGACTTCTTGTTGTCCTTGATCTGGGTAGCTAGTGCCAGTTCTATTTCCACCTTGGCCTTCCTGACTGCCCCCCTACAGCCCCAAGCAACCATGGTATAGTCCTCCCTGGTGATGGCCCTACCCTTCCATTGGGTGTATGCCTCCTTTTTAGCTAGGAGACATTCCTGTATGCTTTCGGTGAGCCATGGGGGCTTTTGTGCCCTCTTGCCCCCTTTGATCCATGTTGGGATTACATCCCTTTGGGTTTGGAGGATTGTCTCCTTAAGGAATGGTCACTCTTCCTGGACACCCAACTCCACTCTCCTCTGGGACCTCTGTGTCTCCCCGACTATTCTCCTTACCTCATTGAAATCCACCCTGTTGAAGTCCATGGCTGCTGCCTTGCTGCAGGCCTTTGCCACCTTGCGCTAGATGGTGAATTCCAGCAGGTGATGATCACCGTTGCCTAGGTGGTCAAGCACCTGCAGACCCCTCACCAGATTGTCACCCATGGCCAAGACCAGGTCCAGCAAGGCTTCTCCCCTGGTGGGGCTGTGCACCTCCTGGGTTAGATGAAGGTCCTGTATCTAGGCTAGGAACCTATGTGAGAAGTCACACCTGGCTGACTGCTCTGCCCAGCAGATATCTGGAAAGTTCATGTCACCAAGGATGACCACGTCCTTTGACCTAACTACCTCCATGAGCTGACTTAAGAATTCCTGGTCTTGCTCTTCCCCTTGGTTGGGTGGTCTATAGCAGACCCCCACCGTTATGTCCTTTTCCCCTTGATTTCCTTGTGTTCTAATCCAGAGCATTTCAGTGTGCCCCTCCTCTGATCCCGTGCTACTCGTTGAGGATGTGTATTTCTTCCTGACATAGAGCGCCACACCCCTACCTTTCCTCCCTGTCCTATCCCTCCTGTATAGCCTGTAGCCCTTGATATTCACCACCCAGTCATGCGTTGGGTCCCACCATGTTTCAGTGAGTCCCACTATGTCTGGGTTGGTGTCAGCTAGCAGGAGGGTAAGTTCCTCCTGTTTGTTCCCCATACTACAAGCCAGCTACATGGTCTAGTCAATTTTGGTGGTGGCTATTTATTCCCCAGCTCTCCTGCCCACAAGAAATGTCTGGAGCTGCTGCCCAGAAGTTCCTTCTCACTTTCACTACTCTTCCAGACTGATAAACACCTAGTACCATTTCTACCTTTAAGCATATCATTAGACATATAACTTATAGTATGGAAATAGGCATTAAATTAAATATATATTTTATATCAATCATAACATTGCAACTGTTTGTACTATAAGTGATTATAGTTCTTTCCAGTCCTACTTCTTTTTTTTGTTTGTTTCACACAATATGGATATTACTGAGCAAGAATCTTCTTTGAATTTTCTTATATCTGTATAATCTAATGTTACGTAATACATGTTTATCATCAACCCAAAATTATTGTTTTTTGGAAATCGCTTAGTTAAGAAGTAATTTATTTGTTTGTTCTAGAGAAAAAACATATTCTAGATCTTCCTGAAAAAATATTTTAAATTGATTTTTGGTTTAATTAATTGTCCACATACTTGTGATTTTTCTAGATCAATAATTTTTGTTTTAGGTTACTTCTAACTAGGAGTGTGCAAAGCTTTGGTTGCTGCTTCAATTTGAAGAACATTCAGCCCGATTCAGAGGCTGAATCACCAACTCTGAGTCAAACTGGGATAACAAAAAAAACCTTCTGAATTGATTTGGTGCTTCCAAATCAATTCAGAAAAAGATTCAGAAGCAGTCTTTCAGGGGAACAGAAACTGAGAAGAGGGAGCTGGTGGGGAGGGAGACTGATATCTGTGGCTGGCCAGTGACTGTGACCTTTCCCTAAGTCTCCTTTCAGTCCCATTGCTCTGGGGGAGAAGTAGAAACAGCATAAAAGCCTTTGTCTGCAGCCTTTCTGTCCTTTTTGTGAGCTGTTTCTGCCTGAGCAGAAAGAGAGGTGGGCAGCTTGCCCAGAAACAGGTGGGCAGGTGGATATCTAACTGGTACCAGGAAGGCCCCTGTTCCAGGCTACCAGCCCTGCTGTTTTCATCCAAATCTGCCTTAACACACACAAGTGACACGAGTTTTGCTTTCAGCCGTTTAAGGTGCAGTTTCCCAGAAACTCATGCATCTACCTCCTTGAAACTTGCCAGGCTTTATGCCTTTAGAAGGGGCTACCATCCCTGGTGTTTTCATCCAAATCTACCAACAAATGACAATGTTATAGGTATTTCAGTGATTCCCCATTATAGTCTATGGCTGCATCACTGAATCTTCCAAAACCAATTTGGCCGAATCGATTTGGGATAGTGATCCAAATCTCTGAATCAAATCATTTTCCTACAAATTGGCTGAATCCAAATCTGAATCAAATACTTCCCTATTCACACAGGCCTAGTTGTTAGGATTAGATTAAATTGATCAGAAGTTTGTTTAGGGAGTATCAGATGAGAGAGAGACATTCTGACAAGTATGTGAGTATTGTCAATCTGCATTAGTTATCCAAGATGCATATAACAAATGTTTCTTAATAAGAAGACTTCAGCATCATTCATATTCCTTTGCAGGCAGATTTAAAAAAAAAAAATCATTCAGTCTTTCCATCAGAACATTTCAGCTCCAAAATATGTTGGAAATATTGTACTTGGCTCTTATACTCACTTTAATAGTGAGAATAAATAAATGTTAATCATTCGTCTGTAACCGTGTTATTAAATGTAAAATATCTATACACCTACACTTACCAGTTTCTTCTAAACTGTCAATAAGAACCTTGATTACTTACAGATGCATATGCCCATTATGTTTAAACAGGGAAATTGAATGGAGAAAATATTTCCTCCATAAAGGAAAGAAAATATGGGCAAATTTTCTAGCCTTCTTTAAGAAAGATATCACTTACAGTGCAGAAATAGTGAAACCAAACGATGGATCTGAGCCAGAGACTATTGCATTCATTGAGAATCTGTCTATTGACATCAATAGGCTTTGGATATGTCCCTACTGAAATTACAGAGGACAGAAATATTTTAAGTGAATTAGTCTTGAACAAGATTGGGGTAAAATTAAGTACTTAAGTACTTGTTAATATTACACTGAGAGCTATAATTTAATTTGAAGTCTGTTATGAAAGTTTACAAAATACATGATAAACTTATATATACTAAAATTTGAGATACTGGAATGCTTTTTAAGTTATAATAAGAACAGAGAATTGCTGGCAGAATATAAATGTTTTCTACCATTCTCATGCATACAAGCCTTCATCTAACATACACAGAACGTATCAGCATTCCCAAAAGATAAGCATTACAGGAAAACAAACAACCTTTTCATTTTTTTTTTAAATCACAAACATTGCTAATAACAACCTACCCACAATACAAAATTGAACATCCGCTTCCTCTCCCATAACTTGACATGTATGAATGCTCTCCTCCTTTTGTATATTTATTCAAGTTTGACCTTCCCTTATGCAATTCTGCCTTCCCTGACTGACATTAACCCTTTTAGAAAGGGCACTCTATTTACTAATAACCAGTAATGTAGCTAGGGTGGGGCAAAAAAGCACCAGTCCCAGGTGTTGATTTTGAAAGGCCACCAGAATGGCAGTGAAAAGAAAATTGTGGGGGGCTTGCACCGTCTACCTACTGTATTGTGTTTGCACTCCCCCACTCTAGCCTTTACAGCAGCATCTCTGCCAAAGGTGCCAGAATTGCTAGTTACACCACTGGTAATACTGGAGTTCCTGTCTTAAGGATCCATTGTAGTTGAAATGAAAAGTCAAGGAAGAGAAATGCCAAAATAAAGGATAAGGTTTACTGTCCTGTAACCAATTGTATAAAACATGTGAATAGTGATATTTCAGACTGGCACGACTGTTGCATTTAAAAAGTGTGAACTTTAAATTACTAAAAATCTGCTGTAGAGAACAATCACTTAATCAGTGTATCTCCTATAGATTTCAGTAGCTTTACTTACCTTAAGTAGTATTTTATAACAAGGCAATCAGAAGGTCCTCTGAAGGTCAAAAGGTCCTTTGAAGCCTACTAGGGTTACATGGTTAACACTGTGTTTCATAATCAGCACACTGGGGAAACTATATCTTGCATTACCTCACTCTCCTTGACTTCCTAGTCTGAATGAGAACACATCCATTTATACCTGGCTCAACTGGAGATAGCTTTTGGCAAGAAATCTGGATGGGGCTGAAATACATGCGAGTTATCAGCATATAGTGTTTTCCTTTTTCAAAAGTGCATGTGAATATGACATTATTTTAGCCATTCATTTTTCTTTCCTAATAAGAAACCCTGTGTTTATTCTGTGGTACTTTTTGTTCTGCGCATGATGAATAACTTGCTATTTGTGTGTAAGCTGAAAAATTAATCAATGTAAACCTATTTTAATCTCTCAGAAGACAACTAGCAATTTTACTAGTGGTTTTAATGGGAAATGGATTTAGGCCAATCTCACCTTTAGGGGAATTAACACCGTTTAATAGTAGACTTGAAATAATTCTATAAAAGGAAATACTTTATTGAACAAAAAGGCATCAAAACAAAGGATGATCCAGTGATTTTTGGGTGATATTCTGGCACTTTGGGGATTTGGGTTCAATTCTGCCACAGATTTCCTTTGAACATAAGCATAGTAGCTGAGACCAGTGTCTATGTTATAATATGCTCACGTAAAATGTACCATTCTACCAATGGTTCTGGATGACTTTTTCATCTTGAATTTCTCTGAGTGATGTTGGATTTCTGTCAGACTTAATTGGTCAAAGTAACACCCTTGGCACCCTAGGTAGTTGTAACAAAAATACCTTTATATTAGCTGAAGAGAATGCAATTACCTGCAAGTCATTTTGCATAAAAGATAAAAGGAAAGCATTTCTGACGCACTTGATGAAGGTTAGCAACCCTTTCAAATCTAATCATATAGCACGGACATTTTCGTTCTTGACACAATTTCCTTTACTTCTAATCATTAGAGAAACAGCTATTTGAATGCAAGTGATATGTGAAGAAATTGGCTGTAGCTAAAAAGTATACATTGTTCCATGTATGATTTTAACATACAGCCCAAACCTGAAAATCCTATTATCCTATGCCAAATAAAAGTACCTAAATCTTTCTCTTGCATGCACACATGTACCAGTAAGCAGGCAATGAGGTGGGAGTTGAGTTATTTGGAGAAGAGGGTAGGATGAACACTTTTACCTTAGACAGAAGTACAATACTGTTACGTTAGGATAAATGACTACATTAATGACTGTGAATACGCATAAAAACAATGGTTTTGTAAGAATTCCATGAAAGGAAATACTTCATTGAACATAGATAAAGCCTTCAAGCAGGCTAACTAGTCCTGCTGAGTGACTTTTTGTCATTTAGGCAGTTCCCAAACTAATAGCTTGGATAGTTCCCAAACTAATAGCATAGTGTGGCTATGGCTAAATTACTTCCATTTTGGGAGACAACCTGGTTGAAGTAATACAGGCCATTTTTAACCTGTGCTCTGGAGGGGGCTGGGAATTTTAATTAGAGTGGCACTAATTAAAACATCCACAGCATCTCATGTATCAGCATCCTCCCACTTCCCAATGGTGATGGGAGCGCTTTACCTAAAGGTCATTGAACAAGCTCTAGTTAAAACACCCCTGCTGCCATTTTGGAGCACAGAGATGCTGATACACAAGATACGGAGGCTGGCTGGAGCATGATAGTTAGCATGTTGCAGCAGACTTGATGAATAGAGCGTGCTTCAGCAAGCTGTAATTACAGTGTGTCTGTACAGACACCCACAAATTCTGCTGCAAAGCCATACCCATAGTTTTATATTTACTCCCATAGTAAGGGCTGAGGCTCTTTTAATTACCTCCTTCAGATTTCAAACTCTATTAATATTAGAATTCAGTGGCCATTGCACAGCTTTCTGCAGGACCTGTCTCGGATAAGCTAGACATTATTTTCCCTATGTCACTATTTCAAGTATCTGTGTATATCTTCTTTGTGTCTTTGCTCATGTATAGGTGGGTGGTGATGGCTTCAGCTTTGTTGTGATCCATCTGTGCTCGATTTGTTAACTTTTTCCCTATGTATGTTGTTGTGATTTTTTTCAGTTGTATGAAATTTACTTTTTTATCCTTTTCTTTTAGTTTTAGCCCCACACCTCTTGCTCTGTACAGAGCTGCTTTTTAGAGCTGTACAAAGCTTCAGTTGCTGATTCAATTCAGAGGAGATTTGGCTCAATTCAGCTGCCAAATCTCCAAATCCGAATCAAATCAGGAGACTCATTAATCTCTCCGAAGTGAATTGAAAGCTTTCAATTCAGTTTGGATAGAATCAACAAGTCGAACATACATGGCTTTTCTTCATACCTTGAGGTACCAGGCAGCTTATGAACACTGAGATTGTGGGGTGGATTGAGCATCCCATGGGAGCATGGGGGGGGGGGCACCCAGGGTCCCTCCACAGCCAAATGCTGAGCCTGGGAACGCATGAGGGAGGTCCCCTGCACACTTGGTCGCAGACCTGGAAGTGGACAGGAAGTATTTCCAGTCCAGTTCTGGGTCTGCTGCTGAGCACGCTGGGGGCTCCCCTGCACTCCTGTGGGATTCTCCATCAGCCCCGCCATCTCAGCATTCATGAACCATACCTGTTACCTCGAGGTATATAGAACAAGCATGTAAAGCTGTATCTGTGGCTGAATTGCTGATTTGCCAAATCAGAATTGAATCTACAGATTCAGATTTGGCCAAATCAGACCAGGACAGTGATCCAAATCAGCAAATTGAATCACTCTCTTCTGAATTGGGCCAAATCTGAATTGAATATGGCCTGCTTAGCACACACCTACTGCTTATAGCTTTTATCCATACTCTTCAACTCATTTCTCCTACAGCAAAATGTGATCTATTTGTCCTCAGTAACAATGACTCGCATAAAAAATAAAGTTGTATTTTCTGGTGAAATACCAGAGTTTCTAGGCACAATTCAAGTGGCAGTCTTAAGGTATATATAACCTCACTCCCTCCTGGACCCACCAGCTCTCCCCTGCCCTGCTCAAACTTAAACCAGGTCCTGCAAATGCCTCTGCACCCTAAGAAAACTACGGTCTGCACACACCTGTGTTTTGCTTCTCAAAAGGTATCTTCCAGTACTGTGCTTTTTCATTAGGCATAACAATATATATTTTACATTATTGATATCTCCCAGAATTCTCTGTATTTTTAATATAGTGTATAATATTCCCTTGTTACAAGTTTATTTAGTATGTGTAAGGCTTTATGTAGGTAAAGAATTCTCTTTCCTCCTCCCTCCTTTTTTTTAAACAGTAAAATGGGAGTTTACCTGCTGCCAAGAGTTTTTTTTATTATTATTTGCGCTCTGGTCCTCAAACTAGTGAGCCCCGTTATGAATGTTGTTTTCACTATACAAATATAATGAGGTTGGATGAACACCTGTCTGGTGTCATGCGATCCCAGTGTGTGCTCCGGCCAGTGGTGGGTGTCAGACTAGATGATCTATTTCAGTCCCTTCTGACCCCTAACTACTATGAAACTATGAATGTCTGGGATCGTTGTATCCTTTTGGGTCCATTCTGAACTCTTCTTACCCCAACAGTCCGTTCATCTTCTTGCTACAATATTGTTCATTGCTTCCATGAAAAATCTCTCTGAAAAAACAATGATGATGCTATCCTTTTTTGCCCATGCTGGGCATGATCTCATGGCATTTGTAAACATTTGCCAAGCAATGTTCTTGCAGTTTTCACATTAAATTCTGGGTGTGGTTTTAGCTTCCAGTGTTGTTTGTGCTATGAATTTAAACTGTCCATAGCTTTTTGCCTCAATTCTTATTTTTAAACCATCTTTAATTCTCTAGGATATCCTCACTATCAAAGTACTGTATATTTTCCAGCACCATCAATCTGGCCTGAGTGATTTGGGTGATTCCTATTTGTTAAATTTTCACTACATAATTTAGGGTTAATTTTAGTCTTCCAGTAGTCTCTCTGAGGGATATCGCTCTCAAAAGGCTGTAAATTGTAACAAGGCATGCTAGCAATAGAATGGGTGTGTGGGTTTATGTTTTCAGACTCAGTTTGGGAGCCATTTAGTCCCAGATGAGGAACTTTGAGGCAGCGAATTTTTCAAGTGTAGTGTTACAAGATGGAGCAGGTAGATATTATTCTTTGTTAATCAGTTATGTTGTAAAAAGAAACAGAGGCTGATAACAGCTGCTTTTCAGGCAACCCATCAGGGGTGCATTGGCTGAGGTTTCTGCAAGTTGCCTGAGTGCAATCTGTTATCACCTCTGGTAAGCCTATTTTGTAAATACACAGATTTCACAAGAGCCCAGCTTACTCAGCATCTCCAGTTTTCATTTCAGCCAGAAAATTGACCTACATGGCTATTAATTCTGACACTCATTGGCAGAAATGTTATGGTATAATTATGTACATAGCTGGTTTAAAATTTAGAGGAGGATTAATTTGATAGTTCTTGGAGACGGAACCACATTTTAATACACTTATATTACATTTAAAAAGTGGTGGTGGTATGGAAATCCTTATGATCACCCTTCAATACCCAGAGTCCCCTGAAGAACTGTAATCATCTTGCTTGGTCTTTCAGCACTCCTACTCTCGAATATGTTTGCAAACCTTCAAAGGAAAAGGGTAGAAGGTAAGAGCTCAGTTTTTAGTGAAATCAGTGGAAGTTGCAACACACAAGTCTATGTCTTTCAAAAAATATATATTATATAAAGTTTCTTTGCACCTTTTCCATCATATCTGTGATGAGAGTATTCCTGAGCTGGCTAAGTGTTGCAGGTAACAACACAAATGTCAGTAAAAGGAACGAGGTTAAGAAATGTACACTGTTTTCCTTAATAAACTTAGCCTTGAGCATTAAAGTGAATGCACACGTTTTAAGATGTCTGCCCAACTTAAATCTCCTATGATCAAAAAAGCAAAATAAAAAATTATAATTTGATCTAAAACAGCCAAAAAGGCCTTACTGCCCACTGAGCCTCTCAATATCTGAATCTACTGAGATGTTTTTGATGTAGAAAATACTTCCTTGGTTTACTGGTCAATAATATAAATCTGATTTAAAAGAAATACAAGTATTATCAACTGCTAATAGCTGTGATTCATGATTTTCAAATGTAAAGGGGGGACCTTTTCCTCATGTTGCTTTCTTTTCTCTTCAAGGCCATGAATATTCATATTAGACTGCTTTTTTGTCTGAAGTATACAAGCAGTCTTTCATTTAAAGCTAGGTCCAAAGCCATTACTCCTTTGTTAGCAGAAGAGTCGTGACTTTTCATGTATTAAGATTGTTGGTTGTAGCCATGTTGGTCTATGAACACAAACAGACGAGGTCCTTTGAGCAGATACGATTATCTTTTATTAGACCAACTAAATAGTTGGAAAAATTGTTCTCTGCAAGCTTTCAGGCACAAATGCCATTGTTCAGGCACAGCTATTCCCTTTGCTGGAAGACAGGCATTTGTGTCTGAAAGCTTGCAAATAACAATTTTTCCAACTGTTTAGTTGGTCTAATAAAAGATAATCATATCTGCTCAAAGAACCTTAATTTTCATGTATTCATTCTGCCTAAAAATCTATTTTTTTTATCCTCTCTTTATATATCCCATCTGAGATTTTCCATAGTGAGTCATATGTTTCTTTGCTTTAGTATTTGCAAAGCAAACCTGAAACCTCTCAGACGCCTAGTTTTCTGATGCATCCAAAAATCACTACTTGCTTTTGAAACTCTTGGTCTTAATATATACCTGATGCATTCCAGCTTACATTTAAGAAACTGGCATTCCCTTTCCACCTTCTTTTTAGAGGCAAATGTGTGTGATCAAAATAATGATTTTTCTCTTTAGTGAATAAAAATCAACCAGAATGTGCAGCTAAATCAACCCAAACATACTTTTTGAACAGCTGGGGTGGAGCCATGGCCAGAAGCAAGCTAGGCAGGTGAGGCTAGGGACACCCCAGGATCTTCTGGCTATGACAGTGTAGGAAGAGCTGGGGCCACGGCTGGGGAATTGCAACATTGTGCACCCCACATGCCCTTAGCCCCAGGCAGTCTCAGGTAATTTGGAACCCCATAACATGAAGACCTGATGAAACTAGGTCTTGGGCCCCTCTAGACATGCAAATAAAGGTGCACTAGGATCTGTTGCATGATCCATGTAATCATGCTTCCTGCCATAGCATAAAGTATGATTGTGGGATTGTGAACTTATGATGTCTTATTGCCAGTGCAGGGGGAGCCTGGGAATCCAGTTTCGCCCCCCC
>JAGPOW010000261.1:133147271-133184624 GCA_030014935.1 Caiman crocodilus
CCCACCCACACACACACCTCCATACCGGTAAGTAAGAAACTCCCATACCTATGAACCTCCTTACCTGACAGAGCTTCCAGCTGCGGAGGTGCATCAGCCATCCCTGTGGCTGAGAGAGTTCGTCAGCTGTGATCTTCCAGACATGGGGGTGCATGGGGTGCCTCCATGGCTGGGAGCCCTGTCAGCTGATGGGGCTCCCAACTGCAGGGTCTGAGAGCCAGCATCATTTGGGAGCTCCCTGACTCAGGGCTGCATATGGGCCCCCAAAACCAGGAGCTCCCATTAGCTGACAGGGCTCCTAGCCCCAGGTCCTCAATTAATGACATGGTAGGAAACAGCTACAATGTTATTGCATGTATTTCATGGAATAACTTTGTGGCTTTTTATCACACCATTAATTAATTGAACCAAGTTGAGTGTCCGAGAGACCCTTTAAGGCATGGTTAACTGGTTAATCATGTCTTAAGTATAAGGTATAGATGGGGCCTCAGAGCCATCCTTTCCTTTTATGCATTACAAGTACTTATATTTCACTGACCTTATTAAATAAGATGGTAAATGCATCTGCCTTGAGCCTTAAACCTCCACAAAAAGGTCATAGTTTAGTTCTGCTGTCTTTCCAGAGTCTCTTTTTAAGCGGCACTGGATTTCTGTTTACTAGTCAAACTAAGAAACAATTGGCACCTTTCAGGCTAGATCCTAAAGAGCAGGTAGAGATAAGGGTTTGATGTTACTGTGTGTAAAAATCTTTCTTAAGAGATGGAATGTAACCCTCAAGTTTGTTTTTAGGAATATTCTTTTTTCTTTAGTGTATGATGGTGTTCTTTAGTAAGCAGTGAGAGTCTCCCTGGTTATCATAACCTATAAATTGTAAGGTGTTTGTTACAACATAAGCCAATTTCAAGTCTGATGATGAAAAATCTTTTTGCTGCTAGCACCCCTGGCCAGAGGGGCCTTTGCATTTTTCATGAATCGTACCTCTAAGCCAGAATTCTTGTTGCATTTTGCATGAGTTTGGTCAGCAGCTACCAGTGTGGAAGTAGATGCCAGGTGGAGCTATCACACTGCTACCTGCCAAATGTAAGAACAAAGCTAAAATCTTCAATGAAAAGTATCGGCATTTACTGTCATGAGGAGGAATTGGAATTCAAGACTATTCTGGGTTGGGGTTTTTTTTCGTAAGAGAAAAACAAGAAGGAAAATTCAAGAGAATCAATTCAATATCAATTTTACATTGAATAAGTCCTTTGGCAATTTAGAGCTATTACCAGTGTACCAGAGAAGTGAGATTTATAAACTTCCAGTTGGCATAAAATCCAGAAAAAGCTCTGTAAAATTATCTGCTATTTTATGCACCATAGAGAAGTAAGGCTGAAAGGGACCTCAAGAGATCAACTCCCTGCCTGAGGCAGGATCATTCCTATACAAGCCATCTCATACAACCATAACCTAAACTCTACACAAGACTACCCTCAAACCTGACACGACATAGACCTAACACCCTAACCTGCCACCAGTAAAGCAGAGGAACCACAGCAGCCAATGTCTTTCTTCTCTAAAACTCTTGTCAACATATGATCAAAAGGTCCCAGGTAGAGGAAAGGCCCCCCACAGTCTGCAGTAATCTAACCATGGGGTAAAATTCCTTCCTGACCCTAAATGTGGAGATCATTTTGACCCTGAGTGGAGGGGGCAAGATCCCTCCAGGCAGGAACCTCTAGCTTTGCTCCTAACAGGAGAGCTAGCATACCCCATTTGAAGTCCCCAGCATTAGCCATAGTCAATACCCAATGCCTCTGGGGAAAGTTAAAAACATCCTGACACGTAGCAGAAAAAATGTGTCGAGGGAGCGGGCAGGAGCAACAAGCAAAGCTCAGAAGCCTTGGAAGTACCGATGGTATAAAACAGGCATAGCTACGCTTAAATCATTCCTGATCAGTGGCTGTCCAACCTCTTCTTGAACACCTCCAGTCCACAAATTCCCTAGGCAGTCTATTCCACAGCCTCACTATGAATCATTTGTTATCCTTGAGTCTTTTCCTTTGGATAAAATACAGGTTACAGGTTTGGGAAATAAAAAAAAGATTAATTCTTTTAGCATCCAGCATATTTCTAAGGTCCCTGACAGACGTTACATTTAAGAAATGATTAACCAGTTGACCATGGCTTAACTAGTGACCTGTTCACACATTCAAATCTATAGCATGGTAAAATGAGGAATAAGCCATAGATGTAATAACTTTGTGGCTGGTTCTGATTATACCTTTAATTGAACATGGTGCCAGTGGCCAGCCTCCAGAGCACATGAGAGCCTGTCATGTCTCCTGTGTGCTTCAGAGATTAGGAGGTGCCTCAGCTAATTGGGGCTTCCCTGGCTGGGAGCTCCATGGCATTTGAATCAGCTGATGGGGCTGCCAGATGTGGGAGCACACGGTGTGCTCACGCAGCTGAGAGTCAAATTTGCTACTTGCTGCAGATAAGTTTCCCCTTGTACCAGCAATGTGAAGCAATGGCATCTGTTGCAGGATCTTACAATTGTGCCTCCTGGCTTGTCAGCCATGTGGCAGTTGTTGGGACTGTGCCTTTACTTTGATGTCTATCAAGGACCCAATGTACTAAATTTGGTTTTCTGTTTGTTTAAAGTAGTTTGGAAGGAATATCTTATAAAATTACTTACAGCACTGATGATAAAAGCAAGAAAACTAGAAAATCAGTACTTCCGTAATTATTTCCTCATAAAGTTTTACAGCAAATGTGTGGAATGTGCAATAACTTTCAACTGATGCTAAAATTAGCATTGGATTATAAATTGTCCAAATGACCATGGAAGATCTATGCAGGAACAGCATGAATATCCTCTTGGAACAATATTATTGAATGCTCATTTCAATTTGAAAGTGAAGTTTGATTAGACTGTACCCAACCCTTTCATGTTTGCTTCACACCAAAATTCATATGTTCTTGCTTTGATTAGCATGTTATGCGTTTTTAGCTCAAATAGACACTGACAGTGATTTTATACATATATTAATTACCCAGCTTCAATCCACATCATGAAATCCAGATGCAAAGGCACTTGATTGAGATGTGGAAAAGGGTAAAGAATCAACCTTAGGACAAATACTGCATATTTGAAGTTTGTAAGTGACATGCAGGCTGAAAATCTAGTCACTCAAAAATCCAGATAATATAATTTTCAATGGTGAATACACCTGAACATTTTGTAATCTATTTGCACACAATTTTAAGCAAAAAGAAATACAATTTCCTGAGTAAAATTATTCACTGAAATCTAATATTTGTATTCTCCTTTCTTTACTATTTTTTTTTTTAACTCAAACAGTGTTTTAGATATGAAGTTTTTACAACCTAGTGCTGAGGTAGCTAAGTAAATTATTGATAGTTTGCATCTAAAACGAAGTTTATTCCAAAGGTATTTTTAACTTTCAGGCAAAAGAAAAAAAATAGCAAAACATAATTTTGGAAGAGTTTTTTTTCACAAGTTACTTTGAACAACCAGGTCATATGAAATTAATTCTTAAAACTAGTAAAACGGTAAATAGAGGTATTTAGGAATTATACACAAATAAATAAATAAAAGCTGAATACAACATGTACCCAAAACCCTGTTCTCCAAAAAAACCAACCCAAACCAAAATGACTTTATTGTGCAATCCATCTAATCCCCAAATATTGTTATATACCACAAACAGTCCATTATCCATTAGAAGGAATAGTTCCCAAGCAGTGAATACAGGCAAGTGTTGCAGAATATTTCCCGTAAGTGAATTTCACATGCTATGATGTGAGTATTCATTCTGGGAACATCCTAAGAGTTATTCTCATCCATTCAAGGAACAGAAACCTCCCAGGTGGTTAATATGTCCAGACAAAACAGCTTGAATATAAAATACTTGCAATAAGTGTTCAAGAATAGGCTTCAGTAATGGGATTACTTGCAGAAATTATACAACAAATAATTCAAGCAATGAGCACATTTGAGAAAACCACACTCTGCCTGTAGACAAACAGAGAAGCAAATATTTGTTTAATAAATAATTAATTATAAATTATTCATCTAGCTCTATTGACAGAAGCCCAGTCCTGCTACTTTACTCAGTACAAGTCATAATTAGGACTGCGCACGTTCCTGATTTTTTTAGTCTAGACTTTGCCCTTAAAAATCTAAACCAAACATTTCTGGTCAATCAAGCCAAAATGATTTGTTCATTTAACATGCCGAAGTGGGAAGAAGTCATTGCACTGTCAACTGCAACATATTGAGGATAAGGACAGCCTTCTATGGGATTACTTGCAGGCTGTATACTAGTGCTACTGTATGTATCAGGATTTGCCCTCAGTATCTGGCCATGGTGCCCCTTAATAGCCTCATTTTTTTCGTGCTTGCTTCCCTCTGAACTTCTAAGTGTGTCAGCCTGCTATCTTGCCTATCATACATTGATGGTGATACTGGACAGATTGTCCTCTGGTAGGCTGATGTGAGGTTTCCAGACAGTCTGTCTCTCAGGTGGGGTTCTGAGCCCCTCTGTAATGCACTCTACCAGCCTACTAACTCTATCTTGCCTTGGGCTCTGTTGGCCCCAAACGTGGCTTTACAGGCCCTTCATTGCTTTCAAGGCTTTAATCACAGGCTCCAACCACCCCCATAGACATGCCCATGTCTCACAGAGCTTATTCTAAGTTTTGCAACAGGTTCTGTAGCCCTATCCTGATCTCAGCCCTCTGAGTCCCTGAGGTCTTCCGGGCTGTTACCCTCAACCTGCGAAACTCTTGGCTCTGGTCCACTTAGCCCATTGGGTCCAAGACAATAGCAGGATAGTATCTTGGCCTCAGCCTCTTATGACATGGAATCAGGCAGATACTTCACCTATGGCCTCCAAAAATACCATATCAGCAACACCCAAATCTCCAGTCTTCTGCGTGTCTCGCACAGGCGTGGGCGAAATATGGCCTGGGGGCCAGATCCAGCCCATGAAGCCATTCTTTCCAGCCTTCAGGCCCCCTAAAAATTTTCAGAAATTTAGATTTATCTGCCCTTGGTTCCTGTAAAAAATGACAGGAACCAAGGGTAGTAGGACCAAGGGGAAGCTCAGTGGGCTCCCACAACAGCAGGGCCCACCCAGCCCCACCCCACGAACCAGAAGCTCCAGCCAGGGCTTGTGGCCTGCAAGCACATGGCTGCCTCATGCTGGAACTGCAGATAAAGGTGTGGGGGAGCTCAGGGGAGGACCTGGGGCAGGGAAGGAGCCTGGGGAAAAGTGGCCCAGGGAAAAGCTGAGCGTGGGTGGGGGGAAGGTGGCCTCTCACCCACCCTGTGGGTGGCACCCCACACTGCAGTTGCTCGCAGCCCACTTGCGGCTGCCTGTGCCTGCTCTGGAAAGCCCCACAGGCTGCTAGCAGCAGCAGGAGGGAGTGCTGGCCACAGGACAGGGGAGGGGCTGCTTTTCTTCCCTCCCCCTCGCACTCAGCTTTTGTCTGCGCTTTTCCCCAGGCCGCTCTTCCCCACCACGCTCAGCACCACCTTGTAACCCAGCCCCACTACCAGCTTGGGCCCCATTCCAGCTCCGGGCTTGGCAGTCAGGAATGGGGGTAGCGACAGCAGCAGCTGTGGCCCCCCTGCTTGTCATGCTCAGCAGTGTTTGCCACCACTGCCTCTGAGCTGCCCAGTATGGGAGCTCCAGGTGGACAGTAGAAGCAGCCAACACTGCCCGTCATGGTAAGTGGCCGGAGGGGGGCACAGCTGCTGCTGCCGATGGGCGAGCCCAAAGCCAGCTTGGAGTCCAGGCTGGCAGTAAGGCTGGGTTACAAGCTGGTGCTGAGCATGGGGAAAAGCAGCCCCTTGCTCACCCCATGGCCAGTGCCCCTGTGGTAGCAGCTTACAGCCTGTGTGGGGCTGCCTGTGCCTGCTCTAGACAGCCCTACGTGGGCTATGAGCAGCTGCAGCAGGGAGCGCCAGCCATGGGTTCGTTGAGGCGATGCTTTTCCCCATGTTCAGCACCAGCTTCTTCCCTGCTGGCAAGCAGAGGATCAGGGTTTTGCACTGCCCCCTGCCTGTACTGTGGGGCTGGGATGCACTGGGAGTGAGTGGGCAGGAAGCCAGCGGGAGCACGGGGCCTGCAGTGGTGTCCCAGGGCCAGTGCTGGTGGGATCCAGAGCAGGGTGGTAGGAGATCAGGGTCCCAGCTGGCAGGGGCTCTATGGATTCAAGCCAGCTCCCCCCTTTCCCTGCTGATGCAGCCCAGCCCAACTCCACAGACCCCTGCCAGCCTGCAACCCACTTCGGGCCCCACCAGTGCTGGCCCTGGGACATTGGTCCCAATATGGTGACCCTCGGGTGGGGCACATGTCAAGGGGTGGGGTTACCCATGTGGCCCTCCACCCAAAATAATTGCCTGCCCCTGGTCTAGCAGCTTTAACACCTCTGCCTTCTAGCTCCTTCCAGGTTTCCTAGATACCTGGGGTGACTGGATCCCATGCCTTTGCATTCAGAGTCCTCAGGAATTCTTTCCTCTCCACAGCTATGGACCAGATTGCTCCCCTAACTCTGGAGTTAGGCTTTAAGTATCTTGGAGATCTACCCCTTTCTGGTCTCCTGACCTGTGACTGACTCAGTTTCTGCTCAGCTCGTTTAACTAGTCCTGTTGCACTGCAATCTACCCAGCTGTCATCTGTTTTCCTTAGCTACCTGTCTGCTTGAAGGACTGTCTCTGTGACTTTTTGGAGGGCATCTTGCCTCAGATATCTATCTGTAGCTCAGCAGCTCTAGCTGTCTCTTCCCTTATGCTGCTTGCTTCTTTACAGCTGGCCCTTGCTCAATTGATTATATTACATTGTAGCTCTCTAAAGATACCCTCATTTTCTAAGTAGCAGGGGTCAGAGGACTCTGCTACATGTTTGGCAAGAGAAATGAGCACTGAAATATGGGACTGCATAGTTCTGGGCAGATAGGGTGAAACATCTATGATGACAGAAGGTTGGCACAAACTGTGCCACCTTAATGGAGATTGCACTGAGCTGGCCAAATTGCTTAAGTTTCCTCAGTGAGTGAGAGGATATCCCTCACTATGAAGAAAAACATAGCTATCTGGAGACCTGAGTCACAAGCCACTACCACTCCCCAGACAAGAACTTTTCCATAATCTATGAAGTGGAGGGAGTTGCTCCAGATCCCAAGTCTTCCATAAAGTTAAGGTCCTGTAATTTGAGCTTGAGTAGGGATGTGGGTTGGAGCTCCTTCTAGCAAGGTGAGAGGGCACAGAAGAAGGCTCAAGAAAAGCATGTCTGGAGTATGATTAGGATTGTGCCCACATTAGTTTACCTTCACTCTGATCTCATAGCTGTTACAAAGGCAGGTGAAATTTTTAAAATGGAAGGCCTGTATTGGAAAGTGTGCCTGGGAGTGTGTTGGGAGTGGGAAAGGGTGGGGGTTGAACCCCAGGCAGTATAAGTCAGAACCTGGATGCAGTGAGACATTGGGTGTAATCCTGGAAAGGTGTTGTACAGGGGTATTATCAATTGATGGGGTGGGTAAGGCTCACTGGGGTAGATGTTTCAAAATGTCTTGGAATCTAGCCCTTGGCTGTGTGATAGTTTTGTGGAACTGAGGGTGGTATCCCTGATCCTGATAACAGCTTAATGGAGGGTGCTGCCAGAAGTCATGACTTTGGTTGAAGGCCAAAGCCAGTAATGTTAGTAGTCTTGTTTTACTGTTGACCAAGAAGGGGGTAGAGCTGAGCAGGAAAACTGACCCTGGTCCAGGCTGAAGAGGGTATTCTTGACTGGGGTGTTCCACTAGTGGAGGCTGCTGCAAGAAAACCTTTGCTCTATTTAGAGTCCAACTGACCCATGATGAAAGGAGTTTAAATCTGTGGCTGTGGAGGAAGGACCCAGGTGACCATGGTGAATACTTTTTACTCCTGAGTGTGGCTTTGAGAATCTCCTGGGTGTCTCCCTACAAAGAGTACCCATCATCATCAACATAATCTGCCTTGCCATGCCCACTGCCTCACTAGTGGTCTTGGCATCCTTTTTGGCTTGACATATGGTAACCTTACCAGATTGTTTCAATAGCCTTAGTGAAATTCCATCCTGGCCCTCCAGTGGCCCATGACAGCTTCTTGGCCTACGCTCAGGTTATCCCCACCTGTCCCAGTCACCAGCAGAGGGTTCGGGATTGAGAGTGTGATTGGAGGTGGGGAGTAAAAAGATAAGAAAGGTTTATTGACTTAACAAAAACACAACTATGTGTAGCAGCAAGACAAACAATGACAGACAAGAATAATTTACATGGCAACTTATCAGCAATCCCCTCTGATGCCTGATGTATGACAAGTTTTTCTTTCCACAAAGCTCAGCGAAGTCAGGCGTCCCCAGTCAGCACTGTCTGAGAGGTACTGGGAAGAACCCTGGTATTCAGTCCTTGGGCTCCTCAAGATCCACAGGCCCACTGATCCAGGTCAACAGCTAATTAATCCTTTTGACAGAATTGTATCTTCCTTCTGAGTAATTTCGGGATATTTCAGCCAATTTATAACTTCTGAACTGTGCTGATAACTTACAGCCACTCAGATTCTTTTTACTTCAACTGTCCTTGGACTGACCAATAGCAGTACAAGCTTTGCATTCTTTTGATAAGGTTAATTTTAACTATGCCACAGGGCCTTACTACTTCAAGGCTTTGCTATATTTACTGGGCCTTACTTTATACAAGACCTTACTATATCTTACATTTTAATTAGGCTCTTAGCAACAATAGATAGCTTAATATCTAAACAATGCAGAAAAATACTTGGTCTATTCTTCATAAAGCCTTCAGAAAGCACCTTTATCACACAGACGTAATTTTCAGCTGACACACTCTACCCCTTGCTTGCTGAAGTGCTATGATAGCTACAGTTTGGATGCAAAAACTACATGCGTTACATGAGGGATTAGGCAGGGATTTTAACCTGTGACCTCCCCCAGGGTATGGGCGGTGTCAGGGCCTTGTGGGGAATGGCCAGAGATGATAGTGAACACTCTGTTCTCTCACAGATCTCGTTGATCTTTTCCTCTTTGGGAGCCTATAACCATGTTTCACCTCCCAGAGAGCAAAAGAGTTCCCACTATTGCTCATGGGGATGATGCTGTATTGAGTTAATGAAATGGCACTGCCCTGGCAAAATCATAGCACTAATTTGCTTTAGGAACCCTACTGGTATAAAAGGATGGTGATAAGTGGTGGAGACTTGTGGATACAGCCTCTTTCTAGTTGTATTAAAGTGGGTACCATTCCACCATACCTCTGTATAGGTATGATTCACAAACCATGTCATAACTTTGTTCCAAATTGTAATGCGTTCTTCCACCTGATGGGCTTCACACCACCATTGGAGATTGTCAGCCATAGGAATGGAAGGGGGCAGATTCTCCCATAAATGCAGTGGCTTGAGAGGCTGAACAGAGGCAGAATGCACAATAGGGGGCTCAAACTCAGGGCAGTTGAGCTCAATGGAGTTTCCCTCAGGAAGTAACAACAAACACCTAAATGAGCAGAGCTACAACAATTACCTCCCCTTCCACAGTTAGCCATTCCATTCTTCAGGTAGGGAACGTACCCAAGATAATAACTGGTATCACAAGTGCACTGACAGTTACCACCTTGCCAGTCCACTATCTTGTTTCTTCTACTCAGAGACCAGGACTTCACTTGCTCCGGGGTGGCGGGTTTCTTCCAGTATGGATCCTGCGGCTAGACCACGGGAAGGTCATCTGAGCACATTTCTGGGGGATGCTCTCCAGGGTCAGGCCACTCCTTGAGGTCTTCAGAAGCAAGTTCATTAATATCTGGGTAATAAGAAAGATAGTAGACATGCCCTACCCAGGTAACGCAATAAGGCATTAGTAAAAAGAGTACAGTTATAATAGTCCACCACTTTATGGTGCCAGTCAGTTTAGACTGGTGACAAAGCAGGACTCATCTTCCATGGCAGGCTCAATTAGGAATGGTTATGGCTGCATTTGTGGACAGATCCAATCTGTAGGAACAAGGAGCTTGGCTCCTGTTAGATGAATCTGACTTAAATACCCACCACGTGTTATGCATACCTTTTGCTAATAGTATCCCCCCAATTTATCTCCCTGAGGATACTTCACTACCACCCGATCTCCTGCCTGGAGCTTTCTCGGATCACCACCCCTAGGTCGCTCTACTGCCGGCTCACGGGGACCACCCAATCCAAAGGCCTGTTGCATAGAGGTACTTCCTGGATGGGGTCAGTTATTGGCCCAATTGATAGCTTGATCCAGATGCAAGTCCCAGTCCTTAAGACCCGGGCCAATGGCCAACCACAAATTGCATTTTAGGATGTTATTGGCCCTCTCTACCAATCCATTTGACTGCAGATGGTATGGGATGTGATATGTCCATAACGTGCTATGTTTCATGGTCCAGTCATATACAAGATGATTGCAGAAGTGAGGGCTATTATTGTTCTGTAGTTCTATGGGTGGTGGATACACAGCTAGCAGAGTTTCTAGTGCTGCACAAGTGTCTTGGGCTGCAGTTTTCGCTGAGGCACAAGCAAACTTTATCTTCATGATAACTTCTATGGCTACAAACATGTACTGTTGCAACTTGTCTTTGATATTAATGGATCTCATCCGTGCAGGCTTATAGCACTAGGTGCTTTCTGTCAATGCTGGTAGTGATGGGAGACGGCAGCTGTCAAGGGGTCAGTATTAGCATTTAAAGCTCAAAAGCCAATAGTCAGCTGCCACCCTCTATTTGGCTTACGCACTGGCCACACTGGATTGTTATACAATGAGTGGGTTTGGATAATAGTCCCATTTTTTAATTGTTGGCTTATAATACACTGGATAGGTTGGGTGTCCTTTGATACTGGGGTTTGTATACTCCTTTCATGGGAGGCAGGGTTAGTGGGATCATGCTACATCGAGTTACAGCTGTTACAGATGTTTCCTTAGGTTTCTGGTGAGGCATTGGCAGACAAGGTTCCTTGGGTGAATCTGATATCTTTTATTAGACCAACCCAGATAGTTGGAAAATAATATTAAGCAAGCTTTTGGGTTCAAAAACCCTTTGACAGGCTAAGGAAGTTTCAGCAGTTGGCGTGTGCTCTTCCTGGATGGAATGAAAAGTAGAGAAGCCAGCGGCTGGGCTGGTATGCATACAAGACAGGTAGTCAGTGAAAATGTAGACTGAGGAGTCTATGGGTGAGAGACAGGCTGGGGGTGGGGGTAGGTGGGGGGGGTGAATAGTGGAGCGATACCTAGGGAGTCAGATGTCAGACAGGTTATAACGTGTCATATATCCAATATCTATATTTAGTCCATGAGTTTTAGTATCCAGAAGGTTGATGAAGTGGAGTTCATAGGCTCGTCTCTGGGAAGTGTTTTACTAGTTTCCTCTGAGGATCAGGACTGAGATTGGAGAGAGAGTGTTTTTCTTGTGAGAAATGTTTTCCCCACAGGTAAAATTAAGGGGCCAGTATTAACTTTATATACCAGTTCCCAGTTTGCTACTGCCCCATTGTGGCCCCTTCCTTTGGGACTTGGGCCAGTCAGACTCCCTATGCTGTGTGATCGGGAGTGGTAAATGCTGGTGGCCCTGTGTGTGCCTGGGAAAATGTTGATAGTTTTGCCCTCAGGGCAAATAATCCCTCTGGTGACGCTGTTGGTGGTGCAGAAGGCTCCACTTTTGGTCTTACCGTTTTGGTATAGTGTTTAGCCCACAGCCCTTGCAAGACATTGGTGGGCAATGTATCAATTTGTTCTTTATTGAAACAGGCAGCTAACACGTCTTTCCATGTTTTTGCTTGTGGCCTCTTGGTCCGGCCTTTCACAGCTTTTCTCAACAATTCAGAAGGATCAGGGGGTTTATCTTTCACTGAGGCTACTGCCATGGCCTTGGGAGTTTTCATTGGCTTGGTAAGTCTTGGCTTCTGCAAAATGGATAAAAGAAGCACTAATTGCTGAAACACATCTCTTACCGGGTGATTCACTGCCTCTGGCTCCAAAGCCAGCAGGGCTGAGGTGCACTCTGTTGGTGCTTGTTGACAAAACCTCCTCCACAACAGTGCTGTCATGACTTCTGCATCTTGTGTGTGAGTCCAAACTGCTGAACAAGTGATTTCAGTTAGTGCTAATGATACAAACTATGGACAGCCTCATATAAATTGGCCCATGCCCGGGAGGCAGGGTTAAGCTCTTCTTCCATATTACCATAACTGGCTGCAGTGGCTTGGAATGCAGCAGAAAAAATGTAACATTTTCATCACCTCCTGCAAACTGATTTAACTGGAGCTCAGGATGCAAAATGATTTGTGTGGCTTCGGCTCTACTTGCTGAAATTGCAAATGCCCCTTCACTATACATTCGAATTAGCCAGTCTGTTACTGGCTTTCCTGGCTTGTATTCATGCTGTTTTTGTATATTTTTAATCTCAGCAGGGGTAAAGGAATGCATCTCTGTTCAGGGATTCCCTCCTTGTGCCCCTGAATGAGTTATCACCATGGGAAAAGCTTGGCTGAGATCCTCCCTCTCAGCGGGGAAGGCCTTGCCAAGTTTCTCCTTCTGGTCAGGGACATACAGGGGTGGTTCAATACCAGGCTTATCATCAATCTCCTCTCCATCAGTCTCCTCCCTTTGATCCTCCCAGAGCTCAACTTCTGGTTTATCTCTATACAGACACTTGTGGAAGGATGGCTCCACAGCCTGTGCTAACTTCAACCTCTTCTCAAGGAAAGCAGCCACTCATGAAATTATAATTTTTTCTTCCCTCTGTTCTAATGTTTTCAAGTGGCTCGGTGTAGCTTTCACAGCCTTGCATGCCAGGCTGTTGGAATCTCTGATGTCTTCTAACTCCTTACTTAGCTGGGTGACCTTTTCCTGGAGCTGGGCATTCTCTTTGGCCCCTAACCACAGGCATGTGTCCAACAGTCATGACAGGCACCCCTTCTTGGGCTTACTTTGGGCAGCAGCAGCAAAACCAGTCCAATGATCGGGCACAGTTCCCGGGTCACTCCAGGCAGGTCTCAACTTATCCTTATCCCACCTGGGATTCTCCATCCCTGTCACTTCCTTAAGCAAAGCCATCAGTGAGGCCCACACAACTCCTTCCATTCTAACCTTTCTCTCTGGACCAGAGTCTCTCAATCCTGTTCATGATGCCAGTTTATGTCCCAGCCGCCATCGGAGGGCTCGGGATTGATTGAGAGGGTGGGAGGTGGGGAGTAGAAAGGTAAGAAAGGATTATTGACTTAACAAAAATACAACTATGCATAGTAACAAGACAAACAATGACAGACACGAATAATTTGCGTTGGCACCTTATCAGCAGTCCCCCCAATGGCTGATGTACGACAAGCTTTTCGTTCCGCAAAGATCAGCGAAGTCATGCATCCCTGATCAGTGATGTCCGAGAGGTATTGGGAAGGACCCTGGTATTCAGTCCTTTGGCTCCTTGATCCACGGGCCCACTGATCCATGTCAACAGCTAATTAATCCTTTTCACAGAGCTGTATGTACCTTCTGAATGATTTCTGGATGTTTTAGCCAATTTATAACTTCTGAACTGTGCTGATAACTTACAGACACTCAGATTCTTTTTACTTTAACTGTCCTTAGACTGGCCAATAGCAGTACAAGCCTTGCATTCTTTTGATAAGGTTAATTTTAACTACACCACAGGGCCTTACTACTTCAAGGCTTTGTTAAATTTACTAGGCCTTACTTTATACAAGGCCTTACTACATCTTAAACTATAATTAAGCTCTTTCTGGGCCACAAGCTTATACTGGGTGAATTGGTTGCTGGCCATATGGCAGCAAACCACAGCACCCCATAGATGGGCAGCAAGGCTGTGGCTCATTCTGCAGGGTCTGTGGCAGTGCACGGTTTGACCCCTCCTCTCCTCCCCCCATCCTGAGTGGGGGTAGGGATATCCTTACCTGTCTGCTGGCCAGAAATTCTGGCCACAATCAGCTGCAACTGCTGGGCTGTGGTTTGCCAGGCTGCGGCACAAAATCTGAGAACCCCTGATCTAGATCCATCCTGTTTGTACCACCCTTCAGGTGGTTGAAGGCTGCTATTAAATTCTTTCTTGGTCTTCTCTTCACCAGACTAAATAAGCCCAGTTCCCTCAGCCCCTCCTCAGAATGATTAGTGCCCCAGCCTCCTATTCATTTTTGTCCCATCCCATCCCCACCCCCACTGGACTTATCGCAATTTGTCCACATCCTTTCTGTAATGGGGGCCCAAAACTAGACAAAGTACTCCATATGTGGCCTCACCAGTGCTGATTAGAGAGGAATAATCACTTTCCTTGATCTGCTGGCAACGCTCCTACCAATGCAGCACACTATGTTCTTAGCCTTCTTGGCAACAAGGGCACACTGTTGGCTCATATTCAGCTTATTGTCCACTGTAACCATCAGGTCCTTTTCTTTAGAGCTGGTGCCTAGCCAGTCAGTCCTCAGCTTATACATGTTCATGAGATTGTTCCATCCTAAGTGCAGGACTTTGCATTTGTCCTTATTCAACTTCATGAGATTTCTTTTGGCCCAGTCCTTGAATTTGTCTTGGTCTCTCTGAATCCTAACCCTCCCCTTGAGCATCTCTACTACTTCCCCCAGCTTGGTGTCATCTGCAAACTTTCACTCTGTGTCATCTTCCAGGTCGTTGATGAAGATATTGAACAAAACCAGCCACAGGACCTACCCCTGGCTCACTTCACTTGATAGCCAGTTTTCTATCCACCTTACAGTTCATTCATCCAACCCATACTTCCATAGCTTGCTTAAAGGAATGCTATGGGAGACTGTATCCAAAACCTTGCTAAAGCCTAGGTATACTACCTCCACTGATCATGCTGACTGTTTCTGATTATTTCCTTCTCTTCCAAGTGTTTAGAAATCAATTCCTTGAGGACCTGCTCCATGACTTTTCCAGTGACTGAGGTGAGGCTGCCTGGTCTGTAGTTCCCTGTCACTTTCTCAAAATCATTGGGCATGTCTATTCCTGTCTGGAAGGCCCCCTAACCTGTGGTTTCTGACTGGAAATCCTCTTTTGAGTGTGACAAAACAAATATGATCTCTCTCCATTTTTCCACATCTAAAACTATGTATCCTTTGTTAGGGTCAGGATTGCCCATGTCCCTTGTCCCTGTTATAGTGTGGAACCACTATTGGCAGCATAATGATGCCAAACAGATGTGGGAGGAAGCTGTAGGTGCTCTCAATGTTCTGAAAAAATGAAACTTCCTAGGTTGTTTTGCGGCTATTGATTCTGCTCACGTTCTCTAGCAGCTGGGTCTTGGGTACTGGGAGAAAGAGAGTTATTATTATTATTTGTTATTACTGGCATGCGTGTCCCCACAGCCATGTGTTTTGAGATAATTGTCAGTAGGAGAAAATGAAGTGCTGAGCCAGAATGTGGAAGAGAGGGTTGGCTGTGAGGACGAGAAAACTGTTAGGTGTGAAGTTGAGAGCATGGTCAGTTGGGAGGTACTAGTCTGTTGATGTTAGTTGTATCAAATCTTTCAGGTGGCTGCCAAACCTTGTGATTGGTGCTTCTGAACAGGAGGAAGAACCCCCCCAAAGTTATTCTATTCTCTTGTGCCTACTTCATGCCCATAGCAGGGGGAGAGAAAAGGAAGGTCCTCCTGGCCAGTGTTCACTGAGTCATTGAAGCCCTGAGGAGTCCAATGACTCCCAAATTTAACAGAAATAGAACACTGAGTTGTCTATGACATCTCCACAAGTCATCCACCAAGCACCCAAGACTGAATTAACATCATAGGCCTTTTTATATATCATGCCTTTAGTGGTTTGGCTATAATGTAGCACTACTACTAATTGCAGTTGTGACCTTAAGGATCCTTTTCGTAGACTGTCTGTTTGCAACGATTCAGCTTCTATGAGTACTGGATGTTTCCTTGCCCAGATAGCAAGAAGATCAATTACCTCTGCCTGTCTCCAATTTGTTGGCCACCTAAAAGACGCAGCAGAGGATGGTGGTGCAGGCCACTATTTACATGCTCCAAAGGGTCCCTGAGGCTGTTCTGCTACAGGGAAACCCATGTTCTCAGGCTAGGTGTCCAGCAAATTATGGATGATGATTTAAGTCAGAGTGGCTTCTCTCAGGCTGGTGTGGGGAGGTTATCAGAGAAAGGAAGCACCATGGTACCATATGCCAGAGGACTTACCAACTCCCTATTACTCTGCTGTAGGAGGCACTCCTAACATGAAACACTTCACAGTTCATTTCTTTTCCAAGTCATTATTGAAACAGAACAACCCTAGCTGACGTTCTTCATTGGCTGCATATGTCCACATCCTCACTTTTTGGAGTGCTTCCAAAGCACTTGGAGCGCTCCGAATGTTACATCTGTCCATACCCTCAGGCTTTTGCAGCATGACGTTTCCCTATTATTTATAGTTGAACAGTAAAGTGCATTTTTATAAAGTGTATATGTGTGTGTCTCACTATATTTATTTATTTATTTATTCTGAGTCAGCCAGCAGGTAGAAATGCCTATATGTAGCTTAAAAATAAAAGATTATTATAAACGGACTCCATGAGTTTCACCAGTCCTCGACAGCCAACAGCATTCAGGCAGAACACAGATACCAAAAAATATTCTGCCGCTCCTCATAATTTCCTCCTCATCTTCTCCCAAAAGCCTGGTTTAAACGCTGAGCTTTGCTGTGTGCCCTAAAGGACAAATCATTTGGAATATTTAAGAGGAGGCAGGGAGCTCTACAGGAGCTTTACAGGCAAAGGGTCGTGTCAGAAAATGACTTGCCAGATGCTTGTACTTTCTTATGTTCCAGACTTAGTATCTCTACTGTCCACAATTATCACAATATGAATAGTAAAGAGAGCTGTCAAACCACAGCATAGCTGTAATTCCTGGGTTTTGAAATGATAGTGGCTTTTGAAATCGAAATACTTAGGTCTTTATGGAACAGTATTGTAGCAATACCCTATAGGCTGTACCACTGAACAGAGCAGAAGGATTTAGGAATATGTAGTTCTTCATAATAAATTGTCATTCATTATTCTTGTAACAAGTCTATTCTAAAATTACAGGTCTGAGCTTAACTTCTAGTGAAAACAATGGGTATATTTGCATTTACTTCAGTGGGACCTGGATCAGGACCACAATTAATTTACTAACAGTACTTAATATACTGCCGTCTGGCAGAATATGAATATATGAATCTAGATATGCAGACATGCACACTAAGCAATTAGTGCTAATTTTAGTTTAAATGTGCCATAGAACCTCAGGGGCACAGTATAAATTTGTTAGAGAATCAAGAAATACTTTATCAGGAGCTAAATCTTTCATTAATGTTTAATGTGAAATTTAACCTTGTCCATCCCCATTACAGAACAGCATTTAAGGAAATTTGCAGTGCAGCAAGAACAGAGGGGAAACTTCTGTTTTACACTTACATTTCTTTTGAAGATGTAGCATATCTTTTGGTAAATGTTTTTGTGTTCTGGTAACTGATGTGTCTTCACTAAAAATACTGTGCTGCATTCTCTTAATGCTTGTTCATGAAGCATAAATAAAATATATTTTTAATGGAACTACAGTTTTGCTTTTTTGTTGGTTTTTTTAAAATGCCAATATAAAATGAACCAACTTTGAAGTTAATTGTTACTAGCAAAACATACATTTATTATAGAGCATTTCACTTACAGAACATTGGATTTAGATGACTAAATTTAAAACTCAAGTTGGCACTGGCTACCTTGACAATTGTGGTTTCCTTTGTAGGCAAGTGGTGTTCTCATAAATATGTCACAACAAGAAGCTAGTTCTCTCCTTTCTGGTATTTTGAAATCCTAAATATATATATATTCAGTCATACTGGAAGTACTTCAGCAGTTTCCTCCTCTGTTCTGGAATGGCAAATGTAGAGATGGTATTTTCTTTCATATCAGCAGAGAATTAAAAAAACCCTCAGGTACAAGATAGCTGGAATGTTTAATACTAAAGCAAACTTGCTAATTACAGTCCTACAATGGTAACATTTCATCCACCCTATGGGATGAGTTCCATTGAGTAACATGGGATTTCACATGCAAATTCCATCCTGACTTAAATTTCAGGGCATTAAGGGGCAATGTGCCATATCTGGCTTTTGGCAGATGTCACATTTATTGCATGTTATATGAGAGTATCACACAGCAAATCTGAACATAAAGGTTTAACCCTGGATAAAAATGGTGGATCAGCCACAAAGAAGTTGCTTGTTTTTTTTGAACTAGGCGGGTAGAAGAGCTGGAAAGCTGAGTTTTCTCTTGGCTTTTTTCTTTTCTTTTTTTTTTTTAATTTGGAAATCTGAAGTTAGGCTCCATGTTTAGTTACCTAGCTATATGGCCTGCTTCTGTGAAGTGTCAGATATTTACTGGTTCTAACCAAAGTCAATGGGACTTCTGCTTCATATTTAGTCTATTTGAATTTTTAGATGTTCATTTAAAAAAAAAACAACTTTACCTTAAAAATATAAAATTAATTTCTGGTACAGAGTATGTAAGATTAAAGATAGTTTCATAATGCATAAGTGCATATGGTTATTTATTCAGATTTAATTTTTTAAATCTTATGCCCATCTCTAGGTATGCTGATAATTAGTTAACTTCAGTCCAACTGGAATCATTTCACAGAAGCAGGAAAATCTTCTCCCACAGGAAAGTAAATTAACTCAATTAGCCAGCAAATTCAATCACAGATATGCAAAGCCCAACCTTGCCAAAACTCTGAGGGTAGCACCCTGCCCTGATAAGGTAAAAACATCTATTGATAACAGGGGGGTCAGTCTCATCCCAGGCCATCACCCTCCCAAACAGCATTAATCTGTATAAAACAAACAAACAAACAAACAAATATTCAGTATGTACTAAAGTTTAGAAGGTTTTGGCTATTTCAGGGTAATCTGAGAGAGAAAAAACAATGCATAGAGTGAACGCATTATCATGGGAAATGCCTTGCTGACATCTCCTTTCCTTTACATGGAGATGACAATTGACTGTAAAATGTGGCATGTATATATCAAGGATAGGAAAAATACAGCTCACAGGCTGGATCCGGCCTGCAAAAGGACTTTTATCTGGCCCATGGTAGGTCCTGACTGGCCCAGGCACTGTCCAGCCTGTGGTATATCCCACAGGGCTGGGATGGCTCAGTTTTAGACAGATCAAGCAGTGGTGGCTCCATCTGACTGCCACTGCTGCCAGCCCTTTCCCCATGGAGACTTGGGGTGAACTGGGTGCACAGCCCTGCACCCACTCCAGACCTGTTCTGATTGGAGTGAGCCAGCTCTGGACCAGCCAGACATGTATGCACAGCCCTGGCATGGCCTGTCCTGTCCTGTGCCTTCTCTGCACTGGCTTACCTATAATAAGTAGTGGTGACAGCGAGGCAGAACCTGTTGCTGAGCATGGGGGAAATTGGCTACCTCCACCTTGCCACTGTTGTGTCCTTCTTGCTGCGGCTGCCCAGAGACCATGCCCAGGTTACCATGTGGCTTCTCTCTGCCACCACCACTAGCGCTGCTTCCAGGCCACCCAGCAGGGCAGTAGTGGCAGTAGAGAGAAGCTGCAGGACAGCCTGGGTGCATCTTCCTCCACATGGCCAGATCAAGACCAGGCCACACCCACTTCCCCCTGTGAAGCTGGATGGGGACTGGTCCATGCCCCACTTCTACACAATTGGATCAGGGTTGGGCTGTGCCCCTTTCCCCCTGTACAGCCAGGCTGTGCCTGCTATACCTCACCCCCTCCACAGGGCCAGTCTAGGGCCAGACCAAATCCCCCTTCACTGTAAGGCTAGATCAGGTCTGGGCTGCTGTCCCCATGCAGCTGGATGGAGCCCTGCTGCACCTGCACCTGCCGCAGGCATGTGATTGTGATTACCAGAGAGATCCAGCCCACAGATGGACCGGGCACTCTCCATCAGGCCTGCCAGGAATAAAAGGTTTAGCACCACTGCTCTATGATATTTGAAAAAGCTGTTTTCATTTCTTCAGTCCCTCTCTGTCTCCCTCACCTTTTTCTCCTGACATGAAAATACACTGGCACTCTCTGACCATACGGTAACTTTGACATCACTGAGTCTACCTCATTCTTAGAAATCAAGTAAGGAAACTGTATCACAGTTTTTTAACTCAGACAAATCTGTAGTGAGAAATGGAATTTTACAAAAATTCAAAGCACTTCTGCATCAAAGCATGACATTCTTAAATAAATGACATTACCTAATGTCAGTTTGTTTTCCTGTAAGCAGCAGTCTTAGGGATAAACTACCCTTGTGGAAAGAAGAAAGGAAAAAAAGATTAACAATGTGTTCCTTTTTCTTTTCATTGACAGGTTATGTTAAAAGAAAATAGCAACATTTGTTAGAGTTAAAATGGTGAAAGGAAGTTAAATAATGCTGGGCTAAGAGGAGCTCAACTGTGGTGTATACACAGGGGCATAATGGTTGGAAGTTTTGGTTTCAGTTTCAATTTAAGAATGCATGAATCAAAGAATGTCTCATTTTACAGTGCAATAGAATATCAGGAGGAGATCTGGAGTGCAACAACAGAACCGGAGCAATCAATAGAGGCAATTAACAACAAGTGTTTTCTGGCAATTTAAAATGTTACTTCATTTTCTGGAAGTGAAATGAAATTGATCTTTTTCTGCCTTTTACTTCACCTTGCTCAGTGTTAACTATATGTTGTAAATGGTTTTCAGCAACTGGGAATCATTTCTAGACTAACTGAACCACCCAATACCTACACTGCCTTCCCATTTACTTTATTGCAATGGACTAACTCCAAGGTATTTTACAACATTTCTTTCTTTTCCCCTTTCCCTTCCTCCTTCTATCTGTTTGTCTAGAAATTGTTTTTGTGCCTTCTCTGTCTCTGTATACAATCTTTCTACCCACAGCATTTTACCCTCTACCCTCTATAATCTCTCTATGGATGCTGTTAAGAACAAGTTTTCTGCATCTCTGCTTCATATTTCAAAATATTGTCAAGATGTATCTCATTAACATTCTGCTTTGCCATTACCCACTGCCTTAGGAATGCTTGAATAAAGAAACTGAATTGGGCCTTATGTTAAAGTTCAGTTGTCTCAGGCTTTGACATGCAAGCTTGAAGAGTAAGATCAAGGTTAAAGGCCTTCAACCAGGAATGCTTTGCAGTGTCTAAAACTTGACATTTTAAATAAGGATCCCCTTAGTTGCTTTCAAAATTATACATTGACATGCAAGGTGAAACAATCTCTCATGTAGCCAGGACCTAAGCCTTTCAGATATTTTTAGATTAAAGATGGAATATTGAATACCACCAAGAAATGAAAAGAAATCTAGTATATATTTCCTGTACAATTCCCTAAACTGAATTGACTTGAGGACAGTTCTGAAAAATCTCACTGGTGACAGCAGCGATAAAATGTGATGGTTAGATTGGTTCTGTGAGTCTTTGTTTAGGTAGGTGTCTGGTAACTTCTGCCATTTCCCACTGTGTCGATTAATTCTTTGGAAGAGCAATTTTAACTAGTTTACTGCTAAACACAATAGCAGGGGACACCAGGCTGAGTGAGCAAGCCATGATTCCTACTGAGATTGTTCATAGCTTATTTCTGGAAATGTTCCAAAATTTCTCTACGCTGGAGTTTTCCTCACTGCAAGTAAATGATGATGATACCCAGTGGATTATTTTTCTGAAATTCTTATGCAGACATGGCTCAATAAGGGCAGCAATGATGGCTACAGTCTGTATCAGCCTAGCCTCAGATTATAATCAATATGAGGTTTGGGCAGACTGCACTATAGTACTACATCAGGCAGCCATAAAGTCACAGACTACTCAGGTGCGGATTTGATCTCTGTCTGTTTGCAGACATCTGTCTATTAATGTTTCCAGGATTCGGTGCGCTGTGAGAGCAGGGAGGGAATGTTGATCATTTTGAAACAGATGACTGATAAATGCATTGTAACAGGGCCCCCTCTGGTCTCCTTTAAAAGAAGAAAAGGAAAAGGAGGAAGGACCTGTTAAGTGGGACAAAAGACTGGGATGCCCTAGTCTTACAGGAAGATAATGGAAGGACCCTAGCAGTAGTTTCATAGTTGGTAGGGTCAGAAGGGACCTAAGCAGATCATCAAGTCCGATCCCCTACTATGGCAGGAAAGAGTACTGGGGTCAAACGACCCCGGCAAGGTATTCATCCAGCCTCCTTTTAAAGACACCCAGGGTAGGAGAGAGCACCACTTCCTTTGGAAGTTGGTTTCAGATCCTAGCCTCCCTGACAGTGAAGTAGCGCCTTCTGATATCAAGCCAAAATCTACCCTCTGCCAGCTTCTGACCATTATTTCTAATCACTCCTGGTAGTGTTCAGGGAAAGAGGGACTCCGCCAATGCCTGCTGGTCCCCCCGACCAGTTTGTAAGCAGCCACTAGATCCCCCATCAGCCTTCTCTTGTGGAGGCTGAACAAGTTCAGGTCCCTTAACCTCTCCTGGCAGGACCTGCCCTGCTGACCTCTGATCATTCGGATGGCCCTCCTCTGGGCCCTCTCCATGTTGTCCACATTCCTTCTGAAGTGCAGTGCCCAGCACTGGACACAGTACTCCGAATGTGGCCTGACCAGTGCCGCATAGAGGGGGAGGATCACCTCCTTAGATTGCTTGAGATGCATCTGTGAATGCATGACAAGGTGTGGTTCGTCTTCCTGACCACGCCCCACACTGTCGGCCCACGTTCATTTTGGTATCAATGATGATTCCAAGATCCTTTTCTGCCTCTGGACTGACAAGATGGGAGTCCCCCAGTCTGTAGGTGTGCTGCTGGTTCTTCCTACCCAGGTGCAGCACCTTGCACTTGTCAGTGTTAAAGCCCATCCTGTCCTCATCTGCCCATCTCTGTAAACTGTCTCGGTCTGATAGCAGCCTATTCGTACCTTCTGGCATGCTCGCTTCTCCCCTCATCTTAGTGTCATCTGTGAATTTGAGCAGGGTGCTTTTTACATCCTCATCCAAGTCACTGATGAAGATGTTGAACAGTGGGGGCCCAAGAACCGAACCCTACAGAACCCCACTGCCCACATCCCTCCAGGTCAAAAATGACCCATCCAACACCACTCTCTGGGTGCAGCCCTCTAGCGAGTTAGTGACCCATTTGACTGTGCAGGTGTCAATGCCACAGTCCCCTAGTTTTTTAATGAGAATGGGGTGAGAGACAGCGTCGAAGAGCTTCCTGAAATCTAGAAAGACCATGTCCACTACAATCCCTGCATCTAAGGATTTTGTGACCTGGTCATAGAAGGCCACCAGGTGGGTCTGACAAGACCTGCCTCTAATGAACCTGTGTTGGTTGTCCCTAAGCAGAACCTCCCCTGCTGGCCCCTCATGGACATGTGACAGGATAATTCTCTCAAAAAGCTTACCCAGGATCGTGGTAAGACAAACTGGCCTATAGTTTCCTGGGTCCTCCTTCCTCCCTTTTTTGAAAATAGGAACCATATTGGCTTTTTTCCAGTCCTCTGACACCACACCAGAGCACCATAAGCACTCGTAAAGTTGTGCCAGGCGTCCCTCTATGACCTCTGCTAATTCCCTCAGCACTCTGGGGTAAAGATCATCAGGGCCTGATGATTTAAATACATCCAGTCTCTCCAGATCATCCCTGACTAGATCCTCACTGACCCTAGGCCTGGTTGTGCCTCCCCTGGGACCTACCAGGGTCCCGGAGGTGGGGGTGACACAGTCCCTGCTCAGAAAAATGGAAGCAAAGAAATCCTTAAATAGGTTCACTTTGCTATCTGGTGTGATGACCAGATTTCCTAGCGTGTCCTGCAGGGGCCCCACATTACCCGGTATCTTCTTTTTACCCTCTATGTTTTTAAAAAAGGACTTCTTGTGGTCCTTGATCCGGGTAGCTAGTCCCAGTTCCGTCTCTGCCTTGGCCTTCCTGGCCGCCCCCATCCAACCCCAAGCAACCATGGAATAGTCCTCCCTGGTGATGGTCCTACCCTTCCATTGGGTGTACACCTCCTTTTTAGCTAGGAGACATTCCTGTATGCTTTTGGTGAGCCATGGGGGCTTTTGTGCCCTCTTGCCCCCTTTGTTCCTTGTTGGGATTACCTCCCTTTGGGCTTGGAGGATATCTCCTTAAAGGACAACCACTCTTCCTGGACACCCGAGTCCTCTCCCCTCCAGGACCTCAGTGCCTTCCTGCCTATTCTCCTCACCTCATTGAAATCTGCCCTCTTGAAGTCCTGGGCTGCTGCCTTGCTGAAGGCCTTTGCCACCTTGTGCTGGAGGGTAAATTCCAGCAGGTGATGATAACTGTCGCCAAGGTGGTCGAGCATCCACAGAGCCCTCACCCGATTATTACCTGTGGCCAGGACCAGGTCCAACAAGGCATCTCCCTGGTGGGGCTGTGCACCTCCTGGGTTAGATGGAGGTTCTGTATCTCAGCTAACCTACATGAGCAGTCAGACCTGGCTGACTGCTCTTCCCAGAAGATTTCTGGAAAGTTCAGGTCACCCATGATGACCACTTCCTTTGACCTAATTACCTCCCTGAGCTGACTTAAGAATTCCTGGTCTAGCTCTTCCCCTTGGTTGGGTGGTCTGTAGTAGACCCCCACCATTAAGTCCTTTTCCCCCTCAACTTCCTTTTATTCTAACCCAGAGCACTTCAGTGTTCCCGTCCTCTGACCTAGTGCCACTTGTTAAAGGTTTGTATTTCTCCCTGACATAGCGCGCCACACTCCCGTCTTTCCTCCCTGTCCTGTCCCTCCTGTACAGCCTATAGCCCTTGATATTCACCACCCAGTCATGCATTGGGTCCCACCACATTTTGCAGAGTCCCACTATGTCTGGGTTGGTGTTAGCTAGCAGGAGTATGAGTTCCTTCTGCTTGTTGCCCATACTATGAGCATTAGTGTAGAGGCATTTGAGGCCTCCTGAAGATGCATGTACTGGCCCCCTAATTTCAGTACTACCCAGGGCCCTGTTGCATACCTGGGGTATTTGTTCCACTCATTCTCGATCTAAGCAGTGCTGTTCTTGTGGATGACGCTTAGTTTAGTGGTCCAAGGCTTCCTCCGCCCTCATTTTCCCCTTCCTCCAGTAAGCCTAGCTTTAAAGCCCACCAGAGGAAATCAGCCAACCTAGAAGAGAACACACGCTTACCTTTAGGGAAATGGTGAAGCCCATCCCACCCAAGCATGTCTCTCATCCTAATATTTGGGTCATTGTCTATGAAGCCGAAGCCCACTTCGAGATACCATTCCCAAAGCTACAAGTTGACCTCTCTGATGCAGGTCTTGTGTCGTCTTTCATGTCCACTCACTGGTAGGACAGAAGAGAATACCACCTGTGCCCCTATCTCCTTCAGCATGCCCCCCAGAGTATGGTAGTAAAGCCTGGATGCTCTCCTGCAGCAGAGCGGAGTACAGCTTGTGAAGGTTAGGACTGGGCCCAGGATGCAGACACTGAGTGGAGACTTGAGCAATGCGAGGGTGGAGAGAAACAGGCCTAAGATCTACTAGGCTAGAAGGAAGGCTGGGAATACAATAATCATAAAGGGGTCTAAGGAAAGACCAGTGCTGGCAAGGGCCCAGAAGAAACTGAGTTGAGGGTAATAGGCTGGAGAACCCTAAAAGGACTGATAGCAAATCCAAGGTGAGCAGGCCATCAAGAAGCCAAAGAAACCCCATTAGTGAGATTCAGAGGAGGATCCTTGATGCACTTGTGAGAAATGCTGCACCCCTATGAGCAAGGCCCTTTATCACAGAAATCTGTTCTCTGAATTGACATCAGGGCATGGAAAGCAAGTCAGCTGAGGAAACTGAGAGACAGAGAAAGGCCTGGTTTGTGCAGGCAGGGAGCAAAATGACTTCACCTTACCAGAATAAGCTGGTATTGATACAGTCACCTGCATAAAGCTTTACAAGGTTTGTGCTGGGGAAAAAAATGTGGGAAAGCAGGATTGCAATTGGGTTTTTTTCTTTTTTTCTTGACTATTTCTCTCTCCTTCCTTTAGCTATCCTTTACCTAAAATAATATGACAGCTTCTATGCCCCATTTCACATGTTAGGAAAATCTGCCATGCAGTATGAATGAATAACCAACACACTTGACTGATTCATAGCCTTCCCATTTTGGGGGGCTCTTAAGATACATAAAAGTACATGAATGGGGCAGTGACATGATGAAGTGTTCAGCAAGACTGAGTTCCTTATTTTTCCTCTGGCATGACAGGCTATAAAACACTTAATCATGTTTTGGCATTGTATTTTAGATGTAAACTAACTTTGCAGTCTGAATATTTAACCGTACATTGAATAACCCAACTAATACTTGAAAATATTATATATGTGCAATAGGACTGTTTTTTCGTTACTATGACAACCTTATTTTTTGCATTCCTTGACTCATTGTGTTATTCTATTTACATTATACATGCGTGTGCACACACACACAGAGTTTTTCATTATTAGTCCTTTAAATATAATTTTCTTTTCTTTCAAAAGAGAATGAGAGAGAGAAATGACCCAAAAGTAGAGGAAAAAATAGAATGCTGCTTGAACACGCTGAAATGTACATAGTACTAGCTTTGTTGGTCACACTATTTAATGAAAGAGCTGCATTAGAGGTAAAATGCACACATTAGAGTTTGATGGGTTATGCAAGGGCTCACCTTTGCAGTTGCTATTCTTTGGATGCAGCCATTTTATGCAAGGCTGCATTACAAGGGTAGCAGCAACAACTCTGAAAATGAATGGATGAGGAAAGCAGCAAACAAGAAAGATAAACTATACTTGAGTCCTTTGAACAATTCGCTATACATTATTTTCACTGAGGCATTTCCAATCTTTCTTTTGCATGGTACCTCAGCAACCACCCATATAGTTAGACACCTAGGCAATTCACAATTTCTAGTGATGCCACTGCCAGAAAGGAGATATATGAGGCTCCAATAATATTTTACCTGATACTATGATTTTTTTTTCCCTTAAAGGAGTGAGGGTACAAGCAATATTCTTTGTTTGAATTGGAATTGGTTAAATATTATTTAACATCATCTTCTTTTTGGGAGTGGGACGGTGTTTATCAGGCAGACTCGGAACACTTGATATATTTTTAATTTTATGAAAAAAATAAAGTATCTCAGGCACCTAAGATTAATGGTGATCTTTTTTTTTAACAAGCTGCTGATTCTTGTGTTCTGTCTCTTCTAAACTGTGTGGCCATAAGGTTGTTTTTTTTTCTTCAAGGTATAATTTTTCTTCATTTATTGCTTAAGTCCATTTCTGTGTTTTTGCTCCAGATCTTTGTTCTACAGTTTTTTAATACAGTTCCTTTTTTGGTATTGATTATTTTTATGACCATTATTTACCTCTATAGTGTTCACCACAGCCAAGGCCCAGGGATCACTTTTGTTCTTGTAGGTTACCTATTTTCTTGAAAACTGACTGGTGGATGTGGTGTACTTTGATTTTAGCAAGGCTTTTGATATGGTCTCCCACAACATTCTTGCAGGCAAGCTAAGAAAGTGTGAGTTTGATGAATGGATTGCAAGGTGAATAGAAACCTGGCTGGAGGATTGTGCTCAGAGAGTAGTAATCAATGGCTCAGGCATGGCTGGTGAACTCAGACTGGTGGGGTGGGTGGAGCAGCACACAGGAGTGTGGCGGGGCAGGATTTTGCAGCCTCCCTGCTTCTGGCCAGAGTGCCTGGACAGCTGCAACACCTCTCTCCCCCTCCCCGCCCACTCCCAGCTGTCTGCAAACCCTCTCCCTCCCCACTCCCAGGTTATGCTCCACCCACCCCACCAGTCTGAGTTCACCAGCTCTGCCTGCAGTGGTTCAATGTTGAGTTGGCAGCTGGTATCAAGTGGAGTGCCCCAGGGGTCAGTCCTGGGGCTGGTTTTGTTTAATGGTCTTCATCAACAACCTGGAAGATGGCATAGAGTGTACCCTCAGAAACTTTCAGATGACACCAAGCTATGGGGAGTAGTAGATACACTGGAGGGTAGAGCTAGGATTCAGACACATCTAGACAAATTTGAGGAAAGTGCCAAAAGAAATAGCATGAGGTTCAACATGGACAAATGCAAAGTCCAACACATAGGACAGTACAATCCATGCACCAGTACAGGCTGAGGGCTGACTGGCTGGGCAGCAGCTCTGCAGAACAGGAATTGGTGGTTCTAGGGGACAGTAAGTGAAATATGGGCCATTGGTGTGCCCTTCTTACTAAAAACGTTAAGGGCATACTGAGTTTCAGTGGTAGGTGTGTTGCCAGTAGGTCAAGGGAAATGATTTCCCCTTTATTCAGAACTGGTGATGCCATATTTGGATTACTGTGTTCAATTTTGGGCCCCCCACTACAGAAAGGATATGGACAAATTAGAAAGTGTCCAATGGAGGGCAACAAGAATGGTGAGGGGGCTGGGGACATGACTTATGAGAAGAGGTTGAATGAACTGGTCTTATTTAGTCTAGAGAAAAGAAGAATGAGGAGAGACTTAATAGTAGCTTTCAACTACCTGAAGAGGGGTTCAAAAGAAGATGATGGCAGATGACAGAATAAGGAGCATCAGTCTGAAGTTTCAGCAGGGAAAATTTAGGTTAGATATTAGGAAGTATTTTTTCATTAGAAAAGTAGTAAAACACTGGAACAGGTTATCCAGAGAGGTGGTGAAAGCTCCATCCTTGGAGGTTTTTAAAACCTGGTTAGGCAAAGCTTTGACTGGAATGATATAGTAGGGGATGGTCCTGGTTTGAGCACAGGTTTGGACTAGATGACGTCCTGAGGTCCCTTCCAACCCAAACTTTCTATGATTCTACGGTATCAGGAAATGTATCTGGCAAACCAAATTCAGTACCCTTTCCTTCCCTTTGTAGGCCTAGTTTTCCTCATACAAAGTAGTACTTTATGGAGTGAATAGTCCTGTTGATGTCAAGCTTCTCTACTGCTCCATTTGTGCTTCTGCTGTTCCAGCATGCTGGGAGCTGGGAAGAGCCAGGCAAGGGCAGTTTGCCCAAAGTGACAATGCGTCCTCCAACAAAGTGCATGTGCATGTGTGTGTGCTAAGGCGCAATGTGCCAAGACAAATTTGTGCTGCTGCAAACATACACCTCTGTACATCTGGACATGGCCAAAGTGTCTGCTAAGTTTGCTTCACAACTAAAGGATCTGCTAAGTTTGGTCCAAATAAGGATTTGCTTTACAATTAAATTTTGTTGTTTGACTTTTCTCATTCATTTATGTATGTATTTATTGAACCAATTGATCACTACACTTGCCAGCAATTTTTTTTTCTAATAACGTGAATGCCCATTATTTCAAATTCTTACCTAGATGAAAGAGATACACGTAGTGACTTACCAAGACTACATGCAGGTTTTCCTAATGGTTTTCCTCATCTAAATACAGAGCAAATTTAACCGTATAAAACTTATTGTCTCAGGTGAGATCATTGCCAAATGTAGCTTCTTTGCAGGTACAGGTTGCCAAGTTCCTGTGATTGGCAAAACCTTGGTTGGTTATATAAAAGGTTTATGGGAAACATGGGGTTAGGGACTTGAATATGAATTCCAGCCTTCAGGGAACTAAGAGGTAACAGAAGGAAGGCAGTGAGACAGCACATGTACGCGGCCCCAGGCAGCCTGCAAAGCAGCTCCAGCAGGTAAGTGGATGGGGGAGGAGGGGATTGAGGCCCCAGTAGGGAGGGAGCTGGGCAAGGCTGGTGCTACTGTCCAGCTGGGCAGTGCTTGGGGCTTGGAGCTGCAATGAGCAGTTGCAGGGCCCCAGTGGGGAGCAGGACGGGGCCATGGGTGGCTTGTCTGGGGGAAGGTGGGCTTCCCTCCCCTGAGACCCCATGCATCTGAGAGCTGAGGAGCTGCATGGGGATCTCCTCACCTGCCGCTGCTTGCCTTGCACTGCTTTGGTGATGCAGCTCCTGCACATGGGGCTACAGCAAGGGCAGGAGTGCAGGGCTGCATCCCTCAAAGCAGCAGCAGGCTCAGGAGGTGTGCTGCCAGGGCAGCGGGGGTGAGCAGCGGTGAGATCCCCACATGGCCCCACTGTCCCCGGTCATGCTGGGTCATGCCCACCGGGTGGCAGAGGCCCCAGAGAAGCGAAGCAGGGTGGGAACCCACACCCACAACCTGTGCCTGACCTGCATACGTATCTGGATCCCCTCTACCCCCTGATCTGTGCTGCCCAAGCCCACAGCTGGCAGCAGGGGCGAAAGGAAGCAGGGGACTGCACACCCAGGTTCATTGCTCTGGCATCTGGGAGCCCCCTCTGGCAAGGCTGGAGGTGCAAAACTATGGATACTCAAAACCATGGTTGGTGAGGGAAACCTGTACTATCAGCTTGGTCTCAACACAGACTTTTATATTAATCCTTGTTACAATTGCTTCCCAGTGAAGTTTATTGGGAAATAAAGATCAATTGGCAAGGGAGAATGGGATAGTCAAATTCAATGCTTGTTTGTGTCTGCATGTATGTGTGTGGAGTTTGAATCAGGATTCATACTTTTGTGGATTATTGTGATGTTTAATTTTTGTAAACAGAATCCATAGCCATCTCATTTTCAAGGCTGGAGAGCTATATCCCTGGTCTCACTGCCTTCTTTCTGGAGTAAAAAATAATAAATGTCACTACAAATACCAAAGCTGCTATTTTTTAATTGAGTGCACTTAGACTTCATGAAAGTGAGACTGTTAGCCTTGATGAGAGACAGCGGACAGCCTGACATTATATAAACTTTCTTACGTGGCTCTAATTATACACAAATCCCACTTCTGTCCCATTCTTGGGCCTCTCGTTAGCAGTGACTTTTAGTAGTACCAGCTGTGAATGATGGTTTTTTAATTTAAATAAGCACTCTGTAGGGAATTTGCTGAAAGCATAAACATTTTCGTTCTAACATACAGCAGGCAAGATTTGAAGCCAAGATGCTAAATGAAGAATGCTTTGCATTAACCCCGAACCTGCACATGGAGAGATATCAATATATTTTATTTGCTGCTTTTTGCTTTACAATTTATTTTTTTGCTTTAGAATACTAATGTGAAAGATTTTTAATATTAAGGAGGAACTTGCTTTTAACAACCTGTACTCCAATAAGTACTGATGGACTATGCTCTGAAATAATTTGTGATCCCTTTGTTTCAGGGTTTATGTTAAAAGGTAGGTGCAGGGAGCAGAATGAGCAGAATAGGCACTGTGATTTCATGATGACTGTTACTGGGTTGCAGGCCTTGTCAAAAACAAGCTTGGACAGCTAGGAATCAATACTGTTCATACCAGAAAGGTCAGTGAGGTTGTCTATCGTTAGGTCTGTAGTGAAAGCACAGACTATGATATTTGTAAAGGGACATTCTGTTATGTCTTATAACATAGACTTTTCTGCCAGCCAGCACTCTCCATAGATTTTAAAATAAAACCTGCCTCAAGGAATAGGGTAGGTGAAGTTCTCTGGGGAATTTCAATGTGCTGACTAGGCTACTGCCTCAAATTTTTGGAGCAGCTGCAGGTTTCCATAAGAAAAAGCATCCAGCAGATAAGGAAAATTGGAGTGATGGTCTCAATTTCCAGATGGTCCTTGGATGGTTAGGGAGGCTAATATTCATTATGCTTTCCTACACAAAATGTATAGCATGTGGTTTCTAAAATTGAATAGAGCAAGTCATACTGGTACTAATGTCATATCATGTTTAAAATTGACCTGATTTTCAGAGGAGCTGAGTGCCGTTGGCTCCCACTGAAGTCAACATCATTTGACATCTCATGACCTCTGAATATGAAGCCAATTCTAGTGATAGCTTTCTTGTGCCATGTTTCTCAATTATTTTTGCGTCCATTATTTTATTTTTGAATTCTGTGATCCTTACTCTCCATATGCTAAGGAGTTTCCTAGGCCCTTGTTATGTAAATGGACTCTGCCTTGAAAAAAGAATTTCTTTCATTTGCCTGTTAATGGAACCTTCCATCCAGAAAGATGCTAAATGAAACCTTTAACAATGAAAGAGAAAAGACAGTTAAACAATATATGGTTATTTTTAAATGCAAGAAGAAAGACATGCCAGTTAGACTTAACAGTTTTTCAAAGTCTTAGAAAATTTCATTTAACCGCATAGAGATTAGTAATGAAAAGATGGGGACCTTTATATCATTTATGTTCCATGTATCCTCAGGTCACCGTTTGGTAAAATGTGAAAAAGGAAATGCAGAGCTATATTTCTGGATGTATGTTTCCAGCTATAAGGACAGCTTAATCAAAACATATGCCTTGTACAAGTATTCAGGTTCTCCTGGGAGAGTCACTGCTTTCCCAGGAGAAATCATGAGTGTATACATGTTCAGGCTTTTTATCCCAGAGCAAAAATGACCGTTCTAGTAGAAAAATAATCTGAAAAAAAAACAGGGTCACTCTTAGGAGAGTTTCTGTACATGCTGTGGCTTCTCCCAGAAGAGGACATAGTCCACCAGGATAGCCCCCACTTCCTCACCAGGGAGACCTTGTGTAACTTGCTGGACTCTGCTGCTCCAGCAGGAAGCAGGATATACTCCCTTCACAATGCCCACACTGTGCTTCAGGGAAACACAGGCTGATCACGGATAGTCTTGGTCAGCCAGTTAGAGCTGCCCAGTGCACTACTGCCAGCTGTCGCCAGCCAGACTAAGGGAGCCTGCACATCGTGCTGAGATGTGTGCACAGGGCTCCATGGCTTCACAGTGTCAGTACTGCAAGCTGTCCACTATTCAGTACTTCAGCATTCAATTGTCTGTACACAGCTCTGTGTAAACTTTTTTTCTACCAGAAAAACAAACCTGGGAGAATTATCCCATATTATTTGAATGTGTGTACAGAGCGACAGAAATACTTTGATACTGATTGTTGCCCATTTTGTAAAGGTGACTCCTTAAAGGTAGTAAAATCTATGATCATGATCCTGTCAGGTACTAGTTGACCTGGGATCCACTGTCTTCATTGAGAGTTGGTGAGTATGGCACTGGATTGCCCTGCGTCACAGAAAATGAAGCGACTAGATACATCTCTGGTTTAGAATTTAGAATTTTCTTTAGGCCAATGTTTCAGTCTAGGACATGAACTTTGCTTTTCCTTCTGGCAACTTGTGGCCAATGTAACAAGTAGAAACACACTAACAGGTCTCTATTATGATTTCCAGGATGCAGGAGGAAGAGTGTTAGTTTGGAGATGTTTTCTTAGTAATGGGAAAGCAATGTACGTTTTCCTGGATCTTAGCTTCCCAGCTCCTGTTTTATCCAATGGTGATTATGAACCCTATGATGGAGGGTTGTTGCTGAAATCTAGAACAAGTTAAAATAATAGCATGGAAAGTACATATTCTTTCCTTATGGCAGCTAATACTACTTTCTTCATGGGCTGGGTGTGATCCAAAAATAGAGTATTCTCTTAGTGCTGTATATCATTGGGCACGATTTGGTCTTTTGTTTCCAGCAGAATCACCTATTTCTCCCACTGGATACATTATAGCTGAAATAGCTGATAGGGTGCAGTACTGTAGGTGAACTTAAATTGAATTCCTTCAAAGTTGGGGCCAAGGTGAGGGATTGAAGGGAACTATGGAAAAAAATACAAGGTTTTTGAATTGTAGGTAACTAAGGACTAAGGCCACTTGAAATAACTTTCTGAAGTATCAGTCATAGGTATGGAATACTTAGCTTTGTGTGTGCGTGTTCTCTGCTGTTGAGTTCTAATCAATACATATTTTGATTTATAAAACAAAAACTAAATTTGCTTGTAATAACTTGAAAAACTGACTGCCTCTGGTATTTTTAAAGGGAAGAAGTCTTCATTTTTTTTTAAAGAAATAAATATATGTAGCAACATAAGCATTAAGAAGGCTTCAGTCCTTCATCAAAATCTGTGAAAAGAATAGTTTTAATATTGTTTTCTTGAAAAAGATCAACTATCCTAAAATTGTGGTCTTTGTTTTCTTTCTTGACATAATATTTTGGAATGAAAAAACACAAACTATACTGGATATTATTTATAGGATAAAATGCTAACAAGTAGCATGGGAAATTATCTTCATTTTATATTGTCCATAATATTGCATCTGTTACAAATTTCCATTTGAGTTCAATCTATCATGCTGAAATTAGTGACTATTTTTTTGTTGTACTTGTAAGGGAACAGATCCCTGCTAACAGAATAATAATTTAAAACTTGTACAACCAAGATGCCCTTATTTTTCTTTTTTATTTGGTCCAATCTGTATTTCAGCATTTTATCATCTTTTTTCACATGATAGTCTCATGTTTTTCAGTTTGTAATAAATGTGTGATAGGTCTATTATTTTTCAACATTTTCTCTATTACCCAGTTTAAGCTTTGTATCAAATTCTTTGCATTTATCCACGTGAATAAACAGCAATGCAGCTGAGGTTCTGTGACTTAATTTTACAAATAAGAAATACGGGATTTTTCTGTAGAAATCATTTTTTCTAAAGGCTTCCAGACACAGATGTATGAAATATATAATTTAGTTGAAGTGTCTATTTTAATTGTCCTTAGAAATAATCATTTGCTGTGCCATTAGCAAATGTATTACCACAGGGCAAAAACAGAAGGAATCTAATTACTGCTCTTTTAACCAATAGACAAGTTTCTGTTTCGTTGTAGTAGTAAATCAAAACAAATAGCATGCATCATCTGCATGTAAGAAGTCAATAGGATTTTAAGTTTGCTTAGTTTGCTACAGATACATTAATTAGATATATAATTATTTAGCTATATAGATTAATTATATGTCTAACAGAAACATTTATGTGGAAGGCACTGAATTATGACTAAGAATTCTGAATCAGTTGTGCTAAAGCAGGATTTAGGCAGACTTACTACCTATATCCAAACTTGCTATACAAAAGTTAAAATAAAATAAAATAAAACCCAAGATGCTAAGAAGCCTACTTACTAAGCTCTGTCAGCATTTGCCTTTTGACTCAAGCAGTACATAGGCAAATGCATGCCTGCCTTCTGCATGATCCCAGAACTGCCCCTGTCTGAGCACCTCATTTTCACGTAAGTTCTGTTGGGGTCCAGGTATTAAGTGGAGCATTGGCTAAGTCTACTGATGGATCCAGTCCAATAAGCATGCTCTGAGTAAACGTAGTGACTACACTACTTCCTAAGGAAGTACTTCCAAAGCCTTAGGGTTGTCAAGTCCACTTCCCCATCACCCCTCTGGCTCAGAGCCTGAACAGTAGGCATCAGACAGACACTATACTAGGGTTACCATACATCCAGGTTTTCCTGGAAATGTCCTCTTCTTGGGCCCTCCCATCTCCTTCCAGGCAGTTGTTTTTTTAAATATCAGCAAATGTCTGGGATTTTTCTTTGTCTCTGCTTTCTGACACTTACCGGCTTGCCTCAGCTTGGGAATGAGGGGAGTGGTGGAGAGGTGGGGGCCAAGGGCATCAGGTGCATCTGGTCATGGGCCTCAGCAGCTGCAGGTAGGCAAGTCTGTGGGGGGTGGAGGGCCAGGGCTGGGGGGCTGTGTGTGTGTGTGTGTGTGTGTGTGTGCGTGTGTGTGTGTGTGTGCGCGCGTGCGCGCGCGCGTGTGAATGCCTGCCAGTGTTGGGGTTGCAGCAGGGCAGGTGGACAGAGGAGGTGCCTGCCCTTCCAGCAGGGGAAGGGGTCGGGGGCTTCCTTGGGACAGTAGGGAGCTGTGTGGGCAGCAGGACTGGGAGGGGGCAGGGGACTGTGGGTCAGGAGTGAGGGGCAGCAGCAGCAGGGCTGGGGGCAGAGGGCTGCGGGTTGGGAGTGGGGCACTGGTAGGGCTAGGGGTAGTAAGCAACTGTGGGTCAAGAGTAAATGGCAGTGGCAGGACTGAGTGGGGTGGCTTGGGGAGTAAGGGGCACCAGAAGGACGGGGGATTGTGGGTCAGGACCACCGGAGGCCTAGGGGGCTGCAGATCAGTAGTGAGGGGTATCAGCAGGGATGGAGTGGGGAGCTGCAGATCAGGAGTTAAGGGCACCAGCATGGTCTGGGCGGTGAAGTACTGTGTACTGGGAGTGAGGGACAGCAGCAGGGCTGGGTGCTGCGGCTTGGGAGTGAGAAGCAGGGGGCAGGGCACTGGCACATTACTGCATCCCTCCCACAATCATATACCCCCGCCCCACTGACAGGTGTCCTCTTCTTTGAAACGGAAATAGAGCAACCCTACTTTATACATGCTGAACTTCTGAGATCCTGTGCAGCCTGCAGTGCAAGATTCATGTGACCAGAAGAGCAACCCAGACGGAGTGAGACCATAGCTAAGTAGCTGGGCTTAGGGCTGGATGTGCAGAGTTCTGGCCTCAGGATTATTTAGTGGGTTTGTTTGTTTTTTAATTTAAATCTGATGCTTGTTTAATATAGAATGTTCAATCAGTCCTCAGCACAAGGATCGATATCTACAAGGATCGATATCTACAGTGAAATAAAACTGTCTCTTTCATGTGACTGAGGTCTGTCATACATTTGTACTTTGATCCATATCATGTGACAAGAGCCAGAAAATACAGAATAGCTTTTTCCCAGAAGGAATCAAAGGGATCGCAAAAGTTATCTATCTCCCTGCTGACATGATTTCTCCCAGACATTTGTCTAACCTGTTTTTAAAAACCTCCCTAAATAATCTACTGCAGTGCCTGAGCACCCTGACACTTTAAAAGATTTTCCTAATGTAACACTACAATTTCTCTTGTTTTAATAGAAGCCTGTTACCTTTTGTCCTGTTTCCAGTAAGGAGGAGAGAAATGTATAACCTTCCATTTTATAGTTAACCTTTTACACATTTGAAAGATGTTATCATGTTTCTTCTCAGTCTGTCCTTTTCTTTACTAAAGAAAGCCAGTTCTTTCAATCTTTTCTCATAGGCAATATTTTCTAGGCCTTTAATCCTTTTTTTGTTCTTTTCCTCTGGACTATCTCCAATTGGTTCACATCTTGCTTGAAATACAGTGCCCACCATTAGACACAGTGTGTGTTTATAAATGTCCTCTGAGAGGTGGAGGGGTAGGGGCACTTTAACTGGAGTGGTTCCACGAGCCACTCTAATTAAAGCGCCTGGAGTCTCACACGTATCAGAGTCCCTGCACTGAAAAATGGCCACCGGGGTGCTTTAACTAAAGCTTATCGAACAAGCTTTAGCTAAAGTGCCCCCACCACCATTTTTCCGGTTGGGAATGCTTATACACATGATGTTGGAGTCTGCTTGAACATGGTAATTAACTGAGTCTGCTCCAACACGCTGTAATTACAGTGCATTGGAAC
>JAGPOW010000261.1:133199836-133213657 GCA_030014935.1 Caiman crocodilus
AAAATAAATGAAACTCAAAATGAAACACTGTTCCATCGAATTGTTAAAACAGAAGTTGAGTCAGAATGGTGCTGTTTCGCACAGCCCTCTTGAATAGATTCCTTTACTTCCGTCCAGAATTATAATCCTTGATTTTTTTCCCCACATCTCTCATTATTGATATTTTTAATATTCTCTAATTAATTCTTATGGATTGAAGAAACAGTTTGATTAGTTGGTGCATAATGTGAAAGAATTAAAAGCATTGTGCTGCTCCAAAACTAATGTAACAGTTTAATATATTTCAGAAATAACAAAGAAGAGCTTTTTGAGGGAACAGTATGCATAACTGAATGCTTATTAGAGCTAGAAACAAACATTAAATGTTGGAAAGTGAGAAGAATAGGTAGGGAAAAGAAAATGCAGAGAACAAGCAACACAGTACAACTTACCTGCTTTAAATATATTTTTAAATTAAGAATTGGAATTTAATAAACAACTTCATAATCTTCTCTGTTATCTACTATTACCTAAGGGCCTGGGAAAGAAAACAGAATGGTAGGCTTATATATTTTCAGTATCCTTTTGTTTTGCAACCTTATTTTGGCTTTTTAAATTTGTGGCATCTGTGCAAAAGGAAGGAGTTTTGGTTCTCCCAGTGATAGGTGGAATTGGCAATTTAGTTGAGCTGTGGCTTGTTTAGTACTCAGGAGCAATGAAGAGTTCACATGAGCACTATGACTGCAGACCTTTTTAGTGATATAAAGGAAAGTGTTTTTTCTGAAGGCCTTAGAAAAAACATGCTGCATCTTATCTCTTTGAAAAATATTTGTAGGTGTAGGGATACCAAAAAGAAGAGAATTCTATGAAGCTTAAGTGTCCCAGGTGCAATTCCAGAGAGGGGAGAATTTTTAAGTATATTTTTTGGTCAGGTTGGATTATATAGAAATACTCCAGAAGGGAAAATGATAGCAAACAGGGATGAAATGCCCTTTCCATGGAATTAATTGCTTTTGTCTCAATGTCAGTCATTTTTCAATGTGAATTAGTTTCTGCCTGAATGCAAATCAGCATGTGAATTTCCTGCAGGAAAACTGAACATTTCATTATTAGTTTTAATTTCTGTGGTCTATGGGAAATTTTCTAAACATCTGTGTCTTCCACCATGCCATACAGAGCTATCTGACTGTGATGCACTGTATGTCAGGGGAATAAATGACTCAGTTGCATCTTATATCATGGAAAATGGAGCATGCATTCCAGCCAGGGAGGGTGGCACAACAGAAAATAATGAGAGGCTTAAAATTCCAGTTTCCAAGGGTACAGCTACATATGCCACTAAGGCAACATGATAAACTCTGACGCAGTTCGCGTTGCAGTTAACTGCTCCTGGGCACAGCATTTACACGTGCTCAGGGTAGCAGGAATTTGAGCTGGGGCAGAGCAGCTTCAGACTGGCAGCAGGCTCGGGAAATCAGCCCGGACTCCAGGGGATGGCTCCAATTAGACTTTGAGTCTTGGGGGCAGGGGGAAGAGTCTGCAAACAAAAAAAAAGTTAAACTGGTTTATTGATTAACAAGTACACCCAAGTGAAGGAGCAATCATATTGGAGACCCCTCCCTGGTTATGATTTTCAAATCTTACCGGGGGGCTCTCATCTCAGGCCCCCTCCCATCTCAGGCCCTCTGCAAAGCTCTGCCTTAATTAGCACCCTGCAGGCAGTAGAGAGGCTGGCTGGTGCACAAGGGTGCCTAAAGAACAGAGACGTGTGGCTAGGCAGCAGGCAGGAGTCTGATTCCCCTGCTGCCTTTGCTGTGAAATTTACACCCAGGTCAGCATTTACACGTGTGTTTAGGTGCAGTTATTTTTGCTGCCATAAGATAGTACTGTCCCTGACAGTACTAGCTTACAATGGCAAAAATTAGTTTGTTGTGGTGTAACGGCATTACATGTGTAGACTGTGATGCTTTACACTGCAGCATATTAGTCTACCGCACTATTAAATTTATGTGTGTATGAATGGCTTGGGATGCAGGGAGGAAGATTCTTACCTTTCAGTCCTCTAGGCCCCAGCTGGCCTGAAGTATTAGTGAGCCACACTTGAGCTAAAACTAACAGCGATCATCATTTGGGTGGCCCACAGTGTAAGGTGTAACAAGTCCATAAGTTTGGTATCCTTTAGTAATACCTCAGATGTGCAAGCCACATTAGTATTGAAATAGGTCTAGTTATTCCTGAGATGTTATGTGGCAGGAGCACACAGGATTAACAAAAACATCAGCTCTCCTTTACATTGGCAACATCATTTTGGCTGGTGTGAGGTGCTCTCTGCTAGAGCCTGCATGGGGAAGAGATGTTTTCCTCTGGTCCAGCTGTCTGTTGTATCTGCAAAAGAAGCGCACTTTTCCCTTCCCCAAAAGCACCTTTCTCTAATTCCCAGACACAGCCTCTTGTGCTTATAACTGAAACAACCCTTGGTTTATCAACCACACAGCTCCAGGCTGTTTTCTCAGCTAACTCTCCCCAGAGCCTTCCTAGACTGACACCCTTTTCTCCTAGGTAAGTCTCCCTTAGGACACTTTTCCTCTCTATGGGTCCCTCTGCCTCAGAGGGAGAAAGGATACCAGAAAAGTCCTCTCCCATCACTGTTCACAGCTTCTATCACAGCACAACAACGGCAAGCTTGGCATGGTCCCTGCCCCAGCTCCAGGGTCCTGGGGTCCCCTGCCTTCAGACCCCTTGACCCTCTATGACCCTGACTGTGTCCCAGGGCTGAGTTCCCTCCCCTTCCCTGCCTCAGGAGCCAATCAGAAACATGCACATGCTCTTGCAAATGACAGTGGCTGCAACTTTCCCACACTGGCCTTGCAAGGATCTTTAGCCCTTCTGCAAACCCAGCAGCAGTTGTTACACATTCATAGAGCACAAAATAATAATCAGTCATGGGATGAGCTATAAATGTATTCCTTTGTATTGTGTAAAACAATATACTTTATAGTATATTTAGTCTTATTCAAAAGAGATACTACAGTGACAGCTTCTATGACTGAAAAAGGTAATGCTTGGTTGTCCTAGTATGAAATTCCAGAAACTCATTGCATGTATAGGTCTCCCATGTTCCTACTGGGAATTTACATATTCCCAGAATAGTCCCTGTGCCTAGAATATAGCCAGTCAATTGTTAAAGTAGAAACAAGTACTAAGGTTGCCAGTAATAAAAAAAGACAGCATTTATTCAGTGGAGAAATGCACCAAAACTATGGGTGCCAGCCTAGTGGTGTTTCATATCCCAGCATGCAGGAACTTTTACGAGTGTTTTGTGTCTATATGCAAGTAAATAGTTGTCACTGGTAATATTCCCATAGATGTTAGTTGGAAATATGTGACTGTTCCTAGGTTTTATAGGACTCAGTGGCAGATTTACCTTGACAAACTGTGTGGTGGCATGGGCCCCAACAACAGGGGGCCCCAAAATGCAGGACAAATCTAACAGATGACTGAACTTAATAAGCATTGCAAGTTGCAAAACGGTCTAGGTTTTCTGCATTCTGCAAACTGTTCTCTAAACATGGCTTGTTGAAGTAGTCTAGAAAAGAATTTGCTTCACCATTTTTTCTCTGTCTCAGCAATAACATAAGAGCAACTAAGGGAAATCATCATTTACCAATCAAATTCTGTCTGCTTGAACAATTATACAGTTGAACAACAGCACCTACACCCACACTTTAAAACAAAGCCCATGATTTGTCACTAGTATGCAATGGTTCAAAATCCTGCTTTTACAGAGCCTGATAAAAATGCAGGCTTAACTACATTGAACCGAATTGGGTGGTCCACAGCCCACCTGTAACTGCACCCCTGCTCTTTCAGACGTTTTTAAACTGCCTAAAATCAGGGTCAGCTTTTTAGTGATAATGAAGCAACGCTGAGTCTGGCAGTCAAAAATGCAAAAAAAAATTAAGGCGAGGCAGGAAGATGAAGCTAAGCAAAAAGACAGTTTGTCATCTTATTTTAAAAGGCTTGCAATGTTGAATAGTGGACATGCATCAAAAATTATTGGTGAGGAAACATCTGAATTATCTGATCACTTGCTGAGTTGTAGGGATACCACAATGACTGCAAAAGTTGAACGAGTGGACTTTGAAGTGACAATGGAACTACAAAATATTGCTATTTTTTTTTTTAAATGAGGGAAGAAACCTATCCTGAAGACATTGCATTTTGGTCAAAATCTGTTTCACTGGATATGATAGAATATTTCTTAGTAAATAAGGTGAAAAACGTAGGTAATGCAAAACTTTGAGAGAAGAATATGAGGTTGGACGCCAAAAGCAATGTAGAGGTCTTCATGAGTCCCATTTTCTGAGGATAAAAAAACTGGGTTGACAGAAATGAGAATTTGGTTGATTTTTTTTTTCCCAGGAATCACTAAGGCAGTCTACTGTTATATTTGCTAATTATTACCTGACCACAGTAAAAGAAAACAAACATTCATTGATGGGCAGACTAACTGGAGAAACTTTACAAGAGATATTGCTGATTGTGAAATTTCCAAAGCTCACATTAATGCTATGTGTAAGTTCATTCAAATGTGTAAATTATCTGGAAGAATTGATTCTGTGTTATTGACCCACTTTGAAAAGGATTGTTCTTAATGGAGGAAAGTACTGAGACATGTTGTTTCCATGGTCATACTGCTTTCCGCTTTGGGACTACCTCTGAGAAGACAAGATGGGTAATCATTGTCAAATCAAAAAGGTAATTTTTCAATCTGCCTTGAATATCTTCATGAATTTGATGATTTTCTCAAAGAACATTTGAAACATTATCAGTATTGTGGTTCAGGGAATACCAACTTTTGAACATACCAAACCTACAATGAGTTCATTGCTATATTAGCAAAGCGGCTCAGAAACCAATAGTTATTGAAGTAAAGGATGCCAAGTACCATTCCATAATAGTCAATTCAACACCAGATGTGAGTCATGTAGAACAACTAGCATTTATTTTAAGATATGTGACTGGCAATGGTGAAGTTGTAAAGTGATTTCTTTGTTTTGTCCTGATAAAATTCTGCACTTCTGAATGTCTAGAGACAACTGTTTTGGAAATCATTGCAAACTTAGGTTTGGCCATCAAAATTGTTGTGGGCAGAGCTTTGATAGTGCCCCAAATATAGCTGGAAAATATTAAGGTCTACAGGCAAAACTGAAGAATGCAAGCGCCTATGCTTTATTCATACCAGGTTCCAGCCATTCCTCAAATCTAATCTGCAATGCTGCAGCCAACTCTTATGAGGGAGTTGCACATTTTTTTTACTTTGTTCAAAATGTGTATCCCTTTTTTTCCAGTTTCCATGCATCATTGGGTTATGCTACAATTACGCTTGGAGCAGCCAAACAAAAAACATTTGACAGTCAAAATAATTTGTGACACCAGGTGGTGTGCTCATGCAGATGCTGTTTTGGCTTTGAAAATGAGCTATGATGATATAAGGATAACCTTATTAGACAGCCACACCAAAGACTGAAAAAATGTGTGCAAAAACCGAAGAAAAATCCTTAGTAAAAAAGTTTGAAAAACTGCTGTTTACTCTTTTGTGGAACTGTTTACTTCAAAGAATTAATGCTGCCATCAAATCAATGCAAAAGGTTGATACAAATGTATTGAATGGTGCACAATTGTTAGCCTCAGTTAGAAGTTTTGGCATGGAAGTTCGAAGTGACTAGCTTGGTAGAAGCAGAAGCAGTAATGTTAACAGAAAATATAGGTTCCTATATCTGCTAAGAATCATAAAAAAGCAGGAAGTTATTTTTTAATGAAACTAGAGACAATTAAATCAATTTAAAAAGGAAAGAGAAGATCATCATTGAGATCTTCAGTGTTATTTGTGACACAGTAATGGTGCAATTCATGAGTTAGAGGTAGATCTTCTAAAGCAAAAGTGTAGAAAAATACATTCTGAATAAATATATATATTTAAAAATCGATTACGTTTATTCAGAGGAAGTTAACTTTTATTTTCCCATTGATACATCATCTATACTTTTTATTTTTACACATTGTTCATGTTAGCATAATGCAAATACAAGCTTTCATCTAGCCCAGAAATTCTCAAACTATGGTCCAAGAACTCCATTCAGGTGGACTGAGAAAAGGTTATTGAGGTTTGTATTTTTTAATAAAGCGCTGTTATCCAAAGCACTTTACAATACTTAGCTAATGGTATAAACAACATTTGGAAAGAACATTAAGTGGTCCGCTGAGATCCTCAGCAATTTTCAAGCAGTCATAGATTCATAGATTGTTAGGGGCTAGAAGGGACCTTGCGGATAATTGGGTCTAGCCTCCTCTCCCCGCTCCCCCCCACCCTCCGCCCCGGCTCTAGGCAGGAAGATAACTGGGGTTAGGTAACCTTCTAGTCTCCTCATGAAAACCTCCAGGGTAGATGAATGCACCACCTCTGGAGGGAGTTTATTCCATAGTCTGGACATACTGACTGTGAAGGAGGTTTTCCTGGTATGAACCATGAAGTGGCCTTTCAGGAATTTGTATCCATTGCTCCTGGACTTCCCCGGGGATGCCATAGTAAACAGTTGTTCACTGAGCTCCTGATGCACTCCTTTGATATAGTGTTAAGCCACTATCAAGTCCCCTCTCACCCTCTTCTTCTTTGAGCTAAAGAGGCCCAGGTCCCTCAGCCTTTCCTTGTATGGCTTGCCTTGCAAGTACCTGATTATGCAGGTGGCTCTTTTCTGGACCCTCTCAAGGTTTTTCACGTGCTTATTGAAGTGCAGCACCCAGAACTGGATGCAGTACTCCAGCTGTAGGCTCACCAGTGCTGAGTACAGTGGGAGTATCACTTCCTTAGTTTTACACGGGATGCGTTGGTTGACGCATGCCAGTGTGTTATTTGTGAAAAACAGGTTAGACCACAAAAACAATCAAGGTACCTCACTTTATTTTCATTTACTTCCTATTACTTAGAGGAGGAGGATGAAAAACAAAACCATGAAAAATGGTGTGGGGAAGAGGTAAGAGAGAATGTACTTTTTCTTAGCTGGGTCCCGAGGGAGGCGGTGCTGAAAATGAAGCTACGCACAGCGCCCCGCTACCTTTAAATCCACCACTGATAGGACTTAGTATCTTTTGTACTACAAGCAGTTTTCACAGAACAGCTCTTTACGTTACCTACTTACATCCACCGTGTTAGAAGTACTTTTTTTCAAACTGTATATGTTAGGCACTGAGTATAATCCATCTCTTGCTGCATATTGTAGTTTTCTGTAGCAAGTAGCTATGTCTGCTACACAGGGGATCTTGGAGAAGCTGATGGGAAGGAATGAGACATGCCACCTTCTTTATATTGTTAAACGAACATCCAGTTAAGACATTTCAGAGCATAACCACACCACAAATCCAGAATGCAGTTTTGTTTTTGCATAGAGCACAAGAAGCTTCCACTCTTAGGAAAAGGAAGGTATCCTGATTCCAATGCATCATGCCGAAGTGCAATGTGAGAAAGGAGCAAATTACTTTAAACAAAATCCAGATTTCAGATTATGGTGTTTTGGAGGGTTTTTTGTCTCAAGAGTATTCTATTAAAATGATACTGCTTTTGAAGAAATCAAATAAAACTTCTGTATAATAAATAATGATAAATTATTACTGTGTTTTATTTTTCATGGTGTAATTTAGAACTGAGTGGCGTTCTTTCTCACATTTTACTCAATACTGTTGTAGTGTTATATAGCTAAGGACACCCACATGCTGATCAAGGACAAAGAATAAGATCCAAATGGATTAGCCTTAGTGCAGTTTTTGCACTGTATTTATAAATCCTGGGACTTTTATGTTTCCTCATTAATTAATAATCTGTTTGTGTTACTCAGAATATTTAATACACACAGGTTATGTCAGAAACATAATCATGAAAATGTTTCTCAATGGTCTAATACATGTTCATTTAATTTTTTTATTGGCTGGACATTATTGGAAGTTAATAAGAACATTACCTATCAGATCGATTAGGTGATGATAGTTCTGATTATTCTGGCACACAGTAGGTTTCTGTGGTCTTTTATTACACCTTTAATTGTTTTAGCCTCCAATAATAATAGTTGCTTATATATTGCACGGCCTTTTTCTGTATGGAGGCTTTATATAAGATGCTATTTGTTTTCATCTGGCTTTTTTTATTATAAGTGAATCATAAAAATAGAGGTGGGAAACTCTGGGGGAGATGTGGTTTGACATTTGACATTCTACTGCTGCTCCCCATTCCTGTGTCTTAAACCAATGGGCAAAAATCTCTAGGGCAATTTTTGATAATTGTTTTTAAGAAAAAGTTGTTTGAGTGCTAATTTTACTGAAGTTGGAATGTAATATGAGATCAGGAAAATCCCTGAGCTACTTATAAGCCTTCAAAGATGATGCCATTATATTCATTAAACTTGCAGTATTGGCAGTCGATTTAAAAAAAAGTGTGTTACGACCACAGAAACTTAATACATAATCTGAGTATTAAAATCTCATCTTATATATGCCCCAAGAGACATGTTGTGGATATATTGTTAGTGTTTCATGTCACTTATTCAAAATGTTATCTGAGAGGCATTCTGAAAATATTATCTTTCTGTTGCAGTGAACGTGGGTGAATCCTCCATGACAACCTCTTCATAGCTTTGATGGAGAGTCTCAAGACTATTTGAGGAAAAACACATTTGTGAACTACCTACACATCAACTAACAGGTTTTTTGGGTTTTTTTTACATATTTTGTTAATTTAATCGCCTGCAATCAGAACTTTGTATGAGGGCTGACCAAGGCAAAGGTGGTCAGCCTTAGTGGTTCACATTAAGCTGGGGGTTCAATAGACTGAAAACCAAGGTGAAAATCAAGTATCAGTCCAGAATAGCAACTGAAACCTGTGAAACCAGGTCAGTAACAAAATTTCACTGAGTAGGAGCAGGAGGGTCCTATACATCTGAACAAATACTGCTACTTTTGATTAAAAAAAAAAAAATCTGCAAAAAGTGGGAGGGTTTTATATACCTCCAGTGAGGTTTTGTGGTTTTCATTGGTATCTCCAGGTCCTTTGGTCCCCCACTGGGGTCTTCATGGTGGGGGAAGAGTGGGAGCTGGGCTGAGCTGTCACTCGCATTAAGCCTCATGGTGCCCTGGCCTGGAGTTGCCAATGTTCCTGATTTGAACCTTATGATAGTATGGCTTTTTGTGTAATTAATTTGTTCTTTTAAATTTCTTTTGCAGTTTCTTATTTTTCTACAACCTTATTTCTTTTTCCTGTATCACTTTTAAACCAGAGAAGCTGAATAGTTAGATTAAAAACTGTCCAAGGCAAAGGCCATTTTTAATTTGTATATTCAGCACAGTAGATCCTGGATCCTTGACTACTGTTGATTAGTTATTACTGCTATAAAAATAAGAAACAGGAAGAAGGATGGATAGTGTTTCTCGTGATTACTGTAACAGATTGTATTCCACAGATAGCCTGATAGTGGTGCTCAAGAGCTGTGCTCTGTTAGTTTTTTCCTAACCATGTTTTTCATGGCCACTTGTTCTGTTTAACCTATACCAACATCGTAATGACCTTCCCACTCCTTAAGTCACCCTACAACATTGTTTTTTAGATTTTCACAATTTTCCTGGTGAAATACTATCATACATCTGATAGAGAAAAGAAAAACCTTCTGTCACTGTGGGTAGACTTGGAGAAGAAAACGTAAACCTATTTCTACAAGTATTTTTTTCCTTATATATCAATAGTTGTGTATTAATTATTAGTTCATTGTTTTTCATTATGAAACAGGCTGCTGGAGCATTCTTAAATGTCTTGTAAATACATAACAGAAATCATGCTTGGAACTTTGGTCAAATTCACATAAATCCATGGAAATAAGAGGAACCCAGTGAAGCTAACAATTTCATGGTCATAATGTATTTGAAATATAAGTCTGTCCACTGGGATAATTAGTACATTGAAGCTGCCTTTGTATCATTATTTGATTTAAAGTAAAAAATAATGCATCGTTTGTGAAACAGTTGACAAGTAATGTACAGTAGAGAAACATGATATTTTAACTAAGTTATGAGCATGAAATGAATGAAGTTAATTCCCAGCTGTACTATAAGCTCCTAGTGTGATCCTGAGTAAATCACTTAACCTGTCTCTGCCTCAGTTTATCAGGAAAATGAGGGCAATACTTCTTTCCCCCCTAATCTTTGGTTCCTGCGCTGATTTTGAGTGTTCTCATGGGCAGAAATGCCTTTTACTTTATTTGCACATTATCTGGTAAAATGGGACTAGAGTCTACTGATTTATATATATAACATTGTATTCCACTTATTTAGAATCCTTTTTATTGTCATTTCCTCTCTTCCTTAGTTATTTTTCCCTAAGACTGGACTCAAAGGAAGGTAGTAATTTGGTAGCTTTGTGAAGAAATAATTAGATTGAATCTTTTTTTTTAAGCACTGGGACTGTACATTTAAAGCAAATGATTCAGGAGGTAGGAAGTAGATGGACCTACTCATTGCAGTATTGAATATTACTTATGAGTTGTGTTCTCAAAGGTTCTTCCAAGCCTACTTACCCAGACTGTGCCTCTTGGCTGAATAAGGCCCCTGGCAATGTAAGGGAAAAGACCTGGTCCCCAACCCTTGTGCAGACCTGGGGAGACCTGGGCAAGTGTGGGGATGGAGGAAGCAGGAGCACCAGAGGTTGAATTCTCCTGAAACTTATGAGGTGATTGTGTATATGTGCCAGTCTTGCCCACAGGTTTCTAAACAAATTTTCTCCCCCATTTCTCCCTATGTCAGATAACTAAAGTATCTCACTTGAGTATTTGTTTCCAAAAAAAAAAATTCCTCTTTGGCTTTCATAAAGAGGTGCTAATGTACCTCTTAAAGAATCGTTGCAGGATAGTTGAAGAAAAGGAGGGTGAGGGTCACTGAGTCATGATATATTTGTGCTCTTGAGCAGCAGAGCTAAGTATGAGTCACAGAGTCCCCTTGCAGAAATAAAGGGTGGGGTGGGGAACTCTACACTGGGATGCTGAAGGACCTGACAAAATACTATCAACCTATGTATGACATACCACATGTTCATATCAAGGCATGATAGAAACCCGCTATGAAATCATTCTACATTTTTCAAACAAACTTTGCTGATCATTGGCCATTTTTATGACTTAATGGACTTGGAATGACAGTTTAAGTCAATGGAAGGAGAGTTGGCCCTTCGTTAGTCCAACACTCAAATCTGTTAGACACCAAAACAGAGTAGGGCAGTGATTCCCAAAGGATAGAGGAACTAGAGACAGGAGCCATAAGAAACAGTAGGAAGAGGAGCTGAAAATAGGCCAGGGTCAGGCACAGTGTGGGGGTCAGGAGGCAGATACAGATATTAGAAAAATGGTCAATGACAACAAGAGCAGGGACCAGAATCAATGCAGGATCAGCAGGTAGTCTAACGAAACCTGTTATGCAGATATTTCACAACTGTTTCCCCTGTCTGGGTGGAGTTAGACTCTTCCAAGTACAGCAGCAAATAATTGGCCACCTTTGGAACGACTTTCCCTTTTATATTTAATTCTTATTTCATGTTCTTTTCTCCCATGTGTCCTTAGATGTTGTTCAACTTGAAAAAGAGTATCTTATTGGAGAGTTTGCATTTTTGCTTAGTTGGTAGATTTCTATAATCTTTGAAATGATATTTCCTTTGATAGGATGACTGCTTGTGTGCTTGTAGAGGAGTGGTTCTTACGTGTTTAGACCAAGGCATCCCATGTCAGACTTGAAGCATCTCTCAACAAATACCACCTGTTAGCTTTCACCCATTTCTTGAGTGGAAAAAATCACGGAGCAATTTTCTGTTGCAAAATACTTCGAAAGACCACAAAATGTCAGAATGTTTTTTGATATTATAGATACCTCTGAAATATCTGGGTGTATCTTGTGAATCATGTGTAGATGTTTGAACACCTACCTATGCTAATATTTGTTGAACCTTTCAGCACCCTTACAAAATTTCAGGCTGCATCACCCTGACTGAGAATCATTGCTGGGTGACAATAATGGAAGCATCCAACTTCAAAATGATGCTTTTACCTTAGGTTGCTTGTTCAATAATAATGTTGGTCAGAAAATTGTCAAAATGCTTTTACACTGGGAAAATATTGTTTCAGAAAGTATGATTTTTTTTGACAAGAGAATTTTGATTTACCCTTTTTTTTTCCTTTTTTTGATTTTTTTTTTTTCGTAAGAGAAATTTAATTTGGGGGAAATTTAATCCGAATCAGAGTGTTTCATTTTTTGAAGTGGCCCCACAATTTTCTGTTTGAATCAATTCAACAAAGCATTGTTGTGCTCATTGTAATTGTGCTCATTGTAATCTTATAGGAACTTCCCTAGTTCATGAAAACTAGTAATGATAATGATTGGCCTTTAATGAAGAAAAACTTCCATTTTTAAGAAGGAAGTGGGGACTGAAATAATAATTATCATAATTCAAAGTCACTAGTCATCAATATTCAAAAAATATAAATGAACTTTTTAATAGGAAAATAGTACTCAGACTATGTCATTTTAAAAGCAATACTTCAATTTCACCTTTCCATGTATTATTCTTTAAATGATAACATAATTCAATGAACAGGTTTGTCATAATTTTTCATGTCCTATTAATTTAAATGAAAATAGATAAAAATAGAATTGGTGATAAAGTAGACTAGAAACTAATCTCAAATTTTGTCTTCATGTCAGTGTGACTCTTCTCAGAATAACATAATGCTCCAGTACAAATACTGATGGCAGAATGAGGCACAAAGTCAGAAAAATATGTAATTAGTTGAAGCCTAAAAAATTTGAATTTGAAAAAAAGTTATACGTTCTTACCATGAGGGCATATAGCTACTAGAACACACTCCAAGGGCCAGAGAAGTTTTTGTGCTTTAGTTTTGCAACGAGATGTTCATCATAAGCCAACTTGGATGTTCATGGTTAGTGAAAATGTTCAGATGCTTTCCTCCTTCATATGTGTAAATATGAAGTACGTGGTGTTATGGCTTACATTCTGAGAGTTTAAAAGTATGAATATTTAACCATGGGAATAATGGCATTTAATGAATATACAAAAGTAAATAAAACTTACATAGGAAAGCTCACATTAGGACAAACAGTATAAACAAATTATAAAACTATTTTTTACCTGATGAGAGTATGACACTGAGAATGTTATTTTTTAATAGGTGAAGGTATAATGTGGCAAAATGTAATATAACCATCCATTTATAAAACATTCATCTGATGACATACTTATGCATTAATGATCTATTTAAGAACTGTTTACAAACAGTTTTTGCGGTAAACTCCCAAAGCTTTATGTAGGAGTTATTCCACATTATCTTAATGTGAGACAGCAGTAAATCTTAGAATAGGATTTTAAAATATTATTCCTGACATATATTTTTAAAGGTATTTGAGCAAATGTGACCCTAGAATAAGATGTAACTATAAGGTAGGAAGAAAGGTGATCCTTTTTATCAAGCATGATATGCCATGACCTTTTTAAAAATAGATGTGAGTAATAGATTAATTGCAGGGATCCTGGTTTCTCTGTTAAAAAAAAAATCCAGCATTCTCTAATAAAACCCCCATGAGTCTCTTATTTATAAAACCCCCAAATCCGTGATTTTCCATGATTAAAATGAAACACCACTAAATATATAGGTATCAGGTGAACACAGTGTTTTATTGCCATATTTACAATTTTAAAGCAATTTTGAAGCCTTCCAAGCCTGTATATATTATATTATATTATAT
>JAGPOW010000261.1:133232828-133254265 GCA_030014935.1 Caiman crocodilus
TTAGTTAGACGAGCCTCGTGGAGCGGAGGACATGCTGCTGATGTCGGCATGGTGAGGTACAATTTTTACTGGCCAATCTTGCTTCCAGCACTTGTTGCAGGTCAAGCCAGCCAGACAGCCTATGCATGGCATGAAGGAAGACCATCGAGGGTCAGCATGGAGCAGATCTTACAGGCAATCATCGGAGTTCCCTTTTGCACATGGAACCCGAGACGACATGCACTGGGACTGTCACCAGCCCGGCAGCAGGAACTGTGGCCTCACCGTTACCTGCAAGATCCGGGAGCTGTTCCAATTACGCTGACGAGCATTGATGCTTGTGTTGAGGTATACGGAGGAAGAGCTGCAGTTATTCTCTGAATGTTGTTGAATCCCTTAGCCGGACAGCCTGCAAGTGATTTCTTGAGGCAGTTACCACGACTGCAAGCCTTGGTAAAGCCGGGTCAAAGAGAGTTCAGCGACCCAGAGCAGCATCGAGCACACAAGTCAACCCTGCGATGATTTCAACCAATGCAGAGGACACCGGAGGAACGCGAGATGTTTAGGTTCCTGGTGCGGTACTCCAGGCTCACCAAGTAGCAGTTGAGAGTGCTAGGCGATGAGGGCCAATGGGACCTGGCCTATGAGATGAGGTTCCAATGCCAAGATGAACCAGATGACAAATCATCTTGGGATAATGATTAATTTTTCTGTCAGTAAGCTAATTAATTTTTTTCCCTGAGAATTTCTTTCTCTGCAGGTCTGCCAAAACGTGTGCAGACAGGATCGGAGAAGGAAAAGATTTTTGAGAAGAACGAATTGTCTCTGCGAGTCCACTAGGAAGTGTTTGCAGACCAGACCAGACAGAGCATTTTGAAAGAGGGAGAACCTCTGAGAACCGGGACACAATGACACCCAATGAAGTGTTGATGATTGAACTGTTCATCACGAATGTACTGATGTGTAATTGTGTTTTGTTAGGATATTGTTTGATTAGATCGTTGGAGAACGAACTTGCTTCATTGTCCGCTCCTGTCTATGCTCATTTACAATGTAAACCTGTACAACAGTGTGAGTGCAATGTAACCGGTCCGAATGTGCTGCGAACACCACTCTGCCTTCAGCAAGGGGGCATGTCTGTGCAAAACAGTTAAGAGATGCCTCGGCACAGCTGTGTTGAGCACATTGTGAGCATGGATGCAGGGATTTACCCCTGTAGCATGGGAAAAGTTTCGGTAACATGGTGAGCCCACCAAAACCTTGCAGCTGCACCAGCAAGTGCATGCTTGCGATTGGCTCTCGTTAAATTATGCATACGTGTCAGTTGGCAGTTGGCTCACTGACCAAATAAGAGGCTTGGGCGATGCCTGCCCAAACCGGAGGAGAGCTGGGACATGCATGAGGAGAGATCCTGCGTGCGTTTCTGAGCCACGAAGGAGGCCTGATCAACCGACAACGACTCCCCGCCAGAGTCATCCAATGCCCCATATCCTGCGTGAGTGTGAGCTTCTGTGTGCCTGAGTTCCTGTTTAAGTTTGTAACTTCAAGTAACGTGTCTACAGCCTACAGACCATAAGTAAAGTTTTTTTGCTTCCAACAACCTGCGTGTCTAGCGCCTCAATTCCACTCCATCAGTGACCCCAATCCACCAGCGTTTCTCAGCCCCCACATTTTACACATGTGCCTTACTGCAGAGTTAACTAATTATATACAGTCTACTCGTCCACTGGTATTATGGTGCAGTAAATGAATTAACTCTGCCATAGGATAGTACTGCCTGAGACAAGCACTATCCTATGACAGATTACTTGCATGCACTCAAACACGCATGTAAACTGTAAGCAGGGCTGACTGGGGCACAAGGGTGCTACAGCGCAGGGGTTGCCTGCTGGGTAGCCCCACACTGTAGCACTCTTGTGCCCCAGCCAGCTTTCTACCTCCTGATGCCACCACCCCTAGGAGTCCTGCTCGAGGTCAGCTGCTCCCCAGTGCAGCATCTTCATGTGCATCCCGGACCTCAGCAACTCCTGCTAGGGTGGTCCCAGGTGCATGTGAAGATAATAAGCAGAGACTCCAGTGTGAGTTGTACTGCAGTTTATTGCTGTATGCTAATAGAACATGAATGCACCCAATGATATCTATGGATGTTTCATGCAGCCTACTACGGATGCGGGTCAGGGGAGAGGTTCAACTGTATGTACAACCTATGGTGAAGTCACAGGTTGTTTCTTCTCCTGATTCACCCCTGTTGCAAAGAAATTCAGCCTACTGGGGCAGCTTCTGACCTTAACTAAGCAATAACTCCTCAACTCCAGTTCCTGGGGACTTGTTCCTGGTAAAGATGCTGTAAGTGTTTTGCTTTTTGGGGGGTGAATGTGCTTGTGTTCTGAATACAGTTTGCAGTTTGTAAAGTCAGGTAAGAGGCTATGCTACTGGCAGCTGAGAGAGGCATCCCAACTTCTATTGTTACTGACAGAGAAGTATCTATCAAGCCAAAACAAAGGCCATGGGCTGATCTAGGCAAAAATGCTACATTTTCCAGACCACAGGAGCCAGGAAGGAGAGAGAAGAAAGCAGGGTGATTTATGTGGGAGTTTTGAGAACAGCCCTACTTAAGAGTTGAGACAATGAGCAGTCATCGGCACCCAAAACACAGGAGAGAAAACAAAGAAATCAAAAGCTTGCGTATGCATATTATTCTCTAATGATGATTTATAGAAGCTATTTATACATGGAATGTCACCTGATAAGAGTCATAGTAGACAATATCCTTTAAATCTTCTCTAGCCTAGTATTAGAAAAGTTCTAGGAATAAGAGGAGATTTCAAAAAGCAATTTTAAAAATTATGAAGGAGCAGTAGGGGAATACTGCAGATCTGAAAATGGGTACAACTTACTTTCTCCCTTGTGATTTGCATCTGCTGGATAATATATTTTTATTTTTATAAGAAATAATCTTACTGTCATATCACTTGCCCTATTTTATGCGTCTTAAATAAAATAAAAAAACCATAACAAGTGCTATTCTGAGTCAAAACAAAGGTACATTTAGCCCAGTATCCTGTCTCAGACAGTGGCAAGTAGTGGAGGCAACTCAAGATTTTCAGTGTCTGCTGAACAAGGACTGGGAGGAGAGTCCTGTAGATGAGGATTGTGATTTGTGGAAGCACATAACCATGAAGTGCATGTCAGAGGAAGAGAGAAACTGACGAAGAAAATATTTTGTTAAGAGTAGGTATTTTGTACTGCACACCAAAGAGGAAGAAAGAAAGGGAGGTGGGGAGAGAAGATGAAGGCAGAAGAGAAGAAGAGTTAACATCACAAGGAAAGGAGATACCTAGGGACCATCGTGAAAGGAAAAATAAGAAATATATTAATGAGTAATGATACTGTGGAATAAAATCCAAGTAGGTGTGCTGGACATTTTTCCTCCCTAGGTGCAGCACTTTGCATTTCTCCTTGTCAAATCTCATTCTATTTGTTTCCTGCCCATTTGTCCAACCTGTCCAGGTCTGCCTGTAGTTGCTCCCTGCCCTCCAGTGTGTCAACTTCTCCCCACAGTTTTGTATCATTTGCAAACTTAACACTTTGCAAACAAAGTACACTTCACTCCCTCATCCAAGTCACTGATGAAGACATTGAAGAGTAGTCCAAGAACTGACCCCTGTGGTACCCCACTGCCCACGTTCTTCCAAGTCAATACTGACCCATCCACCACCACTCTCTGGGAATGACCCTTTAGCCAATTTGCCACCCACTGGACTGTGTAATCATCCAAGTCACAGCCTCTTAACTTGTTCACCTGTATGGGGTGGGATACCATATCAAAGTCCATCCTGAAATCTAAGTAAACAATGTCTACCCCTACTCCTGCATCCAGGTGTTTTGTAACCTGTTCATAAAAAGAGACTAAATTAGTCAGGCACGATGTACATGCCACGAACCCGTGTTGTTTCCCCTCAGCATAATTTTTCCTGCTGGGCTCTCACATATATGAGCCTTAATAATCTTTTCAAACACTTTGCCAAGGATGAAGCTGAGATTGACTGGCCTATAGTTGCCTGGATCCTCCTTCCTCCCCTTCTTGAAAATAGGGACCACACCGGCCCTTTTCCAGTCCTCCGGGACCTGGCCCATGTGCCACGAGCACTCAAATATTCTTGCCAATGGCTGTGCAATGACATTAGCAAGTGCTTTTAGTATCCTTGGAGGGAGCTTATCTGGGCCTGCAGACTTAAACGCATCCAGTTCTTCCCAATGACTCTGCAACATCTCAGGGTTAACACTTGGTAGTCTGGTACTCTGCTGTTGCCTCTCTACAATCCCACTGTAAGACTTGTCTTGCCCCTCATTTAGGAACACTGAGGCAAAGGACTTACTGAGGAGTTCAGCCTTGTTCCCCCTGTCTGTCTCCAGTTGCTTTTGTCCATTCAGTAGTCATCCTATGCTGCCCTGGGCCTTCCTTTTACTTCCTATATATTTGAAAAACAATCTTTTGTTATCCTTAACTTGGGATGCCATCCTCATCTCTGTGGTAGGTTTGGCCTTTCTAACTGCCTCCCTACAACTGCAAGCTGAGGAGGTATACTCCTCTTTAGTAATCTCTCTGTGTTTTCACTGCTTATATGCATCCCTTTTTGCCCTTAGGCTGCTCTGGATTTCTCTGATCAGTCAAGGAAGCCTCTTGGCCCCTTTCCCCCACATTGCGATCGTCCCCTTCTGTGCCCAAAGGATTGCCTGCCTTAAGGCACAGCCACCCTCCCTGAGCTCCCATCTCGCCAAATCTCTGCTTCTGCAGTATACTCTTGTAAAAATATAACACGTGCTGGGAAGTATATACTCACATGAGTAGTAAATTACTGCTCATTACTTGTAAGCGTAATCCTGCCCACACTGAAGTTAATTGAGCATTTCCACTGATGTCAGTAGATTTTGTATCAAGGCCTACTTGTCTATGATGTCATCATACAAAGCAAGGGGTTCATTGTCTGAGTCATGGAATATTCTACCTGATCCAAATACCTGATTTAAAAATACTCAACTGGGAAGTTGCATTAAACTATTTTCTTTTTGTCTGCCTGCTTTTGTTTTTTTCCTTTACTTAAGTGACACACGTGAGCAAAAAAGAGAGAAACAGAGAGCCAAAACTGATTTTATTTGAATACAGGATGCTGCAAAAACAAAGAGCAAAAAGTTAGACATGAATACTGTAGACAAAGAATAGAGGTTGACCTCTGTTTTTTGCTTATTTGTTAAAAAGTTGTGTAGTGCATGTGCTAAACATGTGACATTAGTTAATTAGGTTTAAACTGTTTCTCTTTAAACACATCAATGACACTTCTTATCAAGGCATCCAAGGCAAGTGTGATGTCTTAAGAAAAAACCCTCAGTTATTTTAAATATAAAAAAAGCCATTTCTTAAAACCTGCATAATTTGCAAATGGCAAAAGAAATTCATTCAAATCCTACTCTTTCCAAAATTATTCAACTTTGGGTTAAAAACACGCTTAAAAAATTTCAGGTGAAAGATTGTTTGTCCCCTCTTAAGGGACTTAAAAACTGGGGCTTACTCTAAAACTGCCTCTTCAAACATAACAGACAATATAAGAACTGAATCTGGCAAAATGAAATGTCAGTACAAATATGACAACTTGTGAGATGTTTTGCAGATCTGTTATTTATCTGCAACTATATTAAAACTAAAGATTATCTGGAATTTTAATGTGATGTAGGCTGAATGACAAATATACTCTCTGTAGTTTTGATTAATTTAGAATAGAACCTACAACTGTCAGCTAATAGTAGACAAATACAGGGAAAAATGTCAAGAAACACTTATGATGCCTTATTTTTCAAAGGAGGAAAAAAAGCATGACTTGATTTTACTTATTTGTCTCAGTAGATTACAGGTAAAATGTCAGTTTTACATCCTTGCCCTTTTATAAATGGCAGTTAAATAATCCAGTGGCTTTTGCACTTCACATAATAGTCCTTCAACTGAACTATGCCTTATTATTTAGAATGTTTAAAAATAAAGAAGAGATCAAGAAAGTGTTACTGATGGTAATAACCAGTACTAAGCCTTTAGATTCATAGATTCATAGATGTTTATAATAAGGTTTTTCAGGAATTGTTGGTGTGCTGCTGCTAGCGGTAAGGAAAATTTCCCAGAGGCTAGAGGAAAGATATTCTGTGGACATGCACATAAAAGTTCCCTGTTGCAACCATTACAAGTTTGCAGTATTTGATCCACTCACCAGTCTACTTTTGTTGACTGATAAGCATTGTTTCCTGATTTTTTTTGCTTTCACTTCTCTTTGGTCATATTCATTTCTTAGTCTCTTTGTTAGTTTTAAAGAATTTAATCAAGGTCGATATTGTATCAATTCTATATATTTAGGGAATCATATAGCCATTGCATTTTATATGATGAATGCAATTTATAAAATATTTTGAAAATATTCTTGATTACTAGAATTCCAAAGACTGGTATTGGTTTTCTCTTGTAAAGTTCCATATGCATTGTCTGCATGAGTGTAAAACATTGAGGTTGATTCCTGGTGTCCCTCATGGGGCTAGGTCTACTTCATGCCAAAGAATCTTTGTAATGCATTTATGCATGGCAGTATTAAATCTAACTAGTGTTTGGATTCATCTTTCAAATAAGTCAGAAAATATATAAACTGATGCATATCGATATCTTTGTACTTAGTGTGTTGCGATGCTGTTGTTCGGGATTGTCTCAATTACCTGAATGTCATGGAGAACAAGAAATAGGTGTGGATAACTGAAATTTAAAAAAAAATGCTTTTAATATGCGTGCTCCATTTTGGGTAGGAAAATATCAATTCACTGGGATTCAGACAAATGAGATTGCACTCCACTTGGATTGTGTGCCCTACCAAATGATAACATGGAATATAATTGTAACAAGCATACTGTATATGTGAATGTATCTTTATCTGTAAAATTGTTCTGTTGGATATCACCAACCAGGGACAGATCCTGGGGGGCGCAGTGGTACAGTTCTCCCCCCCCCCCACACACACACACACCCACCCCCCTTGATTTCAGCTCCACTCAAGTTTAAAACCAACTGCTTGGGAGGCACAGTGGCATTTCTATGCAGGCAGTGCTGATGAAGTCATTTGACTTCATGGTTCATTATCATATTTCTAATTCCTGCTAATCTCGCTTCATTCCACATATGTTAATGACCCTTCCTCCTTTTTAGGCCTTGCTGTTCTATTATTCAGTAATCATTTCTTCTGAAGTTTTGTGGTGTTAGTCATTTCTGGCATGGTTCTCTTCTATTTCACAGCCCTGAAGGCTGCTCTTAGGTCTAGCTAAAAACATTAATTCGGGTGCAGTCTTATTAACTTGGGTATAGAAATGACTGACAGTGACATACTAGAGGCAATATTAAAACACTCAAGAGGGAGAATTTGTTTCATGAAACTCACTGTGATGGGGTAAACTCAAGGCTGGATCCCAAAGCAGCCCACCCACCTGCCTAGGGCATTCTGCTCTGACTTTCCTGCCACAACTTTATTGTTAACTTGATATATTAAGTGGGAGGCTACCCATTCCTTGCCCCAATGCCAGAGGCCATGATCCACAGCTCCAAACCTCCCCTATACCACAGCTCGTGCCTCACAGGTGGCATCCAGATTATGATTACTTTCCCCATCCTGAGGCTGGGGCAAATTCAATCCATAATTGGGCTCCATTCAGTCTCACACTTATTCTGCCATGCCCCCTCCCCCACTTGCATACTGCCCATCCTGAGCCACTCTCAACTGCCCTAGCTCCTTCTGAGCAACCCCTCATGGGCTATCGGGCTTAGCTACTGTCACTTGCAGGCTTCACTGAAATCTAATGCAAACCTCCCATTGATTTCATAGTAGTCAGGGTTTTACCGTTCAGTTGTCAGCCACATTTCAAAGCTCAAACAAAAATCCCTACAACTTTTAATTTATTTTGTAGTCGCTTCTATTTTTCATACTGCTTTGTTCTGTGATATTGAAGTGTATATGCATATCAATAGCTGCAGTGGTAAACCCAATTTGCTGTTGTTTTGTAGGGGAAAAACAGCAAAAATAAAATAAGAAATTTTCTAGGTTTTTTACCCAAAACACATCTCTCTTTTTTTGTCTGATGTGAAAACTGTTTATTAACTTTTATTCTTAGTTACTCCTCCCTTTATCTGGAACCACTGAAGGAAATCTACTCTATTGCTAGCCATTACTTAGCAATCTCAAAATGAATCCCTAGTTTTGTGATAATCCTACCCTGAAGTTTCCAGGCTAAGAAGCTAATAATAAATACCACATTTACTCAAATACAAGATAAGATTTTTTTCACCAATCAGTATGGTGAAAAAGCCCCTTGTCTTATATTCACAACATCATTAAATACATTGGCATCATTACATTGCTGCCAAAAACAATGTGGACTCAGTAAGAAAGCCAATTATGAGGTTGATTAAGTGCAACCAACACTGAACATAACTATAAAACACATGGCTCACATTGGGCAAACATTGAGATGGTAACCTACTGCAAGGGATAAGTTAGTGTAGCCCCTTTGAATAAGATGCATGATAGTGCCCATTGTGTGCAGGCCTTTGTGCTGACCCCTTTCAATTTAGGGTGAGCCACTACATTGAATACATTTAGACTTCCTCTTTACTCCCACAGCTAAGCTGTGTCTTTATTTCCCATTTCCAATCCTTCCTCTTTCTTCACCAGCCTTAAGTGTCTGGCAATCATTACCGAATAGGCTCCCAACCAGTTTACCCAGAATCACTCTGTTGCCTCTTCCTTCAAGCTTTTTGCATGTAATTAGTGTAGTTCTGCTCTCCATAAGGTGGTTGCTAACCAAGTTGCCCTGTGTATTATTTACATATAAATTTGGGGAGGATCCAAGGGCTTGTGATGAAAACACCCATTTCCAGTCATGAGTGGAGGACTAGTACATAGATCCTTTGGGGGGGGCGTATCTGGAATACGCACATGTACTACGCAGTGCTTAGCTGTGGGGTTACTATGACTTGACATGGTGTTGACTGTGCTGTGACACAGCTCGGTGAACTACATGATAAAATCATGAGTCTCTTGTCTTTGGATTAATATCATGCATAGTTTGTACCACATATAAGCAGGTAAAAAAGTGGTGTTTAATATGGAATACCTGCAGTGAAATTTCAAAAAGGTAAAATGCATCAATTCTGGGGGAACTATGTGTAGGGTGCCTGTAATACTTGCCCATATGCAAATGACCACAGATATGCTTATTTCAAGGTCAGTGTTTTCAGATTTGTTCCTCAATTCCACGTGCTCATGGAAAACAGGGCTTGAAAGAAATAAGCAGGGGAAGGGTCTGCAGAGGAAAAAGGTCGGGGGTAAGGGGGCTTCTGACTTATATTTAGGTAAATCCCCTAGTCCTGATATGCATAAAAAGTTTGAGTATTTATTTGAAACAAATGTAAAATTCAAAGAGCAAAACTGAAGGTGTGAATCCAGAAAAATAAAGGAAAGGTCTACACATTTTTCTTGAGAACTGAAGCTGCTAGGCTCCACATGATTCCATTAATCATAAACAGAGCTTTATTTTTGCTAAACCCATCCCTGTTATAAATGTTTTCTCAGTGCTTCTGCCTGTAATAGGTCTTCAACTGTTCATAGGTCAAAGGAACCATTATAAACAGTTTAATTATGACCCCTTCCAATGTAATGAATGCTCATGACCCAAGCCAACTCCACTTTGATCTTGGGACTCTATTAGAAAGAAAGCACATCAATATGATGATTAATTAAACTGAAGTCTGTAGTAAGTTTTGTTCTTGCACCATTAATTAGATCGCATGATGCTAAACATGTTTTTGTGAACAACAGAGCCATGTATCATATTATTTGCACTGGCCATCAAGGTTCACATGTGAAAATTGACTACTGTTGCTAAAGCACTGGAACAGGTTACGCAGAGAGGTTGTGGAATCTCCATCCTCGGATGGTTTTAAGACCTGAGTAAACACAGCCTTGGCTAGAGTTATGTAGTTGGAGATGGTCCTGTTCTGAGCAGGGGATTGGACAAGATCTCTTAAGGTCTCTTCCAATCCTATTATTTATGATTATATGATTTTAATTTGCAAGTAAACTTTAGTTTCAAGCCCCTCTCTCTTTTCAGAAAAACATATCAAATTAATATATTAAAATAAACAATGACAGCAATGTGTCTCCAGTGGAACTGTATAAACAAATTAAATTATTAGAAACATTTCAAATAACTTCATACTTTTGTTTTCTGGTGTTTAGTACAATTTCCATTCAGCATTACAAATGATTCATTCTCATGAAGCATGTTTAGAGTGTGATAGAAATATCCTTCAATAGGAAAACTACTCTTAAAACTGTAACAGAACAATGGATGTTTGTTGACAGAATTACCAAAAATTAGTCCAAAAGGAAATTTATTTGAGAAGGAGATTTCATGCTGTCACAGTTTATTCCCAACAACAAAAATGCCCTGTGTTCTCTTTTCAAGATATCTATTCTGCCTGAGGCTTACTTCTTCCCCATCTGTCTATGAGTAGGTTTCTCAGTATTAGCCCCTAGTTCCTGATGACCCTCACCTAAAAGATCTGTGCTGTCATTTCCGTTAGCACCACTACAGCACTCTGTAAACTTGAACAGGGATTTAGTTTCCACTATCTGGGGGAGATTGCCTGCTTTCTGTGACAGCACACTAGTTGTTTCTTGTATGTGGGAACAGTTTGCATTAGTTATAGAGAGAGAAATAAAAGGTCTGTTAGTTGCTAAAGCAATTCTATGCTTGGAGTCTATGCTAGTGCTGGTGTCATGGAGAATAGCATTTTGAAAGATCTTTCTATGCATAGTCTTTTTCATAGCAAGCTGGGAGAAAGAAAAGGTTAATACAGAAGCCACAGAAACCCTTGGAAAATGGCAGATTGAGCTCTTGAATGCTCCAGGGCAATCCACTCACCTTCATCTTCATGCTGTACTGGTTACCTGTTCCCTGACACTCCCCATCCAGTTCCCGGGGCTAACTGGCAAGCTCCCCTTTCAACAATTATGAGAGTGCGCTGACTTCTGTTTAAAACACCTTCTAACAATTAAAGTTCTAGTCATCACTTTCTATACAATTTGCAGCTTTTAGCAGGTCAGAAGAGGGTCATATTCCCTTCAATGTGTATTTACCTTGGGATTGTGGATCCAAGAGCTACCAGGAGTCCAGGCAAGGTTTCTCTAGAATTCATCATAACTTGGAATGAAACTTTTTGTGGTCTGCTGACATTTCTTTTTTTCCCCCCTGTGATACCATGTCATTAGAAAAATTACAGCTACTTTTGTTGCACAACTCTTGGATGCCTATGAATAAGTGGCTGGGCTCCCTGTATATCCTTAGGCTGAGTATTGTCTTAATGGCCCTTAGTTTCTCAAGGTCCAGCCAGAATCCCTCAGACGTAAACAGACCTCTAACTTAGGAAAGTTTGTTTCTTCTCAACTTTAGATGATCTGCATTCAGGTTTCATAGCTTGGCTTTTTTGACTTGGGGTGCTTTGCCCTTGTTATCTTTGTCTCTCATTATAAGACTGTCATCAGCTTCCTTCTCAGTGCTCAAGAGATCATTTGATGTCTGGTATACACTAGAACATCTTGGACCAGACTGATGCTCCTAGACATCTGTGCCCTGTGATACCTGCCAAATGATGTGGCAAGGTTGTTAGGTGGCTGGACAGTTCATGTAGTTCAATATGCCAGAACCCATTATTTACATTGTGAGCGGTGAACACTTTTGCCCTGGATAGATCAGGTCTTCAGTCATTCTTAATGAGTGGTGAATGCTTTCAGTGGTTAGTATCACTGCTGGTCCTTGGTTTATCTGAAGGTTTTCTCACGAGTGCTGTGCAGCCGAGCTACTTACAAGAGAAGTAACGATGCTACGTTTTTGCCGGCTTGTCGGTTCTTTCTTGACTGGTTCCCCCAGGGCTAACTGCACTCTGAATTTCAATAGTCTAACAAGCTGCATTTAAGGGGGAAATTGCTAACTTCAGTTTGTCCTGAAACATCTCTCCTTCAAATATGTTATTGAAATGTGGGTCAGCTACTGTCAATTTGAGGTGAATATTCTTGCTTCATTGGTTTCTTATTGACAGCATTTCCTCTGGCCTCAGTATGTTTTCATTATATATCACTGAGAATTGGTCATATTCTCCCAGTCTATTATTGCTGCTTAACAATGTTGCTGGAATCATACCATAGCTGCATCCCACTGAGATTGAACTGGCTGATAATCTAATAGCATAGCTGCAAAAAAAACAGATGAATGTTTAGCACCCTTCTTACACAGTAGCCAAAGACAATATGCATGTACTCTCTTCTCCACTCGATCTCATCATTCTGAGTTACTACATACATTGTTCTTTTTTTAATTATTTAATGCGATTTTTTCCCCATTCTCAGGTAAAATTAAACTGTGTGTCCAGACTGGCTTTCAGGGTCTTCCAAACTTTGCCTATCTGCAGTCTCCATTTCCACCCCCCAGGTTTCACACAGGTTGCTATAATGATGTACCCTTGCACACTTTAGTAATAGGCAACAGCAAATCTAAGCTATCTCCTTTTCACGAGTAACGCTTCAATCTAAAAGCTTTCTTTGCTATTGTGAATGAGTGAGTGATAAGATAAATATGCAGACTATGTTGAGCAGCAATAAGTAAGATAAAGACCAATTTGTCAAGAACCCTTAAGCAGAAAGAGAATGACTTATATGCACTCAGTGTGTCTGGGAATGAAGTTCTATCTTAAATTAAGGTTGGGGTTAGAGTTGGATTGATAATGGATACTTTTGATGCAGTAATAGAACCAAACTATTAAAAAATCATATAAAAATGTTAGGAGATTTCCCATGAGAGAGAAAAAATGAATATTACCGATGTTAACCGGAATACTTGAAACTACCTGAGATTTCTCAAATACCTAGTTATCTCAGCTTTCTCCCAATGATGTGTTCCTCGGAAATCTGAAGCAATCACATTTCCGAGGAACAAAACACCAAAGAATAAAAATAGTAAAAAATATTTTAGAACCTAAAAAACTAACATAAAATGCCATCAGTCAGTGGCAAAGATTTTGTTAGGAACTTATGGAAAAATTAATACCATTAAAATGAACATATTTTGTGGTATTTGCTTGGAGCCTTCTAGCAGTCTTGATCTTATTAACATGTCTAAAACAAAATGGCAAGATGAACAGGTAGTCTAGTAGTAAGTGCAGTGATTTCAGTGCTGTTTTAGAAAAAAATCTTCCACTCTCCATCAATAGGGATTTGCTTCAGACTTGCAGAGATTCAGAATTGTTGTGTTATTTATATCATATCCTAGTCATGTGTGACTCTAGCAACTGAACATAAGCCCCTTCTTATTGGTGGAGATTAAAGCAGAAAGAATGAAGTGTATCCTCCCCTCGGGGTTCATGGGATTATTATTGTACTCCATAGAGAAAAACAGAACCCTCTAGTGCATTCCAGGACAGCATATGGACCATTTTTTAAAGCAAATCCTATTTTTACCTCCAAATCCAGACAAAAGCTACTCTCCAAGGTAATTCTGGCATGCAGATTGGCAATCAGTATGGAAATAATGGATGGAGAGAAGCAGTATATGTCCAGTTTAATTGGATGACAATGGAAGAATGGTTCAATTCCAAGTCCTAGAAAATCAGGCTAGCTCTTCTCCTACAGTGACATGGTAACAAATGTAGCTGAAATATTTATCATTCAATCAGTCTGGTGTGGAACCCCAGGAATTGACTGTAATTTATGAAGTATAAGATATACTGGAGATGTTCTACACACTACGTAAACCCTTGTAATCCCTCTATGCCTTTTTGATGGAAAAGGCCACTAAGTATGTCTGTACTTCTGTTTTGGAGCGAGTTGAGGGCTTGCTCTCATTTATTCCAAGCTGTATGAGTCTATCTTATCTTGCTACAGCAGCATGAGATATATATAATGGATAGAAATATGTCTTTGAAACTCAAATGGAGCACTTCTACAAGTCATATTCACTACTTGTTTCTTCCTTGGTGCTTCATTATATTAACAGATAACTGAGGCAAAGAGTGCAGAAAGACCAGAGGTTTGTGAGGTCAGCAATGATAATTTTACAGAATTGAAAAAGAATCAAATATTGATATTATAAAGATAGCCAGGGAAAGAGTCCATTTTCCCCAGAAAGGATCAACTATACCAGTTTAAAGAAATCTGGGCTCTACTCATAGAAATTTTTGGCTAAGACATACCCAAGAGCTCAGTAGTGAAACTGTACCACCTTTCTGTTTCTGTTTTCCCTGGATCCTTCCACATTTCTTCACCACGCTATCACACTTCTCCTCCCATTTATATGAAGTATTGAACTGTTTGATTTTATTGCTTAATGTTAAGAATGTTAAAAATAAGTTTACATAAGTATGTGAAAAATATATTTTATGTTACAATATATAGTCTTTTACATTTTTAATTTTAATTTTTAAATCTTTTCATTTTCTTTTTAAATTGCAATATTTATACTGAAAAGATGTTCGTATAAGATCATTGAAAGTGTTAATTTAGAAAGGAGCCGATAAGGTCCTATTTACCAGTACTGAAATTGATTTAAATTTATGATGGATCTGCTGACCAAGTTGCTAGATGAAAGGCAAGTTAATTTTATAAGTAGCATTAAAACTATATACAAATAAAAATTAATTTAAGGTAACACCAGCAATATACATGACATTGACACGAAATCAGTTAACAGCAATATTGAATTGTGATCAAATCAATTCCAATATAACAGACAACCAACTCTTAAGTGTTTTATTACACATCAGTTTCCTATGGATTCATGATCCCTGATAGTTCATGGCTGGATGTTTTTGCATGGATGTTCTTATTCCAGAATAGAGTGTTTTGTTCCTGTTTAGCTTAACCTACTTTGAAAACTATAAGGGATTTATATTCTGGACTAAGAATGGCTACACTTGTTGTTAATCAGACTAACTATCCATATAATAATCCTTTGCAAATCCTAAAAAAGCATTTAAAAATGTTGGTGTTTATTTGGGCATAAGCTCAATTAAATAGTTTTGTACAAGTCATTCAAATTTAAAACTAAGAGCATTTCGCAAAAGATCTCCAGTTACATTTACTCTGACATGAAATTTTCTTGCAGTTTGCCCCCTATCATCCTAAAACCGATTTCTCAGAAAATCTGGAAACGATCTATTAAGGGATCTGAGCCATATCATCTTTGAGGATTCAGGAGACTGATAATGGAATATGAAATTCATATGGTTCAAATCCTGTCCAGATTAGAAAAAAATAGCCAGTGTTATCTGACACCTGCTTGAGGATGAGGTGGTCTTAATCCATTTCCAAAGGTGTCAATGTCACAAAAAATGCAAATGAACTACCTTCTTGTTTCCCACAGGTGGCCTATCCAAATGGGTGTTAAGCTATGCTGGTGAGTCAGTGTGGTAAAACTTACACTGTTGATGTTTGTGTTATAGCAACATTCATTCCTAATAATAGTCTCCCGGTGCACTAAAAAACAGGTAAATTGTCATACTGATGAGAGCAGTGTCTAACTCATCTAACTCAGCATCCTGTCTTCAGTAAGCTAGGCTGTAATACTGCAGAAAAGGGCCTGAGGGACCATAAGCTGAGTATAAGCCAACAGTGTACTCTTGTTACAAAAAAGACTGGTAGCATACTGGTCTGTATGAGTAGATACGTCACTTGCCAATAAATTGAAGTGATTCTTCCATTTGATTAAGCACTAATGAAACATCACCTGGACTACTGCATCCAGTTTTGAGCACTGTGCTTCAACGAAGATGTGGGAAAGTTAGAAAGGGTCTAGTGGAGATGGACAAAAATTATTAGAGGTCTTTAAAGCATAATTTACATGGAAAGTTTGAAGAGAGAGATTATTTAGTTTGAGGGAGAATTGGATAGTTGTCTTCAAATACCTAAAGGGTGCTCATAAGGAAGATGGAACTAAATTATTCCCTGTGGCCTTAGGAAACAAGACAAGGAGTTTTAAATGTCAGAAATGTCAGCAAAAGAAATTTAATTTTAATATTAAGAAGAATATTTTGTTCACTATGATGGTGGTCAAGCAATGGAAAAGACTACCTGCAGAGACTGCTGACCTTTTTAAGATGAGGATAACGAGCAGTTGTCTGAGGTAGTTTATAGAGGGGCGATCCTGCCTTGAGCAGAGCCTCAGAAAATATAACATCCTGAGGTGCCTTCTAGACTTACATTTCTATGATTCCAATAATTGTGTGTCAGAAGCGAAGAAAAAACCTAGATAAACAGATGTGTGGTTTCCATGAAACCTTCATCCTAATCTTAAATATAACAGGACTGTCATCCCCTGAAATATCCAGTTTCTATCTCTTAAAAGTTATTTCTGTATTCAGTCTGTCAAGTTGATGTTATAGCTCTGAATATTCTTGTTATCCATATGAATTGCCCAATCCCTATTAAAATCTTAGAAATATTTTGGATTTAATGACATCCTATGATAATGAGATTTATAGTCTAATTTTGCATGGTGTGTAAAAGTATTTATTTTATCATCTGAATTTACCTCAGCATGATGGCCTGTTCTTTTAAGAGGAACACTCATTCCTTTTGAGAGAGCCCAGCTGCAGAGCATTTGGACAGTAGGGACTTTCCTGCTAAGAGCTTTAAAAAGCTACCAAAAGTGTAAGCAAGAGAGGAGGAAACAGGTGATAAGTTCAACTGCTTGCTGCCATTAGGGGCCAGTGATTATGCTGGGAGGCAGAACCTTTTTGATATGGTTACTAGTACTTCAGTAGTTTAGGTGAGGCCATTGACTTTTATAAATGGCATCATAATAGTTCTGCAATATTTTTCATCCAATTCCTTATGTATCCTAATGTTGTGTTTATTTTTGACAGCAGTTGCAGCTAAGGAACTGATCTGAACCCTAGTGAATCCAATTCATTTTAGATCAGGCTTCAAATTTTACTTTCAGAGTCATGTTTCAAACATAAAAAAAGAAATTGGAAGCCCTTGCTTTGTAGGTGACCTTAATGACATTAAGTGTCATTCTAGCTGTGCAAGAAGTTCTTTTGCTCTGGTTTTCTGAAGTTGTTTTACTGACTTCCATATGGAGTTAGTGAAAATATATGTTTGAATAGAAATAGAAAGTAGTTCAACATCTGTCAATTCGGCTTACGTAGGAAACAGAAGTAGATGTTATTGTATATAGCCGTGTTTGGTATGCTTGTACCTAACAATAAATCTGACTACATATTTTGCAAAAAATATCCAGAAAATTTGGTCTTGCACATAAGCGTTAACAATGATTGTCTAAAATGTTCTTATTGTAGAATTAATTTAAACTCTAAACCATCTCATCATATGTAAAAACTTCAATTCAAACAATGTTGTGCTTGGTACCAGAAATCAAAACTTGTACTGTTGTTTCTTGGAAAGATGAACTTTACTCATATTAGTTTTTATTATAAATGCATGCAGAAAAAATATATTAGTGGGAACCTTCTGTCAGAGCTGAATGGTGAAGAGGTGCCTCGGCACAGCTGCGTTCAGGCACATTGCGAGTCCCCAGTGCAGGGATTTTCCCTGTAAGGCGGGAAAAGTCCTTGGTGCAGAATCAAAGCCCACCAAAAGCTTGCAGCTGCGCCGTCAAGTGCATGCTCACGATTGGCTTAGTGTAAATTATGCACACGTGGCGGTCAGCATTTGGCTTGCTGGCCGTATAAAAGGCTTGGGTGATATCCGCCCAAGTTGGAGGAGAGCTCAAACATGCATAGGGAGAGATCCCCACGTATACTTTGGAGCCATGGAGGGGCCTGATCAGGCCTGATCAACCACCAACGACTCCCCGTTGCGGTCGCCACGACGTACCCCATACCCCGTGTGAGTGTGAGCATCGTTGTGCCTGTCTACAGTTTTGTTTTGTCTGTCTACAGATTGTGCCTACACTGCATACCTCGTGTATACAGCTTGTAAGTAACGTTTTTTTGTTTCAACCACTGCTGCCTCTCGTCCAACTAATCCCACTTTATCGGCGGCCCCATTCCACCAGCGTTTCTTGGCCCCCACACCTTCTGTTTCATTCTGTGTGAGAGTCTAAACCCCAGATATGTTTTCTATTAGCATATAGTTATTAGTTAATAAAATTCTGACTGCATAATTGTCAGAAATGGGCACAAAGGGCTGTAAATCAGAAGTGAGTGAGTTTCAAACTTCTGAAAATATTTGCCCAATTTTACTGTAGCACTCAATAACAGCTGATTATTTAATTTATGCTTCTAAAAATGGTGATGAGAGAAGATGGGTATTTTACCCCCAGAAAATATAAATAATTTGCCCTTTCTTTTTGGCCTATTCTGTATTACTTTTAGTATTAAATCTTGTTGAAATGGCAGCCAGTAGGCTCAAGAACAGTGAGACTTAATTGAGACAAATTGTTCTGTTAGCTGCATATTACAGCGTTTCTGTTCATCTTTCTTTACTTGCATGTTCATTCATTTAAATACATATACTTAGGGTATGTGCAGAAATTCACCACACCCAATCTACGCTTAAGCAGCTTGGTGTAAGCCATGATGTAGATCAGAAGTGGCCTATGCATGTTTGTCAGCACTGGCAGCTGCACTGGGAACCCAAAGGAAATAACTTGGGGAGGGGCAGAAGGAATCAGTGGGTGCTAGCGGATTCATGGTGGGGAGGGATTGTTGGGTTTGGGAAGCATTTCTCCATTTAGGGGTCATGGGGGAGTGGTACCCCAGTCAGGGTTGGGGTAGGAATAGCACAGCACTTCTCCATCCAGGGCCTGTGTCTGGTGACTGGGATTTCCCACCCTGGGGCTGCAAGGCAAATGAATGCAGGCATTCAACAGATTGGCTGAAACTGTTCCCACTTGAAGGTGAAGTACTTCAGATCTGGACCACCATTTTTTTTTTTTTTGCCCAATTTAGCCTCCTTGAACATCTGAACATATTGGCACTCCCTGAACATCTGCACAGATTGGTGCTGGTTAGGTCAATCTAAATGACACATCTGCATGTACCCTTAGATATTTAATTGATGAGTATAATATAAAATCTCAGGTTTCAATGGCAGATAATAAACTATTGCATCAAAAGCATTTGGTCCCTAAGAAGAGTTTTACCTGGAGTGGAGGCAAATGATGAGATATTCTTTTTCTGTTTTCTTCACTAGCTCATCTCCAAATCATCCTTCCTATAGCAGTTAGGGAGTTTTTCTTTGAGCACATTAATTATCCTAAATTTAGGCTAAAACAAAAAGGCATCATTTAATGTACATACCTCGCTTCTTTTCAAACAGTAATATTTACATGGTAAACATAGTAAGATACTAGTTTTGTTTTCCAACTTTTGTTTTTAAATTATTTTGAAAGTTATGACTGGCCAGTTTAAGTTGATTAAATAATATTTCCATTGTAATGTCACCTCCTCTCCTCCCTCCAAAAGAGCAAAATTGCAAGATTTGTACGTGTAATAGTTTGGATCTAAAAATTCTTGACTAATTGTTCATTCTGAAATGCCACAAGATTAATTTAGCAAACATATAAAAACAACAGATGCAGCAGGAAAAGCAAAGTGCCACCCCCACATTAGTGAGAAATACAAACTTTAATGATTAAATCATTTTAATGAACAGTGTGTGCAAGACTAAGTATGGTTTTTGAAAGCCTCCTACTGGTTATTGTCATTGAATGTAGAAGAATGTAGGATTTGCACAGTATGATACCCTATTAAGTTAATAAATGTCAAGGATATATATAAGGATTGTTTATAAAGTAGGAAATCCAAATGTTTCCTCCTATCAGTGTGACTTGTATACTATTTTGTTCTTGAAGACAACATACAGGTGATAAAGTATTCACAGATGTTTTCCATTGTCTTTTTTGGATGGCATATTCTATTTATTAGATCATCAAAAATCCTGTTATATATGTGTGTGTCGCAGGGGTAGGGTTTAAATATGGAAGTGGGCTTTATGTATAGGTGTGTGTGCACACTTAAAATATGCATTTATATGAGTGCATATGAAATTATATTTCTTGGTTGCAAATTAGAGTGAAGTAGAAGGCATTTAGCAGCTTTGCCAAGTGGGTACAGGGGCTGGCGATCAGGTTGCCCACTGTTATGAACCACAGATATAGAATAATAGAATTACAAATGTAAATATCATAAAGCCTGTTATAAATCTAAGATGATTTCTTCTTTTTCTTATTTCTAGAATTTCTCTAATGAAATCTGTAGATTTTTTAATTTTTTAATTCTCTCACCCCAGCTTAATTCAATAGTCATAACTTGCAGAAGGACTAGTAGTATCAGAAAGTCAAAGATGCATTACAGATACAGAATTCTGTCATTTTATATTATTTTGCTGAGAGAAAAAAAATATATTTATTCCCTAGTATTCGTTCTGTAAAGGTAAAAACAGATGTCGCTAAACAAAGTAGATGAGCTGTGTCAGGACTTATCCCACCAAAGCTGATCCACTTTTTTATGTCAAACACATATTGGACATTGTCCTGCATTGGGGCCCTGCGCAAGCAGAACAACAACAGTGTGTTCTGCTTGCCTAGAGATTCTCCGTATCCCTTGTTGCCCAGCACCTCCTTCCAAGACCCATGCCAGGTCCTGTGTCAACCCATGCCTCACACAGAGGCACAGGTCTATGTAGCACCCATCATGGAGGCATGGGACACTGGGAATTTCCTAGATCCCACATCACTCCTCACCTCTATCTTACCCGTGTCAAACAGTGCCTCTATGTGAAGCACAAGTCAGCAGGGGTGCTGACACAGTGTCAGAGATTCCCCAGGTCCTATGCTTCCATGCCAGGATGCAAAAGAGTGGACCCCTGGAGATCCTGGGGTAGGTCTCTCTAATCTTGCAAACCCAATTTTCCCCACTTACAAAGAGGTCCACAGAGATTCTCTGGGGCATGTCTATGTAAAGAGAGAAAGCCAGGCAGGTTCTCCTAGAGATAGAAGGACACGATCCCACACAGGACTTCCTGGGGTGCACACAGTCAGACCTCTGAAACCCCCAGAGCACCTGCCTGAGGTGGAAGGAGAGTATTGGCAGCACAAATAGGACATTGGGCAATATCTGTTTCTCCCCTAACAGAGGCAATGCTTGAAGATTAGGCAGCGCTTCCGGTTTTCTATTAGCCTAGCTTTTAATTTCACTCATATAATCTACTCTTCTGCAAAATGAATGGTATTTGTTGAAATTAGAGTTAGTTTTGTCATAGTAAAAGTTCATAGTATCATAGTATCTAGGGTCAGAAGGGGCCTAGAGCAGGCCATCTAGTCTGACCCCCCGCCAATGGCAGGAACAAGTGCCAGGGTCACAG
>JAGPOW010000261.1:133258963-133305030 GCA_030014935.1 Caiman crocodilus
CTTTGATTTTGTCACTTTTTCTGTCACTGAGCCCTGTCAGTTCAGGTGCAGTTTCTAATTAACTATTATTTTCAACAACAAAAACAACAACAAAATGAATATAGGTAATCACATACAGCAAACCCTTTCCTCCCCTACCTGGGGTAACATACAACCAATCCACTTAGGGTTAAAGGAAGGGAAAAGCTACTGCTTTAAGAGATCACCACTCATTGTGTCTCAGTTTCTTCTCTGGCTGCATTGTATCACCAGTGCCATCAGTTATTCCCAGGCTTGCAGCACCTAGGGCATTGCAGCTTTCACTGCTACCTTAACATCCCTTCCGTGAAGCTACAGCTCTCTGCCAAGGAACACAGGCTCATTGCCATTGGCAATTCCTTTTGTGTTCACAGGACAGGCCCCACCAGAGCGCACAAAGCTTCTCCAGGCTCACTATGGCTCCCCAGGGCTTTCTGTCCAAACTTGCCAGTTCCCTCCTCCTGCCTGGCTTCTGGCCTGGTTTAAAATGTCCACGGACCTCTTTCAGTTTGCTAATCACCTGTCTCCTCTCAGTCGCAATGAGTGACTCATCTCTTAATTAGCCACTGCACTAGTCTCTGAGTTTTCTTAGCGATATATTTGGAGATGGTCCTGCTTTGAGCAGGGAGTAGGACTAGATGGCCTCCTGAGGTCTCTTCCATCCCTACTTTTCTATGATTCTGTATTCAAAATGCCAGATCTCTAGCTTGGGTAAACTAATGCTACTTCACTGGATCTTTACCTACTGATGGTAGCTGAAGATCTAGCCCAACAAATTATTCAGTGAAATATGTAGTGAGTGGTGTTTGAATTCATGGTGTTTCAGTGATTATGTACAGAATGTGGGACACTCTCCTTTGCAAAGAAAAGTCATCATTAAAAATAGTTTGACAGCTTATATTATTACATGTGATATAATGAAGCATTACAATGGTGACATGTTTACTGCCGAGTAGCTCAGAGCTGACAAGCTGTGACAAATTAAATGAGTGAGATAAAAAAAAGAGGAATTGAGAATTCAAAGGATTCATAGGTACACATTACAGATTCCTTTATCACCTGAGTGCAAGCCTTCAAAATTGCCTTAAAATAAAGCCAAAGTAAGTGTGTCACTCCAGCTGTGCTCTTGCAATATCATAAAAGTTAGCACCGCAGTCTATCATCGTTGATTACCAAGAAGTGACAATAACATCATCACCTTAGTACTTGCTTTCCTTTCTTTCTTTTTTTTTTCAGAATATGTTGGCTTTAATTATAACTCCTTTTATTCTCCTTGTAGTACTTCTTATCCATGTAGCTGAAGCATCTTTTTCTCCCTTTCTTTTCTGGTTTAACATTCTGGTTTTCCTTAAATTTAACCTTTTCTTTACCAGTGTCATCTTTAATCCATTGACTTGGCACAGCCACATTAAGCAAATATTTTCTCCTTTTAGAAAGGGTTTATTATTAACAGTTAGCAATTGGTACAGATTGTGGGGAAAAAAGAAAGGGTTAGTCCACAGCTGTCTTGTATCAAAAGTGTTAAGGCAATTTTTATGCTCTGGAAGTTTATTTTCATAATTGAGACAAAATGATTCCTGTTAAATAGAATAGGTTTTACCTGTCATGTCAGGGCTTCCAATCTTTAGGCAGTATCATGTCTTGCCAAAGGTTTTATATGCCCAAGCCCAACAATTTTTGCAAACTAGATAACTAAAAAGAGTCTTTAGACCCTTGGGGCACGTCCACACATGCAGGCACATGTGCTGCAGCAGCTCAAATAGAAGGGGTGCAAATTTGAGCCAGGGCTTTTGGCCTCAGCGCACATGTCCAGACATGTACTTTGGTGTGGGTCAAAATAACCCTGCCTGGCTCCTTCTGCATCCCAGGGGGAGCTAAAGCCTGGGGCCAGCACCTGTGTTGGTCTCAGCAGTATAAAACCTGTTCTGTGCTGGCCCCAGCAATATAAAAAACTGCCCTAGCAAGCAGCTCAGGGTTACTTGCTCTCAGGAGCTTCTGGGGCCCAGCCAATTGGTATCTGGGGACACTACCCCTTCTGCCAGATGGACTGCTGCAGAAGCATCCCAAATCAAGTTTTTAAAATACCCCAAAATCCATGTTCCTCCACAATTAAAACAAAAGACCACTCTGTGTGTGTGTGTGTGTGTGTGTGTGTGTGTGTGTGTGTGTGTGTGTGTGTGTGTAGAGGGAGAGAGAAAGAGAGATTGATCAGTTGGGCAATGCTTTCTTGATATATTTACAATGTTAACGCAGTTTGGAAGCCTACCAGTGTCTTTATCATGATGATAAAATAAATTCTAAATATCTATACGTGTTGATGTGTGGTTTTGGTTTTCTTCTCATGTGATGGATGTGTGGTGGGGGGAGGTGCAAAGGGGTGTGGGGGAAGGCATGTGGGTGGGTTTGGGGGGATATGGGATGCTGTGTGGGCAGGTATGGGGCAATAGTGGGGGGACTGTAGGTGTGGGGGGAATTTGTGGAGGGGGCCAGGAGGGGTGGGTCCCCTGGCTCCCACAGCGTGCAGCCCTGCCACACACAGTACATGGACTGCCCCCCCGTAGGGCCCCAGCTCCCCCCCAGAGGGCCCCAGCTCCTATCTCCTGCAGGATCCCAGGGACCCTGCAGTGCCAAAGCCTCCCCCCCACAGGGTTCCAACCAGCCAGTCCCCCTCAGGATCCCAGGCATCCTACAGGGCCACAGGGCCCCCCCAACAGAGTCCTAGCCACTCTACAAGGCCACAGTGCCTCTGAGCAAAGCCCAGAACTTACTCCCTGCAGCAACAGTGGGAGTGTGGTACTCAGAGCTCACTGCTGCCAGCCCTCCTGTGGTGCAGAGCAGCCCCAAGTGGCTCAGAGCCAGCACTGCCTGTGCCACTCATCAGGGACCAGTGCCACTTGCAGGGACTATGTGTTGTGCCAAGCTGGGTCCTGCCACCTTCGAACCAGCCCAGCCTGGCAGCCACACTGCCAGCAGGACCCAGCTTGGCTCAGCACACTGTCCCTGCATGCCACGCCAGGTCCTGCCTCTGGTGATAGCACTGCTTGACCCTCAGTGCCTATGGAGAGGAGATGCACAACGGGACCCATCCCAGCATGGCTCACTAGTCTGGCTTTGCACTGGAGTGGGACACATGGCTCCAGGAAGTGCGTCTCCTGTGCAAATGCACACTAGCTGTACAACTTGGCCCGGGTCAGGTAGGATTGAGCCGGCAGGGCACATTTCCATGGGGCTCAGGCACCTGAGCTTATTGGAAAACACACTCTGCTGGCCCAATCTGGCCTGGGCTGCACAGCTAGTATACAGTTGTACAGGAGCTGCATATCCTGCTCTGGTGCAAAGCCAAGCTAGTGAGCTGGGTTGGGCTAGGTCAGGTCCTGCCACATGCCACCAGCTCTGCTGCATGCTGCCAGAACTGCTCCAGCCACTTGCCACTCCCAACCCCCACTCCCGCTTACCACCCCTGGTCCCTGCATATCAGCCATGATGACTCTGAGGAGTTGCCACATGCCTGCTCCCTCCACCCAGTGGCTATGACACTGGTGGCAGCAGGCAAGCGGGGCTGTGTTGGGCTGTGACTCTGCTGCAGGCACAGTGGACAGTGACATGGTGCTCTGTGACCTAGGCTGCATGGATGCTGAATGGACCTAGCTCAGCCTATCCAAGGCTGTGCACTAGCGAGCTGGGCCAGATCCATTCAGCATGTACGGAGTCTGGGTCACACAGCACCACATCACTGCTGGTTGTGCCAGCAGCAGAATCACATGCATGATGCCTGTTGCCGCCGGCTCTGTGGGGGCTGGGTGGGGGGTAGGCATGTGGCAGCCCCCACACAAGCCCCTCCACAAATACACCCACATACAGGACATTCCCCCCCCACTGACACCACTCTCCACACCCCACAATATCCCCCTCCAGTCCCCATAGCCCCAACAGTCCTCTCCACTCCCAACACCTCCTGACATCCCCCTGCCACTCCTCACAGTCGACCATGCCCATAAACCCCTCACTCTACATCCCTAACTTGCCCTTGACACTGTTGGGGGCATCAGGAGCACCACAGAAATGCCCTAGCCAGAAACCAGAGCATCTCTCCTGGACTACCAATTCCTGGGTTGCCTCCAGGCACGGCCTGGGACCATGCCTTGGCCCATGATTCTGTGGAACATTTTTTTTTTTTACTCCTGGGGTCTAATTTTGCCCCCGCACTGCAAACTTGCAGCACAGGGAATGTTTATTCATTCCCTCATGTGCCTCTTGCAGTGTCGCAAAGAGCTTTGACTCTGTAAGGCACATGTGCATGCTTATGTGAATGTACCCATGGGAAGCTGCAGAACAGTGCCAGGATATGAGGCAAACCATCTGGATATGATATAAACCATCTACTTTGCCTAATCACCAGAATCCAGCACTTACACAGTTGGAGAGACCTGATTATGAGCAGCAGTCCTGGACTCAGTGGTCATGTCTACACAAGACACTACTGAGCAGTCATAGCTGCACATTTATTTAGTACTGGTATTAGCAAGTACTAAATAAATGCACAGTTACCAGAGTTACTGAAGAATAGCACTGGCAAACAACTTTTAGGGGACGCTACTGCACAGTACCCTAATAATACTCCACGGTAATGTATTATCACTGACCTGTGACATGCTACTGTACAGTATTTTTCAGCTACTGTGCAGTCAGCATCTCATGTAGATGCACCCAGTAAGTTAAATAGACATGCTGCAGCAGTCCCGAGCATATTAGGATTCCTGTTATTCATCTATTCTGCCTAATTCCAAAAAAGTGTGCGTGTGTGATGGATGTGTGCAAGATGAGGATCTCAATTCTTGGCAGCAGTCTGAGGTATTGGATATACTCTAAAACTGTCTACCATCAAATTGATGGTGTTGTTTCTCTTAATATGTATTGGTATGTAATAAAGTATCTGGCAGGTAATCTGATGTAATCGAGAGGAATTTCCATGGGCTAGAACTAAGCCACCGTAAGAAAACAAAGGGAGGCAGTGGGGAGAAAAGACTCAATATGCAAATAAAGGGTTCAGGTTGAGAATACAGAAAAAAATTATTTACCATAAATAATTGAAAAGTGGCAAAAATAGTCAGTGATATATCAGTTTTCATTTTTTTGTTTTTGATTGTGTTTTCTTTTCTCTTTCTTTTCTTCCTTTCAATTTTTTTAAGCTAACATTCTAAATTCTTCATTCTTCCTCCACAGTCCATCCGACTTGTTATCCCTCATGATATTTCCTCACAGTATCTACTGTCTTGATATCCTTTTACTTTCTTTCCCACATCATACCTTTTCCTATAAATGAATATGTGACTCATAAATTAAATAAAATATAAAATAAAATGTTTCAGATATTTATTCTTTTGTATCACTGAAAAAAATCTGATAATAGTGGGTTTGCAGACCAGCTTGTTGGATGATTGCCTTTCAAAATGTAAATACATGATTGTTTAATGGAAGATGTACAAGGTTTGAGAACTCTCCTGTTTTGATTAATATTGGCATTCTAATTCAAAAAAGTGAAAGTGTATCATTAAAGTGGGTGTTCAAATGCCTAATTATAAAATAGCATGCTATTTAAAAAAAATAAGTATTGCAGATTTAACTTTAGTTTATCCATTTTCTGTCTTTGTATTCCTTCCTTCGTGCTGAAATCTGGTTGCTTATCCAGAATCTATTTGAGAATACATGGGTGACTGGTGCTGTCTGAGCAACTTGCCAGCCGGGGGTAGAGGGGTCCTCTGGGATGAGTGCACAGACCGGAAAGTGACCGAAGCGTTCTCGGAAGCTTTACTCCTCAGCCAGCACTCACAGGTGGGGTACCTGTACTCCTGCCTGCCCCCCCTCCACTCCCCCGGCTGTTGCCTAAGCAGGGAGTACAGCCTGTCAGGGGATGCACCAGCACTCTTAGAGGGTGCATCCCTCCCGCCCATGCATCGCCACTATGACAATACCTAAATTTATATATATTTCATCCCTTAGAGCCATCCAAAGTTAACATATCTCATGTAAACTGTACCCACTACTACATTCAGTATATAAAATAGCATTTGGTGTTATTTAAAGAGAGTACATAATCAGAAGTGATTTTCAATTTGAAACAAACATTTTTTGCAATTTCACATGTTAAGTGAGACATAAAAAGAGGTACATCACTACTCATGTATCAAATCTCTTGCCAATTAATTGTCAAGACACCTTCTTTGTATAACTGCAGTACAAGTTAATCCCAGCCTTTTTACTTGGAAAAAAGAGGAAGAAATCTCTTTACACAGAGGCACAAAGTTGCATTCAAGAAAAACCTAATTAAAAGAAGACACACACATTTAATGACAAAAAAACAAGCCCACACCTTTCAGTGTGGCACAACAAACACAGCTGTGTCGCAACGCAGTTTTACATGGCTTTCAGCAATATTTAATAAACATTCACCTAGAATTTGAATCACAGAAAGGTTGCATCTAAATTCAGTTCAGGTAGCAGTATTAAAGGATTTTCAAATATATGAGAGTTCCATTTAAATGCGCCCTAAAACAAAAATGTATGCCTTTTGCATGGCCTTTTTTGCATATTCATATAGGATTTGAACAATTTTTAAACACATTGGTGAGAAACTTCATATTACAGAAAGATAATCCAATGTCAATCTTTGTTATTGGAGAAAATAAAAATTTTGCTGAGACAGAAAAGCCAGCATTCAGAAATGACAATGAAATACATATTAGACACAGCTACATGTGCTCTTTAATGTGTAGCAGACTATTTTACTGTACATTAAAGCATCACATAAAAACAAGACATCACTACTGTACAGTAAAATAGTCTACTGCACATTAAGCATCACTAAAAAATCGTGCAAATATGCTTTTCCACATAAGCACAGCCTAATATGTTTTAATTTAGTGCATCATATTGAAGTTACTAAATTTAGCGTGCATTAGAAAAGGTACATTAATGCATGTGTAGACATGCCCTGTACTGTCATCTTGGCGTGTGTGAGAAAAAGAATTTAATGCAAATTTAAAGATAATTTGTGTGCTCCAAGAGTAGGTCTGACATTTTTGCTACAAATAAAATAATAGCATCTGTCAGTCCATTTATTTTTCCAAAACTTTAACTCTAAAATTTTTTGTTTCTTTTGCCTATGAGCAATTCAGCTCAATATAAGGCAAGGAGGGGAGGATTCTGACTGTATTATCCTATATATATGTAACTGTTTATGGCTACGTAAATATATATTATGACTTTTCATAACTACATAAATTTATTATGACTTTTAAAAGAGGACCACCTTGTTTAAGGGGAAAAAAAAGCAATCATTTCCACATCTTAGCCATGCATTTTTAAGGTATACAAGCAATCGCCTGGGGCAAACAATGTAAATCTTTGTTCGGTACTGAAGGAGTTAATTATTTTGATATTTAAAGTATCATATGTTGCATCTGAGTTACCATTAAAAAAAAAAAAATTTCTTTTCAATCATAAGCACCATATAATTATGCTTTTTAATGTGGTCTAATTCTGACTGGACCTGTTTGGGCTCCAGTCCCTGGACACCTAAGCAATCCTTGAAGAAGAGATTGAATGCTAAGACTGCTCATTTCCATCTGAGTGCTTTAACCACTGTGCTACACAGTCAATCTTCCTCTTGATTGCCCTCCTGGTCCTTTAAATCTTCAGTTCTTTCTGCACAGTGGTCCATATATCAAAGGAAGCATATAAAGAACTCTACATTAGCATGTATTTTAGGATTAAGGTGGCCTTGTGGGAGGTGGGAGATATAGATTATACCCTTGTCAGGCTATGGCATGCTAGAAATCAGATCTCCCACATACTGAGTGAGTGCTTTCATCGCTACGTTGTTCATCTGATAAAAAGCCATCACTATCTTGTCTCCCTATAGTATGAAGGAGTAAGAAAGCAGGGAGAACAAGGGGTGTTGCTAAAAGGAAAAGCCGTAAACCCTGCTCAGCCTTTTTTTTCTTTTAAAGATAGGCTGCAGGCAGCTACCCTCAGGAGAGATGTCTGGACTTGCAAAGCTAATTGACCCCTAGGCTAAGTACAGACAGTCAAAAAGCCTGAAGCTAAATCAGTTCAATCTTGGCAGATTAATTTAAGTGTGGGTGCCTAGCTCTTGATGTCCGGAAGGACATGGGACAGGGAAACCTTGGAGAACCCTCCTGGGTCATTGGGGGAGAACTAGATGGCCCAGTAAGGGCCGATTGTGTTCCTTACCACTTGGCAGAAGCACAGGTGGCAACAGGAGAACACCAAAGGTAGCAGATGCAGCAGCAGCCATGCTTTAGAAGTATCTAAATTGGTAAAGTCTGATACTACATCCATCCAGGTTTATCTTAAACTTGTTTTGGCTCCTGTATTTTGAAAGTATATATGTGCACTGAACTTCTGTTGCGTTACAGATTGAAACCAGTTTCCAATCACTTATAGCAGTCTACTCTATGTGTCCCTAACCCTAGTCTCCAGAGGGAGGCAAACGAAAAATAACCCTTTGCATAGTATTTCCTAGGTGGCTTCCTGTCCAGCAATAAGGATCTTTTGGAATCTGCTGCTGTGCCTAACTCTACCCAGACTCAATATACAGTAGAATCTATACCCTGGATTTTTTAATTGTATTCTGGGATCAGACACCTAAATTTAGACACTGTAGTATCTAGATTATAGGCTTTTAGGCCTATTATTAGATCTAGCTTTAAATAGTCTATCCTGGGTTGTTTTTTTCCTACCTCTATTCAACTTTGGAACGTATCTTTAAATCTGCAGTTTTGTCAGTTGTCCTCTTTTATTTTGAATACTTGTGCTGGATGTGCTAAATTATAGGTGAATTAAAGTATGCATTTAAATAAATATGAATGGGTTGTAGATTGATTAAATCATTTTTCCATTTCTCTTGGACAACCAATAGTACTTCATTCTTCAGTATCTGAAGTTTCTCTTTGAAACCTGCTTTAAAAAAATTTAAAAAGGCTTTGAAATGGGAAAAAAAAGTCTATTCAAAATGCATTTGCACTGCAAAGACTAAAAATATTATTTTTTTCCTGTGATAAATAAGGATTTTCTCAGGTAGAGGAGTCTTGGTTTCAACCTAATCTCTATGCCCAGTTACAAAATTTGGACCATGAAACTACATTAATAAAATGCTGTTTTACACAGCTGTCAGCACTGACTAATGTCTCACCTAGAATTTACTGTAAGTTGACATTTAAAAGGTGTGTCTGGGCATTTACTATACCATTATATAGTCTCTAGTAAAGAAAAGTAGAAAAAAAAAACAACAAACATGCCTTTGTTGCAAAGAATTCATTTGGAAAAAATGCTAAAAGAGAGAAAATTAATTTGTTTTACTGAAAACTGATATTGCTAAACATATTACTTTTACCTAGTAATATAGGTATAAGACTATGTCTAATTTTTAGGATCATTTCATGTTCATTAAATTAGTATGTTGCTCTCTAATTTCTTCTTTACAAAATAGAAACGTTCTGATTTGTCATTTTCCCGTTAAAAACTGTTACTCAGTCTTATTTTCAATAAAACATTTATAAAACCCCTCTATTTCATAATAATCTGAGTTTTCATAAAGTATAATGAAATTGTATTAAAGTGGCAACTTTAAATTAAAGTAAGAAAGTCAAAATAATGGTTGTATTAGGAAGTAGTACTAGGAAATGGAATGTCTTATTTAAGAGGAGCCTACTGGTAGGCATAAAAACAGACCTGTCACTAGAAGAAATAGTTCAACAGAAGAGTGGCTCTAATGTCTCAGATGGGGTGACTTGGAAGTTTTAGGGAGTTTATTTTTTATTTCTGTTCTTGAACTCTGTAAGCATAGTTTTTCACAATGTAAAATTCTAAATAAGCAAAGAAAAGATTAATTTCCCTTAGATCACAAAAGAAAGGGGGGAGCCACTTCTTAAAATATTTTAGTACCATTCCTTCTTTTAATTCCAAAAGTTCTCTTCTCATCAGTCATCCTTAGCACCATCTCCAGGCCAAATCTGAATAGATCACTTAATTGTAACTGTCACAGGGGGACAAAAGTGGAGGCACCAAAGCAGCCTCTTGCTGTGGGACCTGAGGCAGGACTGACGCAGAACAAGAGATAAAAAGCCCAGAAAAGAGGGTGTACTTACCACCCTCAGGAAAAGCAGAGCCATGCCGAAAAGGGCTGCTGGTATGGTTCATCACCTGCTTTTATTGGCTGCTGGAAATGGCGTCAACAGATGATGTCAGCAAAAAAACTGCCACCCGGCAGATTTAAAAGCCAGCTGTGGGGAAATGGGGGCAGCAACAGAGCCAGAGGGTAAAGCTACTCCCTGGGCTGCAACTCAGCAAGGCCGGCAGGTAAAAATGGGCTGGACAGAGACCCACAGGTGGGGTCTTGACCACATTAAAAGGATTGCACACTCGGCTTGGTGGGGCAGCCAAGCCAAGGAAGGATGGCATTGGGAGATCTTAAGGACCATAGATGCCAGACCCATGAGTGGGGTGGGCAGAGGCCCATACCCCGATTATCCTTTTTCTTCCTTTTTTGTTTTACTTTATTTTGGAGGGCACATGGAGCCTGGACCAGGGAAGGGCCCTCCAAGGGACCCTGGGTCAAGAAGGAAGACTGAGGCAGCACAGCAGAAACCTCGGAGGCAGCACAGACACAGGGACTATGTCACACCTCACTGTCATCTGGGGCGGACAAGTCATTTAGGGACAGGCAAGGAGAGAAGGGGATGAACAAGGACATCACAAGAGGACAGGCCAGCGACCCATCATCTGGCAATCCTGAGGGCTGGTGCATATCTGGGGTGTAGGGGAGGTGGAGCCCCAAGAACACCCACAAAGGGCAGGACCCAGTCCATGAGAATCCATGAGGAGGAGCCCCAGCACTGAGGAAAAGAAGACCAAATCGTGGCAGGTGAGTGTCGGGGCTCTCTCAGGGTGGAATGCGACCCAACACCCAGGTCCTCAGGACATACCCCTCGGACGGTATTGGATTTGTGCTTGAAGGCTTCTAGACAGTGCCTATACAAGACCATGTGGGTGCAGTAACAAATTACAGATTAATTTGCTTTAAGTGCTTTGGTGGCAGCTATAATAGCACAGACTCTTATAAAGGGCATCTTAACTTGAGCTGAGGCCTCACACTGAGAGAATGGAGCTGGTGTCTGGCCTTTTAGCATCGTTCCATTTTGACTGACTGAGTGATCCACTATCCAGCCTTTCTCCCACACTTATCCACCTCCACTGATGAACTGCTTCCTCATGGCTTGAACTCTCCTCCCAAACTTCTACTGCTGTCTTCAGATGTCCATACCTTTTTTTTTTATCATCATCTTCAGTCACTATATATTTCCCTGTGATATATAGAACTCTTAGATGGAATACTATCCCTGGATCGCTTGGGAGACAAAGCTAGAACTCAAGCATTTTGCAAGCCTGTTTTCCTACTTGCTCATAGGTCTTTCCTGTTTTCCTTTTTTTATTTATATGCTTTCTTTTTATTTAAACTATTTGATGCAATTGGTGAACAATAGCATGTCTACTTGCACACAAACTAACAAAACTCCAACTCATTACCTATCTGCAGAAAGGAGCATTTAAAAAAGAATAAGCTAACATCTATTTGCTTAATAGCTAGTGTATAAATGTAATCCAACAGCAATTGACAGTAAAATTGTTTTCTCTCAACATTTACTTTGAACCACATATATATAGTAAAATGCATACTGCCTATTTGTTATATTGCCATATTTCTTGCAGAACAAATTATGGGGATATAACGAGTATAGTCTCAACTATATATTTCACATGTATAACAATAAATTATGAGCATATGAAAAATTGAACACAGATATTTTGTTTATGGACTGACAAACCAAAACAAAGGGAATAAGAATGTATATAAGGTGTTGAACTTGAGATTCTAGTAGCCATTTGGATTTACCTGTGGGCATCTGTAACTGCCAGCAGCATGTGTCACTAGGCCATGGCTGAGTACACCCTGCCCACATATTCCAAACCTACAAGTACCCCAGTGAAGATACTCCAGATCATTCCTTTATGCCCACTCTTGAGATCCTAATTTTTAGTATGCTTGGAAGTGGTTACTGGTAATGACCTCAGAGTGTTTTTACTGGAGTCTTTCTGCATTTAGAATATGAGAGCAGGAGCAGGTGGAAAGGAAATAAGCAGTAACATCCTGACCAGGGCATGGTGCCATGTAGAAGTGTAGACATGCCCTGTAGATCAAGGAAATGTTGTCCAATATATGGGACAGATCTAGAAAGTGTGGGCTCTTTAAGTGTAATAATTTTGTTTTTATTCATGTATAGGAATAATCCAGGATAAGCAGTTAGGTACATATCTCCTCTCAAAGACTTGTTAGTATCTACTAACAAGGGTTTGTAGCAGGGTTTAAGTCTCCTGGGGGTCTTATTCCAGCAGTCTTACTCAGAACACATCTACAAACAGACAGACTCAGGCCCCTCAAAAAGATCTTTTAAAGTTCTATCATGGTAGTACCTATGAAAGAGCCTAGCATTTAGAAAAACAAAGGGATTTCAGGCCCTCCTTAGCCTGAGACCATTCATATCCATATCTTCCACTTCCCAGGAGTGCCCAAACCACCAGGCTATAGGCTAGGCTCAGGGATTATGGAAACTCTCCACTAGGCTTGTGCACTATTATTTAGAAAGGAACACTTTACTGATGGTCCTCTTAAGCCTCATGACTATAGCTTACTGGTTAGGGCACTTTTCTTGGAGGTGAGAGGTATAATTGAGCCTAGTCATTTCTTCTACTCCCTGGAAAGATGCTCCAACCATTAGGACCGTATATAGAAAGTGGACACCAACAGCTTTTCTAGCTGTTTTTTCCTCCTGTTTTTTAAAAGAAAAAAAAGGATGTTTTTGTCCATTCTATGAAAGAACTATTGTAGCTTTCCCTCCTTTGGAGAGGACTCTGGCCTTGGAATCCTAGCTTAGGCATTTGGCTCTAAACACATACTGGGGATTCAAAGAACCCAGAGCATCTTGTATATCAGTATCCCCAGGCTTCAAAACAATGGTTGGGGTGCTTTATCGAAAGCTTGTTGCATGAACTTTGCTTAAAGTACCCCCACTGCCATTTTGAAGCACAGGAATGCTGATACATGAGACATGGAGATGGAGGCTGGCTGGAGTGCAGTAATTACCATGCTCTGCTCCAACACACGGTAACTGCAGCATGTCAGAGCAGCCTCCCGGCTCAGGCACAGGCACCCTAAGAATCTGAGCTTTAGGGACCTCAGAACATGTTTACTCCACCCTGCTTTTGAAACCACTGCCAAAAAAATTAGCACCCGCTCTCATTCTGTATCATTCAAACAGTGCGGCAATCTGGAGAACAGCAAGAAGCAAGTGCAGGCACATCCTAAGTCTTTTATCTGAACTAGCCTATATGTCTTAACACAATAAAACTATTTAATTTGGTTCAGTGAAATGAGACTGTAAAATACAGTTTAATGTACAATATTATAATTTTATCTGACAGTTCTGAAATATGCAAATACATTCATATTTATCATACTGCCACATGCTATATTTTGTTTTCAAAGTATATCTATAAAATTATTTCAGTTAGCAGTTAAATTCCAATAAAACAAATTCAAATGCAGTGTAAATGGACAGTGATGAAACATGAATATATCAGTTGTCATGTATGCTATAATTGCAACAGAATACCATCCATTAAGTTCACAGAGAACTACAGTTGATCATTTACAGTGGTAATTCTGTAGTTAATATTAATATAGTACCTAATTACTCTGGTACAAATCATACTGACATTGAAGTAAAATAAACAAAACTCTCATAGATATTAATCAGTTCAGTGTCAGGCCCTTTGTGCTCCAGTGAACCGTATTTCCATCTTTCCTCTTAAGCATTTCTACTTAAAGGCTGCATCTACATGAGCAGCGGACTGCATAGCTGTTACTGCGCAGTAATTTAGTACTTGCATTGATGACTTGAAATGTGCCAGATCAACCCTCAGGATCTCAATATTGTGCTGTTAGACAGGAGGGTGCGAAACAATGTTATATACATACATGCAAACTACACATACGTCACTATGAGTTCACATACACGTACACACACAAACACACACATCTGTGGCTGCGTGTGAACACTAGGGGGCATTTGGGGGAATATAGTGCTCGTGGTTACTTATGGTCAGGGTGCCTTTGGGGTTACCTTGGGTCAATTGGGGTTGGAGTTACTGGAGGTCATGGTGCCCCAGGGTTACTCAGGGTCAAGGTGCCCTGGGGTTACTCATAGTCACTGTGGCTTGGGGTTAATTGAGGCCCTCAGGTTACTCAGGGTCACCTGGTGCCAGGGTAGAAGCAAGGGAAAAAGCCTGGTGGCAAGGAGGAGACAGCTGGGAAGCAGAAAGGCAGAAAGCTGGGAGATTGGGGATGAAAGGAGGGTCAGAAAGCTGGGAGGTCAGAACTGGAAATTCAGAGGCTAGGCTAGCAAGTAGGAAATCATTCAAATCACTGCTAGTAGTAGCCTTTGTTTCTAATTCTCCTGAGCTGCTGGAACTGTCAGACCCCAAGGCAGAAAGCAGGCCAGTTCTAACAATGCTGCCTTGCCTTTTATGCTGTTTTTCTATCCCTCCCCACAGAGCACAAAACAGCCAGTGAAATTTTGCACAGCCCTATTAGAACTCATAGCCTAGGTGCTATGATATTTGATTTTAGGTGCCTGGCTTTCAGAGAGGAATCTGAAGCCAAGAGCCAGGTTCCTCTGGTGCCCCAGAGGTAAGTCAGCCCATTCCCAGATGGTCCCAGGTGGCGGGAAGGCATCACGGATGGTGCATCAGGCACTGGAAACTGACCGAACACAAGCTTCCTCGAGCACACTTGGTCTCCCAGCATCGCATGCACTGTTGGATTGGGATGGGTGCTGCCTGTGACCTGGGGCAGCACCCACACAGCTAACACCCCACCTGGGCAGCCACAGGGGGTGCAGCTTCCACAGAAGGAAGCACTGGGCCCACCCATAGCTCAGGCACTGCGTGACCTGGTGGCAGCTCACAAGGGCAGGCTCTGCGGAGGAAAAGAAAAGAGCAGTGAGGAGCCTGTTGGTTTGTTGTTTTTTTTTTCCAGTGGACCCTGCCTACCTCTCCCATGGCTGGGGGCAAGCTGCCAGCAGTCCCTGGGTTGCATGGAGCCCTGGTCCTTTCCTCTGCAGCAGCAGTGCCCCCCAAGCAGCACCTGCCTGCTAGCAGCCTGCCTTAACGGCCCTGGAAGGGTGCCACCATCTCAAAGGGAAGGACCGGGGCCTACAAGCAGCTCGCCCCCCTGCCACAGGAAATGTGGGCAGGCTGTAAGAGGAAAAAAAAAGGTTGGGACCCTCACCACTTTTTTTTGTCTGATCAGAGCCTGCCTGCATGAGCAGCCACCAGGCTGCACAGCCCCTGAGATGCTGGAGGGGCGGGGGCAGTCCTTCCCACCATGGTGACAGTGACCCCTGCAGCTGCCTGGGCAGGTTTCTAGTGGGTGGGTGCCACCCAGGGAGGGTAGTCACCATGGAGGGAAGGACCAGACCTCCCCACACCTCACGGCCTGCTAACTGCCTCCACCCCCAGCTGTGGGAGAGGTGGGCAGGCTCCGGGGGGGGGGGGAAGAGAAGGATGAGGCCCCTCACTACTTTCTTTTTTTTCTGATGGAGCCCACCCATGGCCAGGGGCCAGGAGTGAGCTGCCAGTGGGCCATCACTGTTCCGTAACAACGACAGAAATCCCTACATTGAAACAGTAGGCTTTTAATTGACACAATTAAAAATCCACCAATTAAAAACCCACTGTTTCAATTTAGGTAAAGCTAGACCATATACAAGCGGTCAAGCTCACTGTCTCAGTCCCACAGGAGAGTCTTCTAAGCATAAGTGGACAACAGCAGCCCTACCACAATGCTTTTGAATGAGAGAGGCCATGTTCATTGTGCTTTCTGCAGAACTCAAAGTTCTCAATATCTATTAGGTTTATTCAGAGCTTTGAGTGGTTATATGATGCTTTCTCTAGTTTTTTTGGTTTTCTATCAGGTTAGTCAAGATCTTTATATCTACCTGGTCAGAGCTGGGCTGCTGTGTGTGCATGCAGAACTGTCAGTGCAGATGGAGATGTTTTAAGGAAACTTCAGATCAGGGGTCTAATGAGAGCCAGGGGTTGTTGAATGGATATCTTTTTAAAAGTCTTTACTGAGGTAGCTATAGTTTTTTATGTACCTTTTCTGGGGGAGGCGTGGGGGGGAATCTGCTCCCTTTTGACTTGTAAGGTTTGTGCTTATCTAACATGGGAAGAGAAACTGCATCATGTGCCGATTCTAATTGAATTATTTGGTATGATGCAGGAATTATGGAGTGAAACTGGTCTGTATCCAACTATAGAATCATAATGGTGCTTTCTCGCCTCAAAAACAAATGCATCTGTAAACTAACACAACTTATCGGTTTTGCTGGTTGCTGATTATGCACCACAAACAGTTTAATATCATTCTGTAGAAATAAAAATAAACATTGGCAGTAAATTTGAATAATGATATATTTGAGGAAATTGTGACCCACTCACAGGCATCCTGCACTCATTAAAAGGAGCTAAATTTACTATGTAAACTATTCACTGCAAACTGTTTCCTCAGCTAAAATAAATAATAATTCCATGCAGAGTAGATCTGCATTTTTTGACAGGTTTGCATCACAAAATGCTGATTTAACAGAATTAAAATGTTCTGTAGAAACATGTCAGTTCCATCCAAGCTTTTGATGAAAACCTGTCGGGTAGACCAGCTGCCATCCCACCTGACTGCTTGTCTGATTTACTGCCAGCCTGCCTGCCATGGATGTGCTTTCAGGCTTCAGGGATTATGTTCTTCCCTACGCAATCTGCTTGGTGCACCACTGGGCAGCATGCTTCTTTCTCTCCATGTAAAATGGATAACTAGAACCAGAATGCCTGGAGAGTGGGATAGTTTGCTAGGCAGGGGATCCCAGAGGCCATATTTAGAAAAAGTGAAATATAATTGTTGTCTAAGTAAGAGGAACATTTCACTGTTTCTGAAATTAGATATATTAGCATTTTAGTCCTGTGAAAAATGTTAGTTGTTGAGTCTTGGTATATCAATATGGGCATCTTTATGTGTGCTCCAGGGTGACATGGGGGTGGATCCAAGAGCCTCTCTAATTAAAGCACCTGCAGCACCATGTTTATTCAGCACTCCACACTTCAAAATGGTGGTGAGAGCACTTTAACTAAAGCTTGTTCAACAAGTTCAACAAGTTTCAACAAGTGACTTGATTAATCAAGTCTGCTCCGACACATGCTAATTAGAGCAGAGGTCCATCATGTGTATAGGTGTCCTATGAGTCTTGGTAGTTTGAAATGAGTCAGCCGTGTGATGCATCTGCACAAAAGGCAAATGCAGTTTTGAGTTGCATCAGTAGAAGTATTAAGTGAAAGACACAGATGTTAGTGCCTCTGTACTCAACACCAATCAGGTCACATCTGGAGTATTGTGTGCAGTTCTGGGCTCCACATTTTAAAGAGGATGTGGACAAATTAGAGAGGATCTATAACTAAGTAACAAAGACGATGAAGGGCTTGGAAAGCAGGTCATATGAGGAGATGTTGAAGGAGCTAGGCATGTTTGGCTTGCAGAACAGTCACTTAAGAGGAGACATGATAGTCTTCAAATACTTGAAGGATCGTCATAAAGAAGTGGGAAAGCATCTTTTCTCTCGCTGCAGAGAGGAGGACACAGATGAATGAATTGAAGTTGCAGCAAAGTTAGTTTAGATGCATATCAGGAAAGAAACTTCTTCACTGTTAAAATAGTGAGGCAGTGGATTAGATTATCAAGAGAAGTTGTGGACCCTCCATCACTGGAGGTGTTCAAGAACAGGTTGGATAGCCATTGGTCAGGAATGATCTAGGAATAACTGTGCCTCTGTTCTACTGTGGGTGTATCTCATGCTTCTGGCTCTCCTCGTGATCTCCCCCTCTCCTCCCACAACACTTCCCACCTTTCTACTACATGTGTCAGGGTGTTCTTAAGCCTTCCTCAGAGGCACTGGATGTTGGGTGAAACCAAGGCTGGGGATTCTGACTATGGTGTGTGCCTGCTGGGACTAAAACTGGAGGTTCCTGGCTAGGGAATCTTGCCCCAGTGCTCAGGGTCAGATCGATCAGTATATGTTGGTTTAGGAAGGAATTTTACCCCATGGTCAGATTGGTGTTGTCACAGTGGGGTCCTACAGGAGGCCGTGATCTCCTGAAGGCCCTCTACCAGTGCCAAGTCCAGCACCCTCAAATTCTCGCCCACCACGTCTTGATCTTGAATATATATGGGAGGCTGCCCTTATACCACCCTGGCCACGGTGTATCGGGACCTCTGTCCCCGTGATCTCCCAACCCCACCAAGGTGTCTCCCTGTGCAATGGTGCCTTCCAGGCATCCTGGCCTTAGGGCCACGCGTGGCTCTGACCAACCCCTAATATCACGCCGCAAGCCTCACAGGTGTCCTGGACATTGGTGTGTCTGCAACTGCACTCGCTCTCTTGGGCCTTCTCTGTCTTCTCGCCTGCTCCGGGCTGTCTCAACAGTGCCCCCTCTCCAGGGCCACTTAGCTGCCCACTGGTCTTCTCGGCCCACTGCATGGCTACCCTCTGCTAAGGCCGGGCATACCATGCTGCTATCCCCTTTTGGATCGGGGATCACCACAGCACTTGCCCTTGTCTAGGAGGTGATTTGCTGCTAACCCCTGTCTCTCCTGGGGTCCACCGCAGCATCCAACTGCTGGCCAGGGTCTTCCAACCCCTTATAGCCTCACCCAAACCATTTGTGTCAACAACAACCAAAACACAAGCCCCTGGCTATAACTTAAACATAAGGCACCTGGCCATAACAACACAAGCCTCCCAGCTATACCTTAGGCTCATTGTTCTAGCCTCTGGAGCTCTTGTGAGCTTCCCCCACATTGGTGTCTCCCAGAGCTCCTGCCCCTCCAGCTGCTGGCAGAGAACTGCCATCCCTGGCTCTGGCTCTGGGCTTTATACCAGCCAGACCCTGCCCCTTAGGGTCAGATGACCCCCATTAGTTGCCCTAGCAACTCACAGCTGGGCTCATTGTCACACTTCTGGGGCTTTCCGCAGCAATCTTCCTCTCTCTAGGAGCGGGGCAGTGAGGTGCGCCGTGACAGGTATGGACTGCAGGGGTTTTTGCCTTATTCTGTAGTAGGGGATGTGGCCCTCTACCTGGGATTTCTTGAGAATAAACTGGCAACCTTTTCTAGAAGCAGGACATTGGCTGCTGTGATTTCCCTGCTTTACCTGTGGCAGGTTAGGGTAAGGGTATTACGTCTTATTATGTCAGGGTTGACAGTAATATTAAACAGAATTTAGATTAGGGATTATATAAGATGTTTTGGATAGGGACAATAATGCCTGAGTCAGGGGGTTGGACTAAATTGGATACTCATACTTCTCTATGGTTCTATGATTTTTTTTAACTGTTTGTTCTAATTTCGGATGAAGAGTTTTTGAAAATGCAAACTCTTTTCTAGACTGGAAACTCTGTTTCTTGGCCAATTCCATTAGCATTTTTTATCCAAGGAATTCAAAGTACTATACAAACCTATCTTTACAACTTTCCTGAGAGATAAAGAAGTATAAATCCTTATTTTACTAATAAGAGGGGAGCAGACACTGGGATTTTTGAGGATGTCTGCTAATTTAGGGCTCTTTTGGTGTTGCTTATCCAAATCGAAAGCCTCCTATGATTCATCCCTAATTAATATTGTAATATTATGAACATTAGAAACACCATAGAACAATATATGGATGATACACTGAAAAAGTTATATAAAATAACAAATATTGAACATGCTTCATGCAGTTCAAAAACAAACAGCCTCCCCTTGACCCCAATCTGCAGTCTCTAACTGGGTGGTAGTGGGTGCTATAAGGTCAATGCTGATAGCAGTGAAATGTGAATGAAGGGGGAAAAGGTCTTTTCTTAGTGGCTAACACGCTTATTTTCTGTTCGTTCCTGTCAAGAACATGCCAGCAGGCATTTGCAAACTCCAGATCTTAAAACCTCATGTGTTGCGACAATTCTCTAAACAAACCAGAGACTGGGATGTACAGAATCTGTCCTTGCTGTTAGAAATGGCTAATCAGAGTACACACCACATTGCTAAAACATGCTATACTTTGTCTTTCTGGGTTATCCACCTTACTGTATAATATAATTACTCTTAATTTGGCATCAGTTAATCCTTGGATATGTGATGATGTCTATGCCTGATGCATGATGATATCTATGTATCATGATGTCTGTTTGACAGTCTATTCCATATATATGATCTGATTCTATGACACTTCTTTGTTTCATCTTTTGGCCTCTGTAGGCAGTCTTTCACTTTTGCAGTTCATTTGCAATGATTACTTTAGCCAACAGAACTATTTTAATATGTTTGATGGTGACGATCATGATGATGTCAGTTCAAGTTCAGGGAAATTTGTATTTCCTAAATTTGTAATCTCTAAAGGCTTTCCTCATTGGTCACAAAAAATAGTTGCAATTTTTGAGTATTTATAGCTGAATATTATGATGCTAAGTGAACCACACATATTTGCCAATGGAAAATAATGTGTGTATTTTCTTGCCTCCAAACTCCTGATCATGGGGGCATGATTTAGCAGGTGTAGCACATATTAAGTGTTTAGTAAACTTCACCAGTTATACTTCCTGAATGGAAGCAGCAAAAGAAATTAAGTCAATTTAGAGTTTTAGTCTGCAAAATACATAATGTAAAGAACATCAAAAACTTGTTAACATCTGCCATTTAGATTTCCAGCATTTTTACATACTTCATTTGAAATATTCCAGTTGGATTCATAGAAACAATAACTTAATTAATATAATTCTTCCCATGCTTACAAACTCATCTGTTGTAACAAATTATGGGCTAAATTCTGTCCTTGAATAAAACACTGTGGTGTAATTAGTGTTAATTGTTACAGTTGTTGCTAATTATAAGGTAAATATGTCATCTAACACTGAAACAGGCTTTTCTATGATGTATTGCCAATTCTCATGATTTTACTGAGTCACATTTTTAAAATTATTTTTAAAGCTCCAGCTCTTGGAATCATTTGATTACATAATATTTCAGTTTCTAATATACACTTTCTGAGACACTCTATTTTTTGTATTCTTTGAGTTAGCAATTATGTATTAATTGGTATTGTAATATTGGTGTGCCGATAGAAATTTTTGGGGCCAATACAAATGGACAATTTGTAGGGAGCCATATCGACCGATACCAATCCAATTCCAATATGCAGCCGCACAGCTTAAAGACCGGTGTCAAGCGGATAAGTCTAGTGTGGGAGAACGGATGGGGGAGGGAAGGGATGTGGGGGGCATATCAAGGCCTCCGCAGTGAGGAAGGAAGTGGTGTTGGGGCTCGGGCTGAGGCAGGTGCTGCTCAGCCAGGGTAGGTGGTAGCAGTCCTGGGAGGGGACTGCAGGGGTACTGCAGCCACCCAAAATTTGCCATAGCCCCCCAAACCCCACCACCTAGTGCCTCTGTCCACCCTGACTACAGCCTGGCCCAGCCCCCCCCCCAGCCTACAGCAGCAGCCTACCCTTGCCCCTCAAGCAGATCTGGGAGCACATGCCTTCCCAGGGTGTGCACAGTGGTAGGAACCACCTCCCTGCTGGGACCCCAGATTTTTTTGCTCAGGGCTCCTTCCTGCCCTGGCTGAGCAGCACCTGCCCCAGCCCCTAGCCCCACTTCCTCTCTCACCTCAGAGCCCTCAATCTGCCCCCCACTCTCCTTCCTTCCCCCCACCCTTCCCCCAAAACAGACTTACCAGCCAGATGCTGCTCTCCAAGCCACCAGGCTGTGCTCCTGGCTGCATGCACAGGGCATGTATTGGCCACTTTATCGGCCATATCAGGCAAAAAAAAAAGCAGATTTCTGTTGCTGTCAATTTTCTCTATATTGGTGTCAATCTGATATGGGACCGAGGTATCAGTGCACCTCTAATTAATATCCCGTCTTAAATACATACACATATATATTCCTTTCAACCATATTCCTCAATACGAAACATAATTAGAATACTAGAAATAATATTCTACCTACTAAAAAAACACTAAGTCAAGTCTTTCATGTCATTTATAAATAGTTCCTAACATCATGGCCATCCCTTGGCTACAAGAAAAAAATGTATGTGATGTTCAGAGTCTGGCCAAAGTCTGTTTCATTCAGCATCTGTGGTCTAACTCAGCATCATTATGTAATGTGAACATCTTCACACCATAGCTAACAGCTCTAAACAGCTCTCATGAGAGGTCCTTACAGGTACAATTCCCTAGCTAAACATAAGCAATTATAGTAATAATAATCAATACTAACATAATGCAAAATTTTAAGTGCATATAAACAACCTGGAATGGCCCCCCGTAACAAGGTACTTACCTGTTCCTTTCTGAGCAGAACTTTTAAACTCCCTGCCAAAGTGGGGAATCAAATAACCTGACTAACTGAGCCCCAGGAGGGGCTTTGCTTGTAACAAGGCTGGCCCTAGAAACGTGTGGCTTCCAGTATGTCCAGGGCTCTGTTGTCTCTCTTCTCCATGCTTCAGGTAAGTTTTGTCCCCTCCCCCCAACATTGTTTCAGGCCATTTCCAGCCAAACTGCAGTTTTCTGGGGCTTTGGGGAGAAATGCTTGCATTTCAGGCTGAAATACCCAGAAGTCCAAATTATAGTGGTCCCTAATGATCATTGAATTGGTGGTAATATGTTATAGTAAAGCTCTCTCAGAAGAATAATAGCCTAGGATGAGTGTAGAGTATTGTTTTTGTGCTTTGATAGAACTGGGATTTTTTTCCTGTTCACAAACTTGTGCTTTCACTTGACTTGGCTTGTATTTTTAGCATGTACAACAGGCCTTTATAGCATTCTCAATTATCACTTGCTTACAAAACACAGCTTCCATTCTTAAATGTTTATAAAGCAACTTTGTCCCTTCTCTTGATTTCTAAATTACTTTCATGCATCATTTTAAACCTACTTTCTTGTAACACATTTTGCAGTTCTGAGAGATTCCCCTTAAAGTGTCTGGATATATATTGTGCGAGTCACCCTGTTCTAATAGCCTTAATTACTTTTTGCAGGTTCTCAATCTCGGCTGTAACTGTGGCAATCACTTTTCTACATTTATCTGATACCAGATCATCAGACTGACATGCACATAATCTAGCTGTGGACTTTGCTGAGCTATACTTTTGTCAAATGCTTTAGAGGATGTCTGTGAAACTATCAAATCTGTCCTCAGATTGTATTCAACTTGTGAATCACAATTTTGTAGCTGGAGAAAAATAATTATTTTCAAGACCATGTTTGCCAAGCCCCATTTGGCAATAGCAGTGACTGATTTATGGTCAGTTTCAGCCAACTCAGGTATCCCACAAATAAAAATAGAATTTTTTATACCCTTTGCTTGCAGATACAGTGCGAAGTACTCTTTAACACTTCTTGAGTTGTCCTCCGTGTTTTGGAGAGTTTCAACTCTGGTGGGCACTGAACTTCCCTGTTCTTCCATTTGCAATATTTTTCTTAGTTAATTTTATTCATGAACATCCAAGTATTTGGATGTATACTGGTCCGGGTGTCTTGTTTCAAGGTTGCCTGTTATGGTCTGGACAAAATCTCTGTAGTGTATAAATTTGATGATATCACATTTTGAGCTTAAACTTAGCTGCTGACTATTATGATTTAATTGTCATTCAAACTAGCTTTGTTGGCTGAATATTATAAAATGGCTATGCAGACATCAAATCAGTAAATGATCTCTGCAAACCAGATCATTTTTGCTGAATTAATATCTTAGTGAATAATACAGACCAAACATAATCTTCAGAATAAAATTAACAGTTGTGTAGTTTTAGCTATTTTTAGTGTTTTCATAAATGCCTTACCTAGACATCATCTTTTTGCTTTATTTTTTTTCGTAAAATCAAATTCAAACCTTTTCTTGTGTTTTATTCATCACCTAGACAATCTTAGCAGTATATACTGAATTGTTAAGCAATTATAATGCTATTTGGTAATGGATATCTATATAGCATTCTTCTGGCAAAGTAAAGGGAGAGAAACAAAGAAAAAAATAGAATATCATTTTATAGAGTAGGGTATACCAGCTCTGATTTAGTCACAGAAGGACAAAATATATGGAAACAGAGGGAGTACTAAGAAATTATAACTGGAAAAAAGCTATACACTGTATGTGGGAATGTAGTTTTGCATACTATTTAGAAATAGGTAATAGTGGAATGGTACAGTGGGTGTTGTGCTTCTGCAACAGTTGACAGCAAGAGAATGTACAAAGGAATATGGTAAAGAACAGACAAAAAATTAATACTAAAGGAACATAAGAAGAATTGCTATCAGGATTGTAGGTGGGTAGAAGGTCAAGATAAAGAAAGTGCAAGAGGAGGCTTGAAATTACTATAGCAGTTTTCACCTGGACTTTGACAATGGATAGAAAATCAAAGTTGATATAAAATCACTTGAGTAAAATAGCTACTGTGTTCATTTCTTGAACACAAAAATAACCTGACCACTACATTAAAGGTGCTTTAAAATTCAGAGAGTAGGCATTTACTGTAAGACAACTATTTTGAGGAACTCAGCAAGAGTTGTGACAAGAAATAATTAAAGTAAAATTAAAGATTTTAGCAGAGATTGGGTCATGATACGGTCAAATGCTGACAGAGTTCCAGACATGATGAGAGACAAGAGTTCAAACAAGAGAGATGTGGTAATTTCCATATCTTAAGGCGTCTACAAAGTAGCAAATTAAAATACTGAAAAATTATTTAGAATAACATGAAAAATGTATTGCATTTATTTGGAAATAAAGCTAAAATACATTTGAGCCCTTTATAATGAATATCTCATGTAATTTCAGTAGCAGTGACTGATCCTACTTTTACCTTTTATAATGCAACTAAAATGATGCATACTTCATTTGCTTCTAATATAAAATCTGTATATATTTTCAAGTGTACTTGGCATTCTGATTCTTTCAATGAGGTATCCATATGTATGAAAAATCAATGATATAATTGGATTATTACTTTCATATTATTTTATTATTTAATCATGTTAATTAATACTGAGAATAATGGGTAAACATATAAGCTGTATGTAAATTGATCTGTATATGCCTAAAATACTCACAGAGAGTAAATCTGTCTTCTCAATATGTACTTATGACATACTCAGACCCCAGATGCAGACAGATGCTTACAATTTCAGGGCTGCACTTCTGTCCCAAACCACTCCTGCTTGACCACTGAGACCCAGCTGAGATGTGCCAGGGGCCAAATCCTCGGCATTTAGCACCTTAACCTTACCCTTCTCTCCCAGGTCTTGCCAGCTCTTAGCAAAGGAGATTTTGCCAACTAGAAGAATGACATACTTGTCTGGTCATGCACTCATAGATTTCATAGACGTTAGGGCTGGAAGGGACCTCGGAAGATCATCGAGTCCATCTCCCTGCCCAAAGGGCAGGAAGTCAGATGGGGCCATAGGATCCCAGCAAGATAAGCATCCAGTTTGCTCTTGAAGGTATTCAATGTAGGCGCTTGAACCACCTCCGGCGGCAGGCTGTTCCAGACCTTGGGGGCTTGGACAGTAAAGAAATTCTTCCTTATGTCCAGCCTGAAACAGTCTTGTAGTAGTTTATTACCATTCGACCTAGTCATGATCCCTTGGGGCACTTTGGTGAACAAACATTCCCCCAGATACTGGTGGCAACCCCTGATAAACTTATAGGTGGCCACCAGATCACCCCTGTGCCTGTGCTTTTCCAGACTAAAGAGCCCCAGGGCTCTCAGTCTGTCATCGTAGGGTCTGCTTCCCTGACCTCTGATCGTGCACATGGCTCTTCTCTGGACTCTCTCAAGCCTCTTCACATCCTTTTTGAATTGTGGAAAGATATCTCAAAAAGATATCTCTCCCCTCCCGCCCCCCCACACACACTTCCCTAGAAGAGGCTTGCCTGAATGATCAAACACTCTGAGATGCAAGTTTACATTGGCAATAGGCAACAAAAGGATTTATTATAAATACAAGAACCAGCATAAGAAATCAGTAATTATAGCTTGAGATAGACAGAGATAAAAGAATAAATAAACAAAAGGAAATATCACAGCAATAGTGTTTCCTTATTCTGCAACTTAAGCCACATAGGAATTTCAGCTTTGGATTTAAGTTAGAAAGCAGTCTATACTTCAACTTGCTTTACTCAGCCCCTGTCTGAGGACCAACAGCTTTCCCTGTATCCAGGAGGACTAGAGACAAACCTCTGTTGTTATGGCAGTGCTTATAGTTTTTTTCTTATCTGGCCATTCACATACTTCATTTATTGGATTCTTTGAGGGCCCACAATATGGCTAAATACAGATGTTCAAAAAGTCTGAGGTGGAATCAATCTAAATTACATGATTTTCTGTAAGTGGCCTAGGTTAGATCAGTAGTGAATGGTATACATGTTTGCCCTTTGGTAGGGGTCAGCATGTATGCTCTTGCACTAGGTGAGGCTTGCAGGTTGGGAGCACTCCTGCACATCTCCTAGCATGCCCCATTGGTTCACTGAGCTACTGGAGACTGCCAAGCATAGCCAAGTGCCTGGGAAACCCCTGATTGGCTGCCAGGTATAGGCAAGCATGCCCCCACATCTCCCCACCCTAGTACTTTGGGACCTTGTAACTGCTGGCCAAAAAAACCTGGGGACTTGGAGGTGTACAGAGCTCATGGGGCTCATGCATGGGACACACACCTCCCTTCACCTCTCCTTCCACTGCCTGGCTGCAGCTGACAGATGGTCAGAGGCAGGAGGCAGGGCTGTGAAAAAGGTCTGTGCTGGCTCTGCTCTAAGGCAGCCTGGCGGTAAGTCTCTCTGGGCACCCAACTAGAGCAGCCAAGCATGGGCCAAGTGCTAGCATGCCTTCTTGCAAGGCAATGGGGAGGGGATTGTGGTGGTGAAGGACAGAGATCTTACTTGAATTGATAGGGGAATTGGTACAGAAGTTTGATTCACCAGTTTATCCTAGCTCTATTAGATTTGAGTTAGGTCTATCTTAGACCAGGTTCTGCCATTTTTAGACTAGTCTATGTGCACTAAACTTTTGTACAGTTACAGGTTTAGTCACTTAGACTGGTTTATGAGTAATAACTGTATATGGTCGATGCATGTAACTTCTTGCACCGCAAAGGGGGCAGGAAGTTTACCAAAGCAGAAATATTTCCTGATTTGACTAAGACCAGGACAGTATTTGCATCATTTAAAACATAAGAATCACTAATCCAATATCTTTCCCCCAGTGGTTTGAATAGCCATGGTTTGTTCAGCCCTCTTCTTCTAAATGTAAATTTGTTACTGCCTGAAATGGCCTGGTTTCTACACCTCAGAGCAGAGCATGCTACAATGTAGAGGGGCAAACACCTCATGTCATATATTAGTTCTCAGCAATTACCTCTTCCAAGATTGGCTAGGTGAGGAACACTTAAGTTAATCACTTCTCCACTAAAACAGTTTTGACTATTATACAAAGATTTATAGGAAAAAAATACAATGCATATAAACAAAAGGTCGGTAAGGATATGTAACATGGAGCCACAGGCTTGTGTTCTGTGATGGCAGAGGAAGCAGCAGGGATATCCCCAGGTGTTCATGGAGACTGCATGTTATACACTAGATGCAAGGAAACAGGCAGACAGGAAATCATAGGTTGTGGTGCCTATTGCCAGATTAGCTGCTCAGAAATAGTGTGATAGGGTAGAGCCTTGCTTGAACATTAGGAGGGATACTGCTGAGGCACCAAGGGTAAAGGTCAGTAACTGTTTAGCAGCAGTAAACTCCCTGGAAGGCAGCTGGGTCATCAGACCAAAGGTGGAAACCCTTGTGGGTGGCTGAAGCATCAGCTAGCAGGAAGAGGCAGGGCTTAGGAGGCACATAAAGCCAATGCCTGAGTCCAGGTAGGTTGTAGGGTATCCAGCCCTACAAACCATAGGGGTACAGCTTTCAGCAAGATGACTGTTGCTGGGTGACTAACTGAGATCCTGCTACTCCTGGAAATAACAAGTAAAGAGCTGAGGGCTTGCAGAGAACTAGGACTCAGGAAGAGGAAGGTTTTCTTTTGTAGCCAGTAGGCATAGAGTTTTAGTTATAGCTAGGGGTTCATGTTTTGTTGTTATACTGGTGGTCCACTAGTGACTACAAGAGGAAAGGAAGAGACTACAGCAGGGTTACAGAGGAGCACATTGATATCAGCATACAGTGGGTGCCATGGGCATACTCGTGTTTTGAGCCCTGCTAGGCTCATCCCCCAGCCTCAGGACACAGAATAGGCTTAAGCTAAAGGTTGGCAGAAGCCTAGAGAGAGGCTGAAACCTAGTCACACAGGCAGAAGCCAGATAGGACCAGGGGTCTCTGTGCCCAGGAAGGGTGGAACCAGGGCCAGGAGGCCCCACAGAGTCAGAGATTGTAAGGGCTAAGAGGGAGCATTGTGGCCAGCCCCCCTGCACTAGGCAAGAAAGAGAACTGGGGTCAGGTGACCCCAGCAAGGTGACTGTCCAGTCTCCTCTTGAATATTTCTAGGGTAGGTGATTGTACCGCCTCTGGAAGGAGACTATTCCACAGTCTGGACACCCTAACTATGAATAAGTTTTTCCTAGTGTTAAGCCTGGAATGGTCTTCCAGGAGTTTGTGGCCATTACTCCTGGTTTTCCCCAAGGGTACCCTGATGAAAAATTGTTTGCTGAGCCCCTGATGTACTCTCCTGATGTAGTGGTAAGCTGCTACCAAGCCTCCTCTCAGTCTTCTCTTTTTTAGACTTTAGAATCCCAGGTCCCTCAGGTTTTCTTCATATGGCTTGCCATACAAGTCTCTGATTATATGGGTGGCTCTTCTGTGGACTCTCTCAAGCTTTACCACATCCTTGTTGAAGTACATTACTGTTACAGGCCAGCTGGGCACTGTGAGTGTATCAATTTAGTTGCAGACTGACTGAGTGCTTCAACGGTATCAGCCACTGGGCTGTTTGGTTTGGGATCAAGGAGGCAGAGTTGGGAGTGAAGCAAAGACACGTTTCACTTATAACAGTAGATACATTTTACTTATAACAGCAAAATAGCAACAAAAATATGTTTAAGCAGCAAAATATAGTTTACATGTATAACAATTAATAAAAAGGTTAAGCTAATAAACAGACAATATAACAATAACATTTAAAAATTGACAGTGATGATGAAAACAGACAGACAAATTGACAAAGAGTTCCCACTTAGCAACTTATTGATAGTCCCTCAGTGCCAGGTACATGTCAAGTTGATCCAGCAAAGTCAGGCATCCCCTATCCATGCTGTCAGAGGGAGCACCGGGGAAAGTCCCTCAGTCAGGATCTGGTCCTCACTCACACTTGGAGTCTGGGCTTGGAACAGCAATGACCATTCTGTTCTGTCCATCCTACTGGTCACCTGAAGTGCGTGTTCTTTTATATCTTGTCCTATGCTAATCTGTTGGCTTTAGAGCTACTCACAATCTTACCCTACAGCTGTTACCCTATGGGGTTAAAAGGTGTTAGAAATTATTATGATAGGTTACTGCCTAAACTTGGGTTTACCCAATAGGCAAATCACACAACATCACTATGGGGTCCGAGATTAGCATTTTTTCCCGCCTAAGTTCAACCCACTTGGAATTTTTTGACATGTGTTAATTATACCTTGTGCTTAGGTTTGTCAATCTTACTGACCCTTAAGCAAAAATTATTAAATCAGCTAAGTTTGAAGTTTTATTTTTTAGTTCTGCTTTCTGGGACTTGTGTTAGTCTTATGATTGGTACAAACAGTTAAATATAACATTACCGTTATGCTTCTGACAGACAAAATACATTTGCAGGAAACAGTTTTGCAAGCTTTGTCCTAGCCAATATTTATTCTATGCCTTTACCAGATACTTTCAAAAGCAGATCTTTTTTTTTGCTATAAGTTGCTCATTAACCCCTTTGGTTTTGTTCATCACACGGTACCCAGAACTGAATGCAGTACTCCACCTGTGGTCTCACCAATGCTGAGTAAAGTAGAAGAATAACTTCCTTGGTTTTGCTTGAGATGCATCAATTGCTGCATGCCCAAGTATTATTTGCTCTGCTGGCTACATCATTGCACTGATGGCTCATATTCATATTGTGGTCTGTTATTACGCCTAGGTCCCTTTCAGTCATGCTGCTGGTCAGTTTGGTGCCACTGAGCCTGTGGGTATGTTAGGGATTGTTCATCCCCAGGTGGAGCACTTTACATTTCTCACTGTTGAACTTCATGTGGTTCTGATCCGTCCAACTTCCTAGCCTGTATATATCCGCTTGTATCTGCAGCCTCTCTTCAAGTGTGACCATGCTTCCACGTAACTTGGTGTTGTGCGTGAACTTGGCCAGTGAGCTCTTAACCCCCACATCCAAATCATTGATAAAGATGTTGAAAACTGCTGGACCAAGCACAGACCCCTGAGGGACAGCCCTGGCCACTTCTCACCATGGTGAACACAGATCATCTGTTCATTAGAACTTCTACCCAGAAGCCAAGTCTGGCACAGTGGACTGAGCTAGAGGAAAGGGGTGGAGGCCAGGAAGACTGAGGTCCCAACAGAGGTGGAGAGGCCTAAAGAGGCCCGATGAGAGTGATTGACTGATAACATCTTCAAGGTATGGGTGGATAGAATTACAAATAGCCCTTAAGGCAACAGGTACTCTGCAGGTATGGATGGGTCAAGAGTGGGATCGGGACCAGAGGGAACCAAAGGGGCCCGCTGACCAAGAGACAGACAATGGTTTGATCTGGGAGCTGAGGGCAGTCTCCCTTATTACATATCAACTAATTACATCAATTCATGGCAGGAAAAAGAAGAGGAAGCCAGAGCAGAGCAGGAGGTAGGAAGCTGCCAGGGAGTGTCACCGGCACCAGCGAGGGCCTGTTCCTTGCAACAGGGTAATATAACTTGATGCTATCTATCTACAGAGCTTACACGTGCTGTGCCAGCAAACTCAGAAAAAAATATATTCACATGCCAGCAAAAATCACTTTAAGCTTCTATTTTGGCTTGATTAATTGAAAATCAACTTACATAAAGCAAAAACTATACAATTCAAAGCCAAAAAGTACGTAAGAATTGATGGTGGTTAGGGTTCCATACACTGCTGGTCTGGCATGAAAATATTGTAATGGGGAACTACTGATGCTGATGATTTGGTACCATTTTGAAACAATCCAGGGATCTGGTGTTCTATAACATATTTGTTTGATTTTATTTTGCCAGATGTAATGCAATACTTTATTAAATTTGAAGGTTCTCCATAAACCTCAAAAAACTTAAGTACAAATATTCATTTAATGCTTTTCATTTAACAGCACTGTTAAGAAATATTTATTTGAGCTTTCCCAACCAAGTAATGCTTCCAATCAGGTCCTAGATTATTATGATTGCTGTTGTGATTCTCATTATTGTAATGAAATTCTGTCTTTGATCAATCCAATTAATGTGTTTAAAATCCATTGCTAAAAATGTGGTGAATGAAGAAATTATGCAGAAGTGTACCAACTGGCTCTACTTCAGGAGACATATTTCTAAAGCATTCTTTGATTTTATTTTTTTTAAGATTAATGCAAGAGTGCAAATGCCATGACAACATATGAATCACTATGCAAAAAATTATTGTGTTCTGATTTTTTGCATAGTAATTCATATGTCATCATGGTATCTGCAATCATGCATTCATCTTAAAAAAATCAAAGGGGACTTTAAAATAAAAGAATATTAAAAGAATACAACAAGTTGTAATAAGCTGTGTACATATACCAGGTGTAATTCCTTTGGTCTCAAAGGAAACTTGTGCCCTCACTTTAATGATAAGAAAAATAATGTCTAAACTCCATAAGCTGCTTAATTCCTTGAAATGTTGGTCTCCCGACTGTTTATCTGTTTATACTTCATATTTATTATTTATATTTTGTGTGTTCATGGTATATCATTATGACTGACTTTCTAACTTATGAGGCTGGTCAAGCATTGGAATCTAAAGAGATTATGGAGTCTCCATCTGTGGCAATTTTCATAGGAGCTTAAACATACTTTTGGCTTGAATAGTTTATCCAGGGATGATCCTGACTTGGGCAGAATTAGACTAGATGACCTCCTGAGATTCCTTCCAGCCTTACTTTCCTATGAACCTATAACCATACCTTAAACTAAGAACTAGTAAAGAACATTAAACAAAAAGATCAATCGCTCTTTTCCCCTTGACTTGTAGAATGTACATCACTGGCATAATAGCTACAACATTTAAAATGGAGTGAAAGGACTTGATTTTCTCTAAACTCAATTCAGTGTTTACTGTAAGTTTTGAAAGTCAAGATCCGTAACCACATGGTAAACTGGGCCAGATTGTGTTTCTTTTGGTGTAAAGCCCTAGAAATGCATTAGATTTATGTTGGTATATAGTCCATATTGGAATCTGCCCTAGAGGCAAGACAGAGATAAAATTAAATTACTATTCAAGCTCTTAACTTTACAAAGATCTATGAAAATGGTGAATATTTCTGGTGAGTTAGCTTTGTATCAAAGTGACAGAAAAGTTATGTTCAGGGCAGAAAAGAAGTGAGTTTAGAATATAAATATCATAAGACAGTTAAGGCTTTTTACATCTACTAAAAGGAAAGGATAATAATGATAGTTCTGAAGAGATAATGGTACTTATTCCATTATAATTTTTAGTATTTTCTATAGAAGCATGTCAGGAGCAGATAATAACTGAGCGCTTTATAATGTAAGGCTTACATGAACTAAAAATGTAAATTTGAGGTTGAGCTATGTTGAGAATCAGTAGTGTAACTAGGACAAGGCAAGCAAGACACCAACCTCCTGTGCTTGTTGAGAGGGGACACCTGAACAGGAACCCCCAGTGATCCTGCATGGTGACAGCAACACCCAGCTGCTGTTTGGCATCCCTACCCTCCTTTGCCCTTCCCTCCCAAATCATGAAAATAGTTATGCCTCTGATGAAAGTCTTCAAGACCTTTATTGCAAGTTGTTTGTTTCTCCACAATAAGGGTTAATAAGTTCTGGTTAGAAATTGTGTAGTAAACAATGGGACACAGCTCACTGTTTTTTATTGCATCTAATCATAGTCCTTTCAATGCTCAGCTCAACTGGATTTGCCCAGAGAATACACACTAGACTCATAACAGTCTCATTGAATCAGATCATAAACTTGATCACAAGAGATGAAGGGCAGGAAATGAAAAAATATTTTACTGGCCCTGCTAAATCATCATTAGATATTCTGGTGTTATGATAGCTCCCACAGTGCAGATTAAATGTTTAAAAGACTAGTTAATTATGATAGAAACCAGCAAATGAATAGAAGATACATTGATGTCAGTATCTTGTCATGATGTTATCTGTAAGCTCCAATGAGATATCTGCATTTGGTTCCACTACATACATATGGAAACATTAAAGAGTGATTAAGGGCCTAATTCAAAACATGTTAAAAATCAATGGAAAGAGGACCTTTTCGTACAGTGAGTCTGGATCAGATTTTGGGTGTGTTTTGCTAAAGGTCTTGTTATCCAGGAACTCCTTAACTCCCTCTTCATTTATTTCAAAACTCAGAGATCCCTGAATCGTTAAATACTACCAAAATTGTTAGTTAAAATAGTCTAACTTTCCTTTTACTGGTGTAGCTTCTGGAATGCAGCCTCTGGATGAAGCCTTTAAATTTCCTACTTGATAGTATAAAATGGGGAGCTGAATTCCACAATAAGTTAAGCAAATCCCAAATGACAAAACATTGCATGGTAGGGCAAAAGTTTGAAATCGGTGTTCAGGTTTATTGTCATCCAGAAAAAAAAATATTTCACAGAGCTACTATGCAACAATTCAACATATTCTAATGGTAAGAAAAATAAATGGTCATATTTTATCATGGGAAATAGCATATTAATTGTGTGGCAAGGGATCAGATCCCTGATTAATGTAAGTACACGCTAGTAGAGCTTTGTTGAGTTCTGCCTGTTGAGGATGAAGCCCAAAGTCTCAATCACAATATTTTTGCAGAGATGGAAGATTCAGAGGTAGCATCAATTACTTTTTTTTCAGTTAATTATGAAAATAGTTTGAGAAATATATACTAATTGCATGTTTAATTTAAACTGTTCCCTCACCCTCAGCTTTCATTATGCTCTAGAGTTTTGTATGATAACCTATGACTGCATTGTAGAAGCTAGAGAGGAAATTGGATTCTTTGGCAGCTAGTCAGGGAACAGTTTGAAATTTAAATATCTTGAGGAGGTGTTTGAGGCAATTTGGAGTTCTGAAGAGAGCTCATTAATTAATATTTCTTCACAAGTGATCATCAGTGAAACAGTTAATAGCGGTGACATTTGGCTTGCTGTCTTTAGGTTTTGAGCTGACCACAAAATATTATTAACAGGGCATCTCAGAGCCATTATTTCAGGTTGTCTGCAAAAATAATCTTATCTCAAGATTCCCTGACTGTAACATCCTAGGATCAATTCTGGATACTGCATCACACCGGGAACTTACATTTAACTAATTATCTACCAGGACTCAAATCCTTTATGGAGCCAGTGTTTCCCTGGGCCAAGTCCCCCATCCTCTAAGGACAGACTGAATACTTTGCTTCTAGACGTGAGACTGAAGCCCAGGTTTACATGTGGACAGTGTAGCAAGCCATATAGCTCTCTTTACTAATCTTTCTATCTTCTGCAAAACTTGTCAGTATATTTCATGCTTCCTTCCAGTTCATTGAACGAAGCATTCAGCCTGAGGAACATCCTTGGTATGGAACATTACAGCCCGAGAAATTGAGCTCCAGTAAAACTATAGGCAAGTGAAATAGGTTCTTGTTTAGACAACAAGTTATTGGGCAATTTTAAGAATAGGCGGTGCTAATATTCCCATCTGATAATATTGACTCTTATTGTCCCTCGGTCTGTCAAAGAGTTAATTGGACAACTGACAGCATGAGACTGTGACAGCCATTGATGTTGATATGTGTTAGTGTTTTATTCTCTCACCACATCAAAAAATCCATTTAATGCTATTGTAAACACGACATTGAATCAAATATATAATCTGCGATGAAATCCAAAAGTGACTGTGTCATTTTGATACCTAAAGTATGTTGCCTGCCAAGGCAATGCTGAGTTAACTTTGTACAATTAAATGTTCTCAGGTTTAAGTCATTCAAACCCTGCAAGGTAACTGCTGTTGTATAATGGTATGATTGTATCATTTTTATGATATATTTTTCTTATTCCAGAACAAAACCCCCCAATATTTTATGTATATATGTTCCTGTTAAGTTATTGAATGTACAGATTCTTTATGACTTCCCCAGTCATATTAAAATCCAGATACCTACAGTAAAACCAAATGGTTTCAGACATGACACGGGTGATTGGGAAATCCTGCGCTAATTTTGGAGTGTCAAAAAAGTCTGATTTTTTTAAAGACCTACACAATGCTATAAAAAGAACATTTACATTACTAAAGCACGGAGTTATAGACCAACATTTATGTTCAGGTTACTGTGTGCCTAATGAGATGCATCAAAGGGAAAGAACTATGTCTTTATCCCAAGACAGAACTATGTCTTTATTTCACCTTGTACAAATTATTAAAGTCACCCTTCCACCACATATGGGCAAACAGATGGGTATTTATTTTGATCCCAGTAGAAACATGAAAGTATACAGAACACCTTTTGCTGAAATAGGTAGTTACAAAGGGCATATATATATATATATATATATTTCAGTGCTACATAGATGCTGCAGGATAACTTTTCACAGAGCCTAAGGATTCAAATAAGTGCAGATAGGGAGTAGTATGTACAGCCAGTTACAGTGCTCAGCATAATGTATTTGACTGGTAACAGTGTTCTGAATTGTATTTTATGAATTATTTAAATTGCTTAAAGTAAGAAGTATGTCCACATGTTGAAGATTATCCTAACATCTGAATTTTACTAAGCATTAATTTTATAGGCATTTATGGAAACAAAAACAACATATTTATTTCATCTCCTGACAATTTACTGGTTGATTCCCTATGGTAAATAATCTGATAATTCTTTAAAAATGTTATGTCCCCATGGACCAAATTTTCACCATTGTGTAACTGAAACTTTTGTGGTACCATATACATTTTGTCAAGGAACCGGGTTCCTGGGTCCAGAGCTGTAACATATTCCACTATACAGGGATGTGTGCATTGTTGTGGTATAAAGCCTCACATACCTTCCAATCAGTCCACCCTTCAGCACTGTGCACAGTGAAAAGCAAAATGCTGGGAATCGTTTGCTGTTCTAAGACTGCTACGGTCATGAATGGATGCCTCAGGGCCTGGAAGAATGGTAATCTGAAGGGTGTAACACATTTGATGGGTAACTGAGTGATTTCTTTCTATTTGCTTCATAAATGATTTCATTTATCCTTTTGTTCCCTTGTGTTTCACATTAGTTCTCCCTGTTTATGTGCTGTCTGGTTCATTGACTCTTTACATTTCTATGTGTTATTATCAATTGAGATTGCTCTCAGAGGCAGAGTGACAACTGTTCTGTTCACATCCTCGTGAAAAATGGAGACACATAAAAATACTATGAACTGCTGACATCTGACCCCATTACTGGTACGCAGACAGTACTACAAACTAGCTGAACCATCACAACCTAAAACATCTCTGTTCATAAATATTAGGTAGTGTCACTGGGTGAGAACAGTTATGAGAGTTGTTAAATTAGTTATTTTTTTGTCTAACAGAAGCATTTTCCATTTCCATAATATAGGTGGCTGGACTTTCTCTAGTGTCACTGTAAAATATTCTGTATGCTCCTCGACACCAATTTCCCTCCTGTATCCCATGAGACATTGTATAGAGAGACAGATCAAACATGAAGAAATTCTAGCAGGAATATATGTTTTAAAGTGTACTTTACCTAATAGAAATTTGCATATACTTCAATTCCCGAATGTTGCATATACTTCAATTCCCGAATGTAATATTTCTTCATGCTGTATAACATTATTAAACAAGAGCAGGAATTTTTTTATGATGTATGGCTTTGGTAGAAAATGCTGATTTGCTAACCCCAGATATTCTACAGGTTACAACAACATTTCATCAGAAACCTTGTTTTTGTACAAGGTTCCCATCATTCTGCCTAGATTTCCTGCCAGTTCATCCAGCGGGTTACTTGGAAACTCTCGGGGTTCATAGCTCTGGAGATTCTAAGGTCTGTAGACTGCCCTCAGGCCGAATACTCCAGAGCTTCCCAGGACCTATGACTCTGGGGCTGTCTCTGAGTTGGGACTACACCCAGGTCCTGAACATGAATGGGAAGCTAGGAAACCCTAGTTCCAGCCAGGGCTCAATGCCTAGTTCCACAGCAGAGAGTGAAGCCGAAGGCTGAACAGGTACCTCCCTACCTCCTTGCCACCAAAAATATATTCTATAATAGTAGAGACAGAGGCTAGTGTGCATGCAGTCTTGCGTAAGATCTCAATGTTTCAGGCTATCATGCTAACTACTTGCCACCAAAAATATATTATATATAATAAAGAGACAGAGGCTAGTATGCATGTATTCTTGCATAAGCAAAAGGCAAAAAACATATCTAATTTTTTTTCTCTTTTAAGAAATGCCATACTTTGATCTTCTGTCATTATCTCTGGACCCATCATTTTAGGCCATTTTGAGTAATGTATCAGACTTCTGATGAATATTCAAAATATCAGCACATTTTCCTGGTTTGAATGAATAGTAAAGAAGACAGAAGCTGATATGAATGCAAGACTGCATGCATACCAGCCTCTGTCTCTCTATTTTACATTCCATCTAGGAACAACACAGATCAACTTCAGATGCCTACTCAGCCTGATGAAGGATATCTGTACTCAAAAGCTTGCAAAGAATTTTTCCAACTATTGGAGTCAGTCTAATAAACGATACTAGGTCTGTGTGAAACAGCACCATTCGTTTTGACTTCCATTTCGACATTTCAAAGGGACAGTGTTTCATTTGGCTGTTTTGAAGCACTGTTCTGTTTTGTTTCATCAAAACTCTTGCTGTTTCAACAAGTTCCTTAATAGAAAATACATGGGAGACGCCAAGCAACAGCTGCACACCAGAATGAGTGTACATCGAAAATCTATTAAAGACAAGAACACATAGATATCAAAGACAAGAAAGACCTAGAGCTAGGACTAGCGTCCAAGATCAAAAATAATAAAAAGTCTTTTTTCAAATATGTAGGGAGGATGAGGAAAACACTGGGAAATGTGGGGCCCCTGCAAGATGCGCTGGGCAATCTGGTAGTTGTGTCAGAGGAGAAGGCAGACCTCTTTAACAAATTCTTCACTTCCATTTTCTTGTGCAGCGACCGGGACTCCCCCACTGTGATTCAAGACAGACTCAAGGGGAATGCCCCCAGACCTAAGGTTGAGGAGGACTGGTTTAGAGTGCTTCTAGAGGGGCTGGCTGTGTTCATCAGGTCCAAATGCTCTCCACCCTAGGGTGTTGAGGGAGCTAGCAGAGGTTATTGCAGGGCCCTTGGCATGGCTTTACGAGTGCTCATGGTGCTCAGGCCAGGTGCCAGATGATTGGAAGATAGCCAATGTGGTCTCCATCTTTAAAAAAAGGAGGAGGGAGGACCCGGGCAACTATAGGCCTGTCAGTCTTACCTGGGAAAACTCTTTGAGAAGGTGATCAAAGAGCACATCTGTGATGGGCCAGCACCGGGAATGATGCTCAAGAGCAACCAGCACGGTTTCATTAGGGGAAGGTCATGTTAGACCAACCTGATTACCTTTTACGATCAGGTTACAAAAGCACTGGATTCAGGTGTTACCATGGATGTAGTTTTTCTGGACTTCAGCAAGGCCTTTGACACTGTTGACCATACCATCCTCATTAAAAAGCTAGGTGACTGTGACATTGATGCCTACACAGTCACATGGATTGCAAATTGGCTGAAGGGTCATATTCAGAGGGTGGTGGTGGATGGGTCATATTCGACCTGGAGGGAAGTGAGCAGCGGAGTTCCCCAGGACTCGGTCCTTGGGCTCACACTGTTCAACGTCTTTATCAGCAATTTGAACGATAGGGTGAAAAGCAACCCGTTCAAGTTTGCTGATGATACCAAAATTTGGGATGAGGTGGGCTTGCTGGTAGGAAGGGAAAGACTGCAGCAAGACCTGAATAGGTTGCAGGGGTGGGCTAACAAAAACAGGATACGTTTCAATAGTGACAAGTGCAGGGTGCCAGCACCTGGGTAACCAGCAGCACACTTATAAGATGGAAAATCCCTTCTTGAGAGCACGGAGGCAGAAAGGGATCTTGGAATCATTATTAACTCCAAGATGAACATGGGCCAACAATGTGAGGTCACGGTTGGCAGCGCTAACTGGACTTTATCATACATCAACAGGTGCATCTCAAGTAGGGCCAAGGAGGTAATCCTCCCCCTCTACATGACACTGGTCAGGCCACAACTGGAGTACAGTTCTGGGCACCCTACTTCAAGAGGGATGTGGACGACATTGAGAGGGTCCAAAGGAGGGCCACCCGCATGATCCACGGACTGCAGGGCAGACCCTACAATGAGAGGCTATGGGACGTGACCCTGTTCAGCCTTCACAAGAGAAGACTGAGGGGGGACCTTGTGCCCATCTATAACCTCGTTAGGGGGGACCAGAAGGATTTGGAGGAGACCTTGTTTCCTCTAGCGCCCCCCCCCGGGATAACAAGGAATAATGGCCACAAGTTGTCGGAAAGTAGGTTTATATTAGACGTCTGTAAGAACTGCTTCACAGTTAGGACAACTAGGATCTGGAACTAACTTCCAAGGAAAGTGGTGCTGGATCCTACCCTGAGGGTCTTTAAGAAGAGGCTTGATGCCTACCTGGCCGGGGTCATTTGAGTCCAGTTTTCCTCCTGCCCAGACAGGGAGTCAGACTTGAAGATCTACAAGGTCCCTTCCAACCCCACTTCTATGATTCTATGAACACCCACCTACCTGTCTCCACTCTCTCAGGGCTGATCCTCAAAGGGAATTTACAAACCACTTTTTTACAGATGTGCCTATGAACTGCACTTCATCAACCTCCTAGGAACAGGAACTCATGGATTCAATATAGACATTGGAATCCTGACACACTATAACCTGCCAGACATCTGACTCCCCAGGTAACTCTCCACTTTGACCTGCTACATCCCCTCCCCCTGCAGTCTCTCCCTTACCCCCTTACTCCTCCATTTCCATTTTTAACAACTCATGTTCTTGGCTGCAGTGCATGCTGGCCTATGGCTTCTTTACTATGCTTTCCATCCAGGAACACCACACACACCAACTGCAGGTGCTTCCTCAGCCTGACAAAGGGTTTCTCAACCCAAAATCTAGTATCCAGGCAGCTAAGCTGATCTCACCTGGAGCCTCACAACTCCACTGCACCCCGGAAGCCCTGTCAAATATGTAACAAGTCAGGGCTTTCCCCAGCCAGGACTGTGCATGCCTGTGGTTGATGGAGGTTATGGTGCCCCTTACCTGCCTTTCACCAGAGGGATCCTCTGTTGTAGCATTTCCTGTGGATGCCACACTGCCAGCAGTCCCACCAGGCCTCCCCAACCCTGGCAGAATGCAATTTTAGTGGTCATGCCCAGGACCTGGGGACTCCTCCTTCACCATAGCCCCAGCCCATACCTCTAAGTTCACCCTGGCACAGGAGTTCAGCAGAGACATGTTCTTCCCCTGCTGGCTGGTGATACAATGAGTGCCCCCCTCCAGTTCTGGGGCACTAAATGGTTGTGAACCCCAAGGGTAAAAAAATAAGAAAGAAGTGTGGATGGAGTAAGGAGGGTGGCACTTACTCTGTCTGCACGTGGAGCTCAGATAATGCCAGCAGTGGGAGGCTCATCTTCAGTAACACCAGTTGCTCCACCAAACCAGGGTCCAAGAAGGTGCAGGGAGGTGTCACTACATCACCAGCAACACTGAACAACCTTTCACTTGGATCACTGGTTGGTGGATAGGACAGATATTCCTGGGCAACCGTGGCCAGATCTGGCCACATCTGACTGTGGCTAGCCCAGTAGGCCAAGGGGCTGCACAGCAGTGGCTCCATGTCCTTAGCAATATAAGCAGCCACCAACACCTGAGCACTGCCTGCCTGATGGTGAGGTCTGGTGCCCCTAGACCTCACCATGGAATCCATGCCCTTAGCCCACAGTGGCAGGGCCTGTGGTGGAAGAGGAGGCTGACTAATGGATGGCGGGCTGGCATGAGGCAGTAGATCCCCTTCTTCCATGTCCCTCCACCTCTGCTGTTCTGCCTCCCTGAATGTCTTCACTATCACCTCTGTCCACTGATCTAGGGTTTTGATGCCATATACACTGACACTCCTGTTCACCTTCAGGTCACACATGGTGGCCAGCATGTGGATCATACTGGATCACAAGGGATCACGCCATTTCCTGATATTCTCAGCTGCTTCACCAGTGCCTTCACATCTGATTAAAGCAACTTGCCCCAGCCAGGGACATTGATCCCCTGGAAGATCTTAATTTGGCTCATAAATTCCCTCATTATAGGGATCACCTGGCTAAGGAGGGGATTGCCAGCACTGAGGAACTTGGTGGCCTTGTGTAAGGGCTTGAGGAGCACCAAGATCTGGGAGATGGTATCCCACTCAGCTCTGTTAAGGAGGCCACTGACCCAGATTTCCCTGAGCAAGGCCATCACATGGGTGGCCTTCTGTTGTTCCACAAGCCTTTCCAGCATCAAGTATGTGGAGTTCTACCGAGTCTCCACATCCTGCATGATTTTGTGCTGTGGGATGTTCAGCTTTGTCTGTTTGTCCTGTAGCATCTTGCCATCCTTGATGTGCTAGTGGAAGTAGCCTGCCACTTTCCTGCATTTGGAAATGAGCTTGCTGGTGGTGCTGGCACTGTTTCCAGCAGCCTTGTCCCCCTCCAAGGCATCCCTGACAATGAGGTGGAACTTGTGTGCCACATAGCAGATGCACTGCCTTGACCATATTGGCTCTATTGTCAGTGACCATGAACCCACGGGTGAGCTCATGCTGCCCAATGAGCCACCCCTGCACCATGTGGTTCATGGCCACCGTGATCTTGGTTGATGTGTGGGACTCCTCCATCACCTCCACTTGAAGGAGAGTCTACAAACAGCTCAGCTGGTCACACCAGTGACCTGTGAGGGAGTGGTAGGCATGATCTCCACCCTGGCTGCTCCAGATGGCCAAGGTAATGTGTAAGGCCACCTGCATTGCACAGCTCCTCCCTCAAGCACTCCCTGCATGCCTCATAAAGGGAGGGCACCACCATCCTGCTGAAGGTGGTGCATACGGGCAGTTGGTATGATGGGGCCTTGAGTGCCATGAACTGCCTGAACCCTGGATGCTCAACTAAGGAGAAGGGCTGGCCATCCACAGCAAGCATGTCCCCAATACGCTAGGTGATCTCACTCATCTTTGCAATGCACCACCCTTTCTGTCTGCCTTTTCTCCAATTTTCCAGGGTGACCTTCCTCTTCTTTGGGGGGGACTGGAGCTTTTGAGCGAGAGGGGGACTTCTTTTTTGGGCATGCTTCCACTGATCCCAGGCTGAGGAGGAGCCAAGGGCAAGGTGGTGGTGCCTGTGAAGATACATCAGCATCCCCATGGTGCTTATGTATTTCATTCCCATGCCCCAGCTGGTTTTGGCTCAGCAGTGCAGGCAGATAGCATATGTGGAATAATCTGCCAGTTTAAAATAATGCCAGATCACACACCCCCCTTCACTTCTGGGGTCTGGGTGCATGTACATATGCTGTTTTCCCCCCCTCCTCAGCAGGCAGAGGCACAGCAATAGGAGGAGTGGACTCAGCTGAACCTGTTGCCTCCACAGTCTCTACCTCAACCTCCTCCAAAGTGCCTTCTGGGGAAGGAGACCTGGCTCTAGGGGCTTGAGGGCTGTGGAGCACAAACTCAGATGATTCCTCCTGCTTCCCCAAAATTTCCTTTGCTATGGCATTTGGATCTAGATCCAGCTCCAGCTCTTCTTCTGGCACTGGAAGGCTCAGGATGGGAAGTGAAATGGGGGTGGAAGAGACTGTCATGCTGGTGCTGCTTGTTGTCACGGTGGTGGTGGTGGTGGATAGGGATGGTGCTCTTGGAGGGGATGCAGACTCAGTCAGTATCACTGCTCCCTTCTCCTTGCTGTCAGTAGAACCGGAAGCCTCATGCCTGCTAGTTGTAGAAAAGAGGCTGAATCTCAATTTGGGAGGTGGGAATTTACAGCTCTCCCTTTACCCTCTCTTCCACCCCTTCCTGAAAATTTGGCAGCTGCCTTTCTAGAACATTTCATAGTGTGCTTCGTAGTGTGTTTGGTATGCTGGAAAATCTGTGTGTTCTTCTGTAATGTAATATATATTTATGTAATATCTGTAGATAATTGTATATATTTATGTATTTAAGCAATAAATAAAATATATAATGTATGTATATGTTCATGAATAAATTCTTTATTATAATATGCAATATATGCTGTGCTTCCCTGAACAGTGAATGGAATGCATGCTGTGAGCAAAAGTACAGATTTCTTTTCTGGAGGAAAAGAATCAAAATAGACTAAGAAAAACAAAAAAATGGGTTTTGGAGGAGGAATACATTGAAAGGAATGAATATAATAATAAAAAGGTATTAGGAAAGCAAAAGGTATTGAATCCCATTTGCTAGGACCAGGCTAGCAAGTAGGAAGTGATAGCCTTTCTCTGACACTACTGAGCTGCTAGAAGACACAGCTCAGTTCTTGCCCTGTGGGGTCAGGCCAGTGCTCAGGATCTCAATTTCACAGTTAGACAGGAGGATGTAACACAATTGCACATATACAAACACAAAAAACAATTATGTGCATACACACACACACAACCAACTCAGGCTTCTACACATCCAAAATTACCAGTCTAGGCACATGCATACCTATCACCAATATAAGCGCATACACACTGCACAGCAAAAATTAGACAAAATCAGTTACGAACACCCAATGCACATACATGGATCACTAATTCATATATCATGCACACAATGATATATATTCACCAGTACTTACACATACCACCCACCTACACATACACACAGGTGAGTTCTTAATTGGATGTTATGGTGTGTATATGTATGCTTGGGGTAGTTGGGATACCTGGGGGAAGGTTAAGGTGAATGAGCTAAGGTTGCTGGGCGTGATAGTTGCCAGGACTGGGATTGGAACCAGAAGACTAGACAGAAGTTGGGCTGAGGAACTGAGGCTTGGGGTTACTTAAGGTCAAGTGGCCCCAGGGTTACTCAAGGTCACTGGTGCTGGGGTGGAAGCATGGGAAAAAGCCCATTGATAAGGAGGAGACAGCCAGGAAAGAGAGGCAGAAGGCTGGAAGATTGGGGCTGGAACCTGAGGCCGAAAACGGGGAGATTGAGCAGGAGGGTTGGGAGGTCAATAAGACAAAAACCCAACTCCGGGTTTCAAAATAACAGGTTTATTAAACAGAGAACCCACTACATAGCCCCATGAAGTTATTTGTTCCTACACGCACACAAGCACTCACATGCACACCCACACAATGGTACCAGGAGAGATAAAGGCTTGGTAAAGGGACTGAAGTCAAGGTGTGTAGGGACAGAGTCCAGGCCCTCTGCTTAGGGGAGGAAGTGAATGAGAATTACCTATCCCAGGCTGTGAGTTGATCCTTGATGGCCAGTTGGGGTCTTCTCCAGCAAGTTGTTGTCCAGAGGGAGTTGCCAGCAGGGCCTCTGGGTGGATAGGTGGTGTGGCATGGTGCTGGTGCAGATGGAGAGGGCATCCCAAGGAGTCAGCCTTCACTACCCAGTTTTATGGGTTAGACTACCTATGATCTCTTATGAGAAGAGTATGTCCAGGCAAAGTCAGCCATGTTCCAGATGATCATAATGAGCATGTGCAGCCTTGGCACAATGGTGGGTTGGCTAGTTTCTGCAGTAGTCTTTGTCTTCCAAATCTTGAGCCAGGAGGGTCAATGCAGGGTGATGGTTGGGTCATCGAGTTGAAGGTTCGGTCATTCAGAGGGAGCTATTTTTAGACCTACTGCCTTTGTCTCTGAAGCACCCTCATTCATCTCCATTCATTCAGGAACCAATTTACATAGGACGGGTAGGTATGAGTCACACAATTGCAACAGATTTCCAATAGGGTATGCCCGAGCAGGGGATACAAGGTGGTGACTGAGTTTACTTTACAGGCACAGGCCTAAACAATACATTATTAATATGAAACAATAAAAATCAATGCAAAAAATGATAGGAACAGAACACTATTTACAATATAAAAAGGGCCTTATTACAATAATTCCTACCGGGGCAGGGGGTCGGACACGATGTTCCAGTGTGGTCCCTTCCGACTCTACAATCTATGACTCTATAATAGCATACAAGAACTTAGCTGACCTAGTATTATTTGTAATCACTTATAAGGGAAAGAGGGCACAGAGAATTTCATAAATAGTTAGGGGAAGCAGGGGGGATGCATTTAAAAAAACCCAAACAACTGGGGGTTTTGCTACACGGTAACTGAGAGAAACGAGTTGAAACAGCATTGAAAAAAAACCACCCATCAAAATTTCACAAAGCACCTAAAGATACCAGATTTACCCAAAGAACCCTGTCTGCCTATGCCCTCACATGAACACAGCTACAACTGATACCCCTGTATCATAGTATCATAGTAGTTAGAGTCGGAAGGGACCTGGGCAGATCATCTAGTCCGACCCCCTGCCTTGGCAGGAAAGAGCACCGGGGTCAGAT
>JAGPOW010000261.1:133305130-133363744 GCA_030014935.1 Caiman crocodilus
CCCCCGATCATACGGGTGGCCCTCCTCTGGACCCTCTCCATATCATCCACGTCCCTCTTGAAGTGCGGCGCCCAGAACTGGACGCAGTACTCCAGCTGTAGTATAAAAGTGGAATTTACATCCAGCATGCACATGCAGTCTTTAAATTTTAAAGTGCAGTAATAAAATACTTTCAAATATCAATTATTAGCAACAACATTTTTTAATCTTTTCCTTTTAAAGCTAAGTATAAATGCCTGTTTAATAATTTTTGCTTAAAGTTATACCTTCTTAAAAAAATAGATCTTGTCATTACTTCTGTGCAAGGAAGGACAGCTGCTGCATGCAGGTATGTAAGTGTACAGGTTTCCCTTGCTTTATGCTGTACATTCATTCCTGGAAAATAGCATATACCTCAACTTTGCATAAAGGGAACCCACTTTAATATGTAACATATAGGGATATGTTCCAAGACCTCAACTGTACTGATCTCCAGACCCATATCTACCACTTTTACAAGACAATTTTGGTACTCATCAACAGCAAACAGTACACACAAGCACAGGGCGCTATCATAATGCAGATGGCAACTACAGAAACGTGTTGCAGACAATGAGCGAGGAGCACAGTTCCACACAGGAGCTTATATTTTGGTGTGTGTCACTCCCACAATGTACCACACAAAACAGCTGAGTGTGGGCTTCCTCCACACTGATTGCATAAGAGCAAATTTGCCTCACATATAACAATTTTTTAGTATAAGAAGGGCCATCACATAAGAGCAAATTCGCACATACAGAACCTGCATAAGGTGAGGGAAACCTGTATATTGTTTTGTTCAGAGACAGCTTCTTCATTATTTATAAGTTCTCTGATGACACAAGAACTTTCACGTCAAGATGAATTTTTATTTGTCCTCAGATAATACCTTGTCTTTCCTACGTAATAATACTTAATGTATTGTATATTATGTATATGATAATATCATTATCAGATTTTTCCATTTCATTTTGTGAAAAATTATATGGGAGGATTTCCTTGTACAGTTATGGTTTTATGTTGCTTCATGACTTCCATATAAGGTTGATTCCTGAGCAGCAAAGTCTAAGAAAGAGGAACGCAAGAGTATTGATGTGTACATACTGGTTTCTAGCAAGTGTATTATGTAAGACTGTATGTTGATTTGCATTAGTATTGTTTTCTTTTCTCCTATCTTTAAGAACAGGATTTTACATTTGTTTTATTTCTGGGAATGTAGGAAAAGAGATAGGTTTGGAGAGACATAGAAAGTTACAGGGTGCTCTCTGCTGTAAACTTGAAAAAGGAATCAATAATTCCCATTTTTTTTTTTTGGAGTAATAAAGGCCTCTAAGTGTAGAAGAATAATTTGTTCACCATTAAAATCCATGATAAATTGTGGTAATTTCTTTAGCATACTGAAGTACTAAACCCATAGCATGGGAACTGTCAGAGAACATAGGGTAATATATCATTAGATTTCCTGGTTCATTCCATATAGGCCATAAATATTCACGGTTAAACTATACCATTTACGATTCATGGTTTAATAATGCATATTCATGGTTACACAGGAGAATAATTTGTGAGTATTCATAAACCACCTACTCCTTGTGTTGAAACTAGGAAACATTAATACCGAATTCACAAGAATGAAGCACAAGAAAGCATTGTGAGAAATGGTTCCATCTGGCAAGATGTGCAGTCACAGAAGATGTTTTCCTTCTGGGCCTAACAGATTTTTTTCTCTTAACAAATTCATATTTTGGCTTTCTGTCATAATCTCTGGACCCATAATTTTAGGACCATTTTGAGCAATGTATCAGACTTTTGATGAATATTCTTATTATGAGGAAGTCCCATTTCCTATATTCTCATTGCCCAGGGAATGTTTTTTTCTTGCAGAAGTGCCCTTTTTTGCTGTCAGAAAGACATGCCTCACTGTAGCTACCGACTTTGTTTACATGTATTTCTCTTGTCTTTTTCTTTGCCTGACAAGAGCAAAAATATAAATGGAATTTCCCAGCCCTACTGTAAGAGGGTAGAGCCAACAGCTGTTAAACTTAACACATTGGTCTACAATCCAAAGGTCAACTCCAGTTTACGAAAATAAGTCTTGTGGTTGAGATTATTCTCCAAGTTATAATTGCATTATTTTTAGAGTCATGAAGTTATTGCCTAAGAGCTCTGCTCTGTCTTTCATACCATGCTCCCTAATTTAATTACTATTAACTACCTATTGCACACTATTAACCAATTCTTGACTTGTATTTACAGAAATACAAATAACTGTGTCCATCTTCCTGCAATACTTTATATACTACTATGTGTTATTTATGCATTAGTATAGATGACAGCATAAACTCTGGCCCGTATCACAGAAAAAAGTAATAATGAACACTGCATTAATAATAATATTTAGATTTTCCATAATTTTGCATCACTTTCCTTATATTGCAACGGGCACATTATCAGCACTAAAATCTGATTCTGTGCAAGACCTTAAAACGTATTTGTGAAAAGGCTACTGAATCATTGGCATTTAGCATCCCATCATTTTAGCTGATTAAAGTAATGGCCATTGAGAGCATTTTATCTTATAGCTGTGCTTTAGCAGTCATGTCATTTGAGAGCAATAACAACATTTGTCCAGTAATGACCACTGTGCTAGAGAATGAATAGCATCTTCCACCAAGGAGCAAAGAGCTATTTTACATTGCTGTGCTGATTTATATTATGTAGAGGAGGTTTGCTGTTGCTAACTATTAGATTAACACCGTCAGGAATGTCCGTATGTTGTGTTCAGCTTTATCTATGTTCTCTGAGAAGCATTAATGCCAAGAAGCACCTTTACAGTTCCCAGTTCAGAGTAGGCCTTTAAGATTTATTAATATAGTAGTATTAAGTAGCAAACTCTACAAAGCATTCAGAATTAAATAAGAATATTCAAGAAATTCAATAAAGGAAATAATTAGCAAAAATTAATGAAGTGGTGAGAACAAAATATAACTTCATTGGGAGATTTAATTCAGAAGGCAAATGTAAATCTTCTTGTAATGTTTTGCTAAGTAAAGTAATTACATCGTTGTACCACAAATATGTAACATTCATCATCTTGCATTTCCTGCATTCTTTGTCCCTGTTGAAAATGGTAATTATTTTCCATGCAACAGATGCTTCTATTCAGTTAATTTTCTGAAAGGAAGGTAAACAGGTTACACTCAGTAACAATAGACAATTTTAATTAACATGTTCTGTAATTCATTGAAAACTAACAAAATTAATTCAGAGGACAAAAATTACCATTCAGAGTTAGGCAAGTGACACAGAAGAATTGAGTCAAGAACTTTCAGAGGAGCAAATCCCCAACATAACATGAGCTCTCTTAAAAGGGAAAAAACTTGCAAGTATATTAGGATTGTTCTTTTAATGTGTCATCTGCTTTCTTGAAGCACCCTTTTGTTAATTGTATTCATTTAAAAGGCATACATTTCAGAAGAAAGTAATACACCTGCATAGAAACATAGAACTTGCTAATCATATTGTAGAGTTTTCGCTCATGTTGTCACAGTCACTTGGGTCTGAAATTAGGAGTGGTTTTATTATCTATATTTTTCTGGTTGCTTCTTAACAACAAATTTGGCAGGAAACAAGACTGGCTACAAGGGGACAGATTCATCTCCAATATAAGCAGGCATTACAAGTACTGAGGCAATGTCAGTGAGGTAATGCTTTCACCTAGGCACCTAGTTATATTACTATATATTTTTTTATATTTCTAGCCCTGGAGGAGGGAAGACTGGAAGGTTTTTATTCAGGAAAATAGAAAGAAACCTCTCTGTATTGAAGTGGTAACAGTATATTTCATGAGCTCGCTATATTTTAAGGTATACATGGAATGCACCACATGTTTTTCTTGAGTTTGATTTATTGTTATGGGATGTGTAGCCCACACATGCCAGTTGTGTCAATCTGTTTTTCACTTTATTATTATTATTATTATTATTATTTCTTCATGATATTTGATATAAATATACTTTTGATACATCTAAATTTTTTGGCCAAGATGTTAAGTAGGGCAAAGATTCACTTAAGTGTTCTTTACCTACTCGTATTTGAAAGAAGTAACTGCTGAGAATTAACATCTGACATGAGTTTGTTTACTCATCAGGAAAATCCCTTGGGGACAAGGTCTGAAGCACTTGAAGTAGGACCTTTCAGATAATGATAAATTTATATTTTAAGAGAAAAGACCCATAAAAATGTTACCTGAGACCAGGCTATTCAGGGAGGGCATTCTTCACCATGGGGACATTAAGGGCCTTGTTATGCCATATGCTTTAAGCCACAAAAATGTTAATCGTTTTAATGTTGTTTCACTTATTGAAGCAGTTACACCTCAGAATGAAAAACCATCTCTGACTGTCTTTCACCTGCACATCTGTGACTTGCCACTAGAGGCTTGGTGAGAAGGGACAGGACTAGGAGCTGTGCACAGCCCCAGGCAGAGATAGTGCTCCATAAAATTCCCACAATGTTCCTTGTGTTTTTCTATGCTTAAGAACTCTTTAAGCTCTGTAAATCTCAGCCCATTTCAATCTGGGGGTTAAAAGGTAGCTACAGCATCCCTGGCAACCTCATAGGACATCAGGACCTGATGCACACAGAGGCTGGGTTGCCTGTAGCTGGCGGGCATTATTGATCATGGGGGGGGATCACACGGGAGGCACCACAGCTGCCAAGTACTCCATGGCTGTCTCTGCCCAGCAGCAGCGGTGAGCCAGTCCAGGCAGGGGTGGGAGATACCACAGCCTCCAGGTGCCCCATGGCTGTGGCGTTCACCATGCCTGACATGGCTGGGGGGCCAACGCCTGGACCAGCTTACTGCTTCTGCTGAGCAGAGCCATTGCCTCGGCCTTGGAGCATCCTGGCACACTGGAAGACTTCAACTTGGACCGGGTAGCTGTGTGGAATAGCCCCACCTCAATGGAGGAGGAGCAAGGTTATGCAGATTAGAGATAATCCTACCCTAAGGTGGTGTAACTTTAAAAGGAATGATGAGTGTTTTAAGACATTTAAAGGTGTTAACATGCAGCCAAGCCAGGGGTTAAGAGCTGCCCAAGCTGCTGAAAATGACCGTGTAACAAGGCATAGGAAATAACTTTAGGCCCTTAGCTTACAGGCTGAGTGAAGAAGTCTGACGGGAGAATTTGTAGGAAGCCCTGACGCTCAGAGGCGGGATATGCTTTCTAATCTTTTGAGCTGAGTAGAAGTTGCATTCTTAGGCTTAAGATGCAGGGAAAGATCTGATCATTGTTCTGATATTTCCTTGTGTTTGTTTATTCTCATTACTCTGTATCTCAACATATGGTTACCAATTTCTTATGGTTGCTGGTTTTCATAATAATTCTTTGTTGTTTTTATAGCATACTTATTATCAGCGATAGTTGTCCTTTCAGAACAGTTGACCATATAGGCAGGCCTCCTCTACAGAAGCAGATATCTAAAATTTCTGAGTTCATGACCAGACAAGGGTATAATTCTTCCAACTGGCAAAAGCTCCTCTGCTAAGAGCTGACAAGACGTAGGTGAGGCAGGTAAGACTACAGTGCCATAGTTCAGGGAGGTGACCTTTGAAGCATCTCAGTCTTTATTCAGTGGTCAAGCAGCAGATGGCAGGAAGGGGCTTGGAACTGAGGGGCACCCCTGAGGGAGTGGTGATAACATCCCTGGAGTCTGTCTCAAAAGTGTACCCAACCGTACATGGAGATAGGGTTGTCAAAGTTTGTATTAATGATAATGAGGCAGATGGTCCTTTTCTGCATTAAAGGCCACAGGAAGTTGTTTCTTAGAACAAGAAATTCATCAGGGAACTTATCTAACAATGCATCAGAAAAGTAAGTTTGCGTCCATGAAGAAAGTGTTCTATGAGAAATTAGCAGCGCCTCTGGGTCAAATGCTTACACAATACCTCTGTTCCTCCTAGTCTTAATGACTTTCCAAGGCAGCTCAAACAACACAGACTATCCAGAAAAAATAATCCAGCCTAGAAGTATGCCCCTTTTTCTGAGTAAATCCCATAATGACAAAGGATTGGAAAGAGGAAAAGTAACAAAATTTTGCCCTACCCTAGCCAGCCTCTTTTCCCCATGTTTCTACACCCGTTTGGAACTAATGAAGGCAATGCTGTAGAGGATAGAACTGGATAGTCTTGACCACTGTGGCAGTCATTGTTTTAAAATATCCTGGTTTTAATTAATTTAATTTTGACCTCTCTCACTTATTTGAACTAATATACAAGAGCCTTACTATGTACATTTTGGTAATATATGTTTTAGTACCCTACTTTACATACAGTTAATCAAAACCCTAAAAAGTGAATTGCAGTTCTTAATGAAAAGTGCAAACTCGAAATATTAAAAAAACAAAATCAAAACAATTTTATTCTTGAAGGAAAAAGGATCCTGCTTGTAATATTCTGAAGTACAGGCAAGCGCCACTTAGTTCTCTTGATTGGTTTCTGAAACACCGAGTGTCAAATACTTTCAGTTTCATTTAACTACCCAAGGTGGTGACCACAATTGTTTTTAATGATCCAAGATGGTGACCTCGAGTGTTATAATGAAACTCACCGGGCGGTAAGTGAAATCAGTTATCAATTTAAAATGAGCGTTATAGCAAATTAGTGCTAAGCGAAACAACATTAAGCAGGGTTTTCCTGTAATATTTAACTTATGAAAACATAAGCAATCAGTATAAAAAAAATCACTGCACTTTAGGTTTCATTGTGTTCTTCAATAGCCTGTGTCAGAATTTAGCACCTTTTTTTTTAAACTACATGCTTTGGTATTAAAACATTTTATAGTGTATTACACATCTGATTGCTTTAATCACAGAATCCTACAAAATTAGGGTTGGGAGGGACCTGGGGAGGTCATCTAATCCAAACCCCTGCTCACAACAGGACCATCACTAACTAGATCATCCTAGACAAGGCTTTGTCCACCCAGGGTTTTAAAACCTCTAAGGATGGTGTGAAGGAATGAGAGAGAGCAACCAAAAGCCCTGAGGTGCCTTACATGCTGGGTAGAGGAGGTCAGGAGAGGAAAAGCAGCCAGCAGCAACAGACAGGGAAAGTGAAAGCAAGCAACAGGAGGGTCAGCGGGGCTGCAGCTGGAGACCTGAAGGGAAGACAGGCAATCACCACACTTCCAGAGCAGCCTGTCTCACTCTGGAGGAGAGAGGCTGCCCTGAGGTATTTCTGGCCTGGAGAGGAGCAGAGGGAGGTCAATTCCCTGCAAGCCGCAGACAGAGGAGCAGCTGAGCATCCTGGCAGACAAGTGTTGCAAAACTTGCCAGAGGAATGCTGCGAGGGTGACCCTGAGAAGGAGGCAGGCAGAGGTCTGCCCACACATGGCTCTGATAATCCCTGGGGCGAAGTGCCCGCTGGCAATCTGCGGGAAGAGGCAGAAGAATTGCTGTTCCAGGTTAGAGCCTCACTGCACACGGGAGAGGTCCCATTGGGATGGTGAATGCTCATGGGTAAGCTGGGGCAGGCCTGTACAGAGCAGTGACTGAACTAATTGATTTTTTTGTTGTGATTGGGACATAAGAGTCTGACCCCAGGTGAAGGGGACATGGACTGAGTCTGGCAAAGAGACCGAGAGCATTTGGGGTTCTTTTTTTCCTTTGAATATCTGAGTGCAAGCCAAGGCCAGCCCTGGAAGGGTGTGCCCCTAACCAAACCTGACAGCCACCCTGGTAGTGGAATAATAGACCAACAGGCAGTATTAAGACCTGGTTGCAGAGACCTACGAGTGCCGTCTGGAGAGGGTAGGGTGGCCTGAAGAGGAGGTTTAGAGCCCCACAGAAGAAAACAGGGATTGAGACCAGATAGCAATTTAAGGTAGGGAATTCAGTGTGCCTGGAATCAAAATATCAGGGCAATTTCTTGCAAAACCCACTGTTGAGCAACTTCTTGTTCTGTACTTAATTCAGAACAAGTGTGTTTAATCCAATGCATTGTGGATGAAGAGTGTAGGTTAAAAAATGAGACATTGTCAAAATGATGAAATCTAGACTTGATCAGCTGTGCTATGGTTTCATGGCCTTTAGTTTGTATTACAAGCAGTTACTTGTATAACATTTGCATTTGTGGCATGGTTTCTGTGAAGATGGTCAAGCGCAGTTGGTATTGATTTTAATTGTTGACAAAGGTCTTTTGCTTCTGGGCAACTATGGTTTATTGATCATTTTGTCTGTACCATCCTGAATGTCACTCTTGTATTCATCTACAGTTTTCATGTAAAACCTTTTTTTCAGAAAATATTTAAGCATGCTACTTGGCATTTCTACCTTGTTTCTCTTGGCAGCTGGGGGATAACAGATTCTATACCGTGATAAATATAACAGTGTGGTCATGTTGGAAGAATTTGTGACTTCTATAACATGACTAACAGTAGACTTCACACTTAGATATGCCATTTCCTAAAAGATTCCTGAAATAAGATGTAAAACCATAGCTTTTACAGATTTTTTTTTAATGGAGAATTTGGACTCATTGTTTTATTCTTTAGTATGGCTTGCTCCTTCACTCTAAGAGTATGTGCAACTGTACTTGTTAGATGCTTTAAAAAGGGAGGAGGAGTTGCTGTTCAAGAGTGTGCATCAGCTGTCATGATCTCAAGTTACATCTGTATGATCTTGTAGCGATATAAGGTGCAGTTACATGTTTTAATTAACACCTGCTAACCCCTCTTCAACCTTTATCCTACCTTTCCCCCTTCTCCTTCTCCTTTCCCCCATACCTTCTTTCTCCCTTTCCTTCCCTCTCCACTCACCTGTGGCTAACTGTCTGCCTGGGCTATCTATCCAAGGCATAACATATGGAAGGATAGCTAATCCATGTAAGAAGGGGCTGGAACTAGTGCCTCCAGGGGTACTGGAGGATCAAAAATTGCTAGTATTAACTTTGTGAAGCAGACCGATGTTTCTGTACCATAAGCTGCCTAGCACAAGCTGAAGATAACTCTTCCCTGAAGAGGAGTAACTTTGAGATGCTCAGAGGGTATTTAGCTCTTCTTTTTCTTTCCTTAAGATGTAATCACTTCTTTCTTAAGACCATTTAACATATTTGAAATGACATGCAACTACATCCTAATTTGGCTGAATAGGCCAAACTTTGAACCTGAGTGAAGCGAAGTTAAAGCAGTAGTGGTTTTGCTGTACTTGCATTGATATAAAATCATGGAGATCCTTTGAAACTACTAGAAATACTACATATTTCTATATCTTTACATTTATTGTATTTGGCTAGAGAGTGAACGTGTGTCTGCGTGTATATTACAAGCTTCTCATTTTTGATACTCTTGTTTAGATTGGATCAAAGGTTCTGATTGCAATTGGCTTGCTGAGTTCAGTTCAGTCCCTATTAATAACTGTTGTGCATAACAAGCCATCAAATCCAAACTGATACTATATAATAATATATGTGTAATATATAATGTAAAAATATTTATAATATGATATAGAAGCTGCACCAAGATCACTGTTTCGAGTCTGAAAAAGGGTTGTGCACTGTACTCGACCGCTAATTTGTTTCGCTAAATTTTAGCAGTCTCTTAACATGGAAGATTATGACTTATCTGATATGTAGAATTTTAGAAGACAGAATTTTTTAGTTCTATTATTTCTTTGGCTCTTAGATGCTTGTCATACTTCTCCCTTAATTCAGTCTCAAAATGTAGTTGTTAAGTGACAAATATTATAACTGGTTCCAAGTGATAAATCTTCCAACATCATCACAGATCATGTCATATATTTTATTATAAAACCAAGAATATACTCTTCTTTTGTCATCTTGTCCCTGTACTATCTAGCAAGTTCTTGACTGTTATTATGGCTGAGTACCATAAGCACCATACAACGCTATTACTCTGCTGAGATGTTTTAAACATTATTTTAATTAACACTGAGCTCATCGCATGCTGTTGCATTTAACTTTACTGCTTCACAGGCAAGATCAAGACCAGAATCATTTTCCCTTATGTTTGGTTACTTTGTAAAGTGTTCTACAGATTGATATGTATTTGATCTTAATTTTCAATTTTATTGCATCACTGATGTTTTAAAGAATTCTAAGCTTTTAAGCGCTTTAGGGTATTTAGAAAATGACTTTGTAAAAAGTTCTGGACCAATATGTGTTAATAATGAAAAAAACTCCCTTTCGTCTTAAATAGCCTAATGCAACATTTAGAATTCTGTGATGTACAAAAATTCAGTATTCCTAGGGCTTCCTGTAGATGCCAGTACGAGGGGGAACATAGGAACTGATGTATTACCTGCAAAACAAAAGACTCAGTAGGTGTCTACATTTGGACATGCGTACACTTCTTCAGTTTTACACTGTAAAGTGCTGTAGGTGTCTATGTTTGGGTTTCTTCACCCGTCCAGAAAATTATATATTTTGACTACTAAGACATATATCCTGTTTAAGATCTGTCATGTTTCAGTTGAGTGCTGGAGAGATGCTCGAGTCCCCATACAGACCCCACTGGCAAACCCCACACAAACACCATTTAATTTAGTTTAATTAACTGCAGTTCTGGCACCAGCCATCTTTTGAACAAGAAACCAGTGGCTTGAGCATTGGCCTGGAAGTGGGAGGCCTAGGATCTGCTCCTTCCTCACTCTGGGTGCATTTGAAATACAAAATGTATAACCAGCCTTGGAAGAAAATAAGCTGGATAAGGCTTCAAGCTTAGTAGCTGCTGTACTCTTCTGCCAGCTTCTTTTTCCTGGCATATTGGGGCTGATGCACTTCATCATGAAAGCATTTCATCCCACTGCTTCGGGATCTATTTAAATTTCCCTCGTGGTACTCTAACCAAGTAAGGCAATCTCCAAAGCATTTGTCAACTCAGTCTCAACTGATGTCTGTAGACATTCACTTCATGTTTAGCCCTGTTTAGGAGAAGTAAGCATAGAACTTCTGGAATATGAGGAATATTCTCTTTTATCTATTTAGATCTTCAGACCTCAATGTTCTTCATTAAGGGATCTTGCCATTACCCTAAGGGATGAAAGAATTTGAGTTCATTTATACTTGGGAGAAAATTTAAGTTTACTTCAGTTTACTTACTGTTAATAAATAGACCATTTTTCTCAAAGCAGAAAGTCTTTTGATGCACTGTCCTTGGATTCTGACTTTTTATTCCCATTTGATTAGGTAGTCTCTTTTATATGTAAATCTCTTGAATAGGAGGCATGCCAGCATCTTTAGAGCAGTTGATCATTTTAAACAGCTTTTTTAATTATACGTTATGTTGTGAAGTATGTTTTTTAGTAATAGATTTTTAAATCCAGATGACCCATTATACTAATCTGTTCTTATCTCCTTCAGAAGAAAGGACAAAGAACCTCACCCAATAATTCTGCACCATGTCTCAACTCTTACTGAACTACCGTATATCTCAGTATCAATATGTAATAGCTACTCTTGATTTGAAAATTGGAAGTGACAAAGAAGCAACTACATTACTATGTTAGATTATTCTAATGGTTATTTATAGTCACTGTTAAAAGTTTGCATTTTAATTGTGGCTTGTATATAAGTTCTACTCACTTCAGTTTCCAACCGCTAGATCTCATTATATACTTTTCCATTAGCTCAAAGTGCCATCTTCTGTAAGAAACTTCCCCTCCATGTAGTCTGAACCAGTTGTCTCTTATCCTGCTTCTGAATAAACTAAATCAATTAATAGTCTTCAAACTGTCACTACATCATGATTTCATGAAATATAATTATTCTTGCAGGTATTTTCTGAACGTTTTCCAATTTTTCAATAGTGTTTCAAAGTGGAGACATGAGAATTGGACACAATGTTCAATACTCTTACAAGTGTAGTAGGCACTGGTAATAACACCTTCCAACTTGATATTCCTTTACATAGAGATTCAAATCTTTATTCTCTTAAATACAGGATCAAATTGGAAGATCATGTTAAACTGGCTCTTTATTATCATTCCTCATCCCTTTGTAGAGTTCTGGTTACCTAGGCACAGAAGCAATCTGTGCCAGGTCTGGCCCCAGGGGTAACTGTGATGCCCCCTCATGGCCAAATGGCTCCTATCCCACACCAGCTCCGCAGGTACCCTTCCTCCGCCTCAGAATTATTTTCTGTATATTATTTTCAGGCCTTGGCCCTTTCAGCCTCCAGCCACCCGGGTTGCCCCATCAGGACCAAGGTCTCACCTTTCATCTTCCTCTTGTCCCTGGAAGGCCTCAAAACCTAGTGTGCAATTCAGGCACCCCTGTGGCCTCCTGTCCTCCTGACATACCTGGACCTGTGGTATGAACTAAAACAAAAATCCAAGCAATCACTTCAAACTCAAACCCTCCCCTTCTGGGTCATCATCAGGGATCCTGGTTTTCTCTGACTAAAAAAATAAAATCCCCAATTTTCAGATTTAAAAAAGTAACCCAAAATCTACATTTTTCTGTGATACAACTGAAACACCACTAATATATAGGTATATCAAGTGTGTGTGTGTGTGTGTGTGTGTGTGTGTGTGTGTGTATGTAGTGATGCTTCATTCTAATCTCAGAAAATTATGTATCACTTTTTTAATCCAAAAATTGGGGATTTTTTAATCAGAGAAACCAGGATCCCTGATCATCATAGTACTGTCAAGCCACCTTCCCGTCCATTGGCTCTCTCAGCTTTGTGAATATGTGCCATGGCTTGCAACTCTCACTCCCCACCAACCTGAATTAGCAGGCGTTCCTCTTCTGACTGAGTTCAGGGTTGCACTGTCTTTGTGCATAAGGGGCCCAGCCTTATATTCCCTGGCTTCTCCCCTTCTGCCCATATATTCCCCTGATCAGCTGCAGATATGCTCCCTCAGCCTTCAGGGCTACTTAGTGCCAGCACCCTTGCTGCCTAAACAGGGCTCTCCTCACTCTCAGACTATTCAGCATCTAGCTCCACAATATGCACTGCAACCTATGGGTCCTTGGCTGTCTATTCCCCTACAGCCAACCCAAAATGTGTGGTCTTCTCCCACTTGTGGGCATCTCTGTTCGGCTTCCCCCTTAAAGTTACCAGAGCCCCTGGCTCCCTATGAGACGATCCCATGCCATTGAATGTCCACGCCAATTCTTCTAATGGGATGACTGAGTCATGGATAGAGACAGAGGCAGCTTCTAGGCCTGTGTGAATAGAGAAGTATTTGATTCAAATTTGGCTGATTGGGAGGATAGTAATTTGATTTGGAGATTCAGATCACTGTCCTGAATCAATTCAGCTGAATCAGCTTTGTAAGATTCGGCACTGATTTGGAGAGATTCAGTGATTCAGATAAGCTGGGAAGAGGCAGGCATGGCCAGGCAGCTCCTTCAGCTGTGCCTGTCTTTCCCCAGGTGGGGAGATGTGGGAGAAGCCTCCATGGCTGTCCTGCCTGGCCCCATCCCCCAACTGGCCCCAGCTGAGTCCTGGCACTTAAAAAAAAAAAAAAAAAAAGCAGCCCCATATTCGCTGGCTGCAGGAGCAGTGATTAGGGCCTCTGCACACTCATGGCAGAGCCCCCAGCACAGTGCGGGGCAGTACAGGGCAACGGGGATTGCACCCCCTGCCTGGCATCCATGCAGCAGCCCTATGGCATAGGTGCAGTGTAGCTCAGCAGGGTACTGCATGCATGCTGGGAGCTGGGGCTGCTGGGGCTGAATGCTGCCAAGCTGCACTGCACCAGCACCATGGGGCAGCTACTGTGTGGGTGCCAGGGGGGTGATCCGCACTGCCTCCTGCTGCTCTGCACTGCATGAGGAGCTCTGCCATGAACACTCAGAGGCCCCAATTTATGCTTCTGCAGCCAGTGAGTGCAGGGCTTTTTTTTCTTTTAAAGCTCCACTCAGTGGCTACAGCAGTGGTGACTGGGGCCTCTGGATGGTTGTGGTAGAGACCCCCCCATGCAGTGGGGGGGCAGCAGGGATCTCTCCTCCCCCATGTGGCTCACATGCAGCAGCTGTCACATTGTGCAGGTGTAGCATGGCTCGGCAGAGTGTTGTGCACTGCCTGGGAGCTGGGGCCACTGGTGTTGAGCAGTGCCAGGTTCCAGGTGGCACGTGGAGCTGTCCCAGCTGCCAGACACAGCAGGGTGCCATGCACTAAGCCCTGCGCCCAGCAGTACCACACCCAAATAAGCGCTGGGAGTGGGGGCTCTGTGTTGTCACCGCTTGCTAGCTGGCACAGGAAGGCACAGGATGTGGGCACAGCAGGACTGGGAGCAGAGTCTATGCCCTGCTGCCACTTTCCCCCTTCTTCCTGGAGTGAGCCATGCCCTCATTTCACCCCCAATCCCATCTGGGAAAGTGGCAGCAGGGCAGAGCCCCCACTCCCAGCGCTGCATCCCACAACCCCCACCCACCTTTCCCTGAGTAATGCACCCCCAACCCCAGCTGAGCAGCTTGCCCCAGTCCCTCCCTTCCCCATGGCTCTTCTCTCCCCTCACCCCCAACAGACTTGTCAGCTGCCTGTTAAGTCTATGGCTGAATCTCTGAATCAGCTGCATTTTTTCTGAAGCTATTCCAATTCTATTCAGATGCTTCAACTCGATTTGGAGCTTTTACTTGGTCTCCCAATTCAATTTGAATTTGGAGATTTGTTCCCCAAATTTGGCTGAATCTCATCCAAAATGAATCAGCTACTGAAACTTTGCACAGCCCTAGCAGCTTCTGTAAAAGAGGAATGAAAATCCAAGGATATATTTTTGCTTGCATTCTTTCTATATCAGATTTCTAGCAGATTTACATGCATGGATCTGATGGTATCCCCTTTTTCTCTAAGTAATTATCTGATATTATCTCTGTCTCTGCCCTGATCTCATTTCTACAAGATTACAATACAGTTGGATGCATTCTCATATTCTGCTCTCTTTTTTTCTGAATAGTGATTGGTTATTTTGGGGAAAACAGGAAAACAATGCAGCAATGAATAAATAAATAATGATGCAAAGTTTTCCTATTGCTTTGGCATGCCTTTTTGTGTTGCAAGACCTCATCTCAATGTCCTAAGCTCTTCTTCAGGTGTAAAAATAATTTACAAATAGAGATTTCCATTTTATGTTTCTGTAAATAATGACTTTATGCAGAATAAATCTGTTTAAAATGGTTTAATAGGCTTTTCTAAGTCAATTCCATTGTATAGGCATTTGTATCTGTAGATTTCTAGAAATATGACTTCCAGAAGAATAGAAAAAAATGATGATTGAAGGCATTTTTTTTTAAACCTATTTTTTGGTAAGAAAATAAAAAAAAGTTTAACTTTCATGGAAAGATAAGCGAAATAGCTATCTTTCTGGGAATATGGTGATAGAATAAATATATATCTGTAAAATGGACTATTCCTTTTTAATTGCTATGTATTCCATTTATATTTCTTAGTACTATACAAGTAACATGGAAGATGACTTAAAAGAAAAGTGTGGCCTGTTAGTTAAAACACAAGAGAGGACGTTATCTGCATTCAGTTTGACTTTGCAGTAAAAGATTTGCGTTCTAGGCCAGCCATAAGCTAGGATTAATAACACCTGGTTTTTTTCTGTTGAAAGTAATTGATCATTGATGGCAAGGTGCTTTGGCAGAAATGTTATATTTCTTGCCAGGGCTCTTTAAAATTAAAATTGTACGTTTTGAATATTTGCATTTGATATACAAGGCAATTCTAAGGCAAGAAGATAAAGGAAGGGGGATTGGGCTCTTGTCATTCCCACTCAAGAAAATGTGAGTAAATCTACAGGTAATAAGAAAAAGATTTGGCTCTTAGACAGTGGTCTAATAGAGTTTTCTCTGAATCATTGCTAAGTATAGTAGGGACTGAATTTTCCTATCTAGATAGTGCCAGTCTTAGCTCTCAATGAAGATGTCACCTGGGATGCCAGGGTCAATGTTCGCTGTGTTGACACCTATCTACCAACTTGTTTTTTATCATTCATCGGGGCACTGCAGTTAGATGAACAATAATTTGTGAAAGTGTAATGTGTGTGTGTGCAATAAGCATGATGTCTGGTATTTTCAAAATAAGATCACAAAATATTGCATATATCACTGTCTACACAAGACTGAACATCATGTCTGTCATTTGCCTAGACAAATACTCGTACTAAGATTATGGCTGGAATTTTTTTGACCAAACAAAAACATCAAACAATAAATAAAACACATGATTGTTGTTACAGTCAAACAAGGAAAACTGCTCGAACTCTGATTATTAAAGGTCTTAATTAGAGGTTTATATTAAAATCCAAAAGTTACCCAGTGATTTCAGCAGGCACTGGATTGATTTGCACATTTCCATTCCCACTAATTTTACAATAAAGGCAAGTGAAGTTTTATTAAATATTGACTGATCACAAAAAAATCAACCTTTCATTCTTATTGTTGCCATTCTGCCATTAGTAAGGACTGTATTTCCAGTAAGGAAAACAGTGAAGAGTTATTTTTATTTACTTAGTGATATGTTCACACCAACTTTTATCATCCAATTGCTTCCAGCTAATGGTGCTTGTGGATTTGAATCTGGATTTTGCAAAAACTTTGAATGGCTTTTCTAATGTAAGATAAGCCCTAGTGGCTTTTACATCCATAAATATTAATGACCAAGTCCCAAGGGGATTGCTCCCCCTTGATTTGTGTTAGAAATGTATTGCGGTATCAAGAATGAAAAAAATGCTATAGCTGTTGAAGGGCTGGGATTTAGTTTTCAAAAATGTAACTTTTTCTCAATGCACTGACTTGCAGCCAACTCCAGATGGACAATGCAATTTCCAAATAAGCGTCAACATTAAGGACAGAAGTAACAATGGAATGGAAGCATTTCTAAGAGTCAGCTGCACAAATTTACATGCCCTTGGAAATCAAGGTTTTCAACCACCTGTAAATTTACAGAGAATCTGTAAATAAAGAAATAAAAACAGCCTAAAATAACCTGTCTGTAAATTTTGAAAAAATAATCTTGCCTCCTTGAAAAACAAGAAATCCTATACTCCTTTCAATTTTCATTGCCTGACTGAAACTGCGTTCAAGTCAAGTAGTGATGCTGGACAGAGCACACAGCAGAGACACCTGGGGCATTTTTACACGTGTTTTGGTGATGGGCGAGTGCTTTAGCTGGAGTGGCTCCAAGAGCCACTCTCATTAAAGCACCCAGAACATTTTGTGTATCGGTGTCTATGTGCTTCAAACTGGTGGTGGGGACACTTTATCTATAGCTCGTTGAATGGGCTTTAGTTAAAGCACCCCTACCATCATTTTGAAGTAGGGATGCTGATGCATGATAAATGGAGGCTAACTGCAGCACAATAATTAGCATGCTCGAGCAGACTCAACTAATTGTGTATGCTCCAAATTGCTGTAATCACAGCGTGTCGGAGCAGCCTCCTGGCATGTGTACAGGCCATGACTGATTTACAGCATGAGGTAAGAATTATTCAGTGACATAAAGTTTGATACCCTGTGACCCTATACTGCTAAAACAGGAGGTTGTGTAATTGGAACAAGATGGTTGCCCATAGTCTAGCAGGAGACAAATGTTTCTACCCTCTAAGCTGGTTCTGAGGCAAACTTACAATAATATCAAGAACTGGAAAGCCATGTGTTAATTTGTAAAGGATCCTAAAATTTGAAACCTCACAAAACATTTCTAAATTTGAAGTACCTTGTGCATACAGAATGTATGATGTTGTGATTTTCTCTAAATATTTTATTGAGAACCATTGAATGACCTGCATAACTTGATTCTAGCTGGTAGAAATGAGATTGTAGGCAATTGTTTATACCTAGTACCTTATATTTATACATACATATATGTAAACGCAACTCATAATGGAATATATTTTATGTGGTGTAAAAAGAACCTATAAAATATTACATGAAATTGCTTTGAAAACAAAAATAGAAATTTAGAAACAGATTCTTAGCTGATGCTAAACTGATTTCAGTGAAGCTTCACAGACTTATGCCAGCTAAAGACCTAGTTCCATAATATTTTCTTCACTTGGATTTAAAGCTGCTATATATCATTTCTGTCTCATTGGAGCGATGAGCTGAGTGACTCAGTAGGGACAGACGTCAAACCTGGGTTCAGTTTCAAGGTCAGGTGTTCACTGTAGCTGCACCTAGGGGCTGGAGGGTGCAGGGAGAAGCCGCAACAGTGTTGTGCAACCGGAAGCTGAATGCCCGCAGAACATCCCTGCCTGTGCTCATACCAAAGCCCCTCATCGAGGGGCTGTGTTGGGCAGTGTGACTTCGACCTGTACCTGCTGTGCAGTTGGGAGGCAGTGGGGAGGGAGAGAGCAGAGAGGGGCAGCATCAGTGTGGACACAGTCTGCAGCTCCCCAGACCCAGCACGTGCTTTCCTCTTCTTCCCCCGGAAGCTGAGCCCATACACAGCCTGGGAGTGGCGGGGGGGGAGGGCAGGAGCTCTCCCCACTATCTGCCTCAAAGCAAACGTCAGGAACGTGCCCCCACACTCCCTATTACAGGCCACTGGCCTGGTTCCAAAATCACATGACCTGCACTGTACTGGAGCTGGGTTGTTCCACCCATAGCTTATTAAACATTGCTGCCCACTGACTTAATGCACTGTTTCCTTTACTCTTACTTCTTAATGTTTTCCTTTATTTTACCAAAATCCCATTGACTAAATGAAACTGATTCTGAAATACGGTTTAATCCATATAGAATGAGCTTGCTCAGCTACTGTTAATGTGCTAATTTTTGGCATAAAAACAATGGGTTGCAAGGCCTCTTATTCATGCTGTTAGATATGTCCATGCAGTAATGCAGGCACAGAGATTATGCTGTTACACTTAGCATAAATGAAGAGGGTTGGTTAAACTGCATGAAAATGCAAAGAGCTATAAACCGCATTGTGGTTTAGAACATCAGTTTTAAAGCATACATAGAACTTAAAAGAATACAGAAGTATATGGTACTTGTGTATCAATAAAGCATATCTAATAATAACCAACTACCACTATTCTAGATACAAACATATGCAATGAATATTTAAAACTCAGAGGGAGCAGACCATGTAAACTGCATTTTTTTTTTCCCCTCAAAGCATAACAGCAGTAAGAGATACTCTATGAAAGGGTCCATGAGAGACGCACATCAAAATTCATGAGGTAGTTTTTTCTCTTGTTGTTCACATTACTACTAAAAAATAAAGTGGGGGGGGGGAAATGTCAGAATTCTTGTCACATTGTTACCCTTTTAAAGAAGATCTCACTTTAGGACACAGATCACTGTGCAATCTGAAAAACTACTTTTCTTGTGTTCCTAAAAAGGTTTCTATTTTAATTATTTATCTAACCATTTGTTCTCCTTCATAAATATTAATACTGTTCTGGAGAGTCACACTTCTTGCAAATGCCATGGCACAATGAGGTTGTTTGATACTGTGGAATTCTTTATAGATGTTTCTAAAGTAGCCAAAACATTTCTAATAGGGGAAAAACAGGTTATAGCTAAGGTGAAAATGAACTGTTCTTTATGGCAGAGGGAGCAAATTGTCCTAAGTATTAAGGAAAATGTTTCTAAAAATGCAAGGTTCAAAATGAAGGGGGGAAAAAAGGAAGGGAAAATATATATGGAGAGCGAGACGTATATATTCACACACTGATGATAAATGTATACATGTATGTATTAGGGATGTGTGAAACAGGCCATATTCAGTTCAAATTTGGTTTTGGCCTGAACCGAGGACAATGATTCACTTTGTTGATTCAGATCACTGTCCCGATTTGATTTGACCAAATCCAAATCTAAAGATTCAGTGCTGATTCAGAGAATCAGCAATTCACCCATGGACACAGCTTTAAATATTTTTTCTATATACGTTGAGGTACCAGGCATGGCTTGTGAATGCTGTGATGGTAGGGCAGATGGAGCATCGGGAGCATGGGGAGGCCCCCCGTGAGCTCAGTCATGAACCTGGAAGTGGACCAAAAATACTTTGAGCCCACTTCCAGGTGCACTGCCCCCCATGCCCCTCAAGTTCAGTGATCAGCCATGGGGGACCCCGGGTGCCCCCCAGACCCAGGAGGCACCAGTCACTGAGCTGGGGGGCAGGGTCCCTTGCACACTCTGTGGCAGACCCAGAAGTGGACTGGAAGTGCTTGTGGTCCACTTCTGGGTCTGCTGCCAAGCACACTGGGGACCTCCACCACACTCCCGTGGGACACTCCATCTTCCCCAGCATCTCAGCATTCACAAGCTGCCCGGTACCTTGAGGTATGTAGAAAAATCATTTAAAGCCGTGTCTGTGTCCAAATCATCAAATATTTCTGAATCTCTACAAATTGATTCAGAGCATTCTGATTCAATTCGGAGAGATTAAAGGATCTCCTAATTCTGGTGAGGATTTGGCTTCAGAGAATCAGTCACAAAATTGTGCTTAGTCTCTGCTGAATTGAATTAGCGACTGAAGCTTTGCACAGCCCTAGTATGTATCTATGTTTTATTGTTATTAAACATATTTTTGTGTAGGCCTGTGCAAATATAGAAGTATTTGATTCAGATTCAGCTGATTCAGAGGACAGTGATTCAATTCGGAGATTCAAAGCACTGTCCTAAATTGATTCAGCTGAACCAGCTTTGGAAGATTTGGCGCTGATTCGGAGATTTGGCCATGGACTATAACGGGGAATCACTGCAATACCTATAACTTTGTCATTTTTTGGAAGAATTTGATAAAAACAGCAGAGACAGTAGCCACATCTGAGGGAATGAAGTCTGACAAGTTTCAAGGAGATGAATGCAGAGGTTTCTGGGAAATTTCACATCAGACTTCTGAAAGCAAAGTTCATGTTACTTGTGTGTTTTAAGGCAGATTTGGATGAAAACAGAAGGAATGGTAGCCCCTTCTAAAGGCATGGGACCTGTCACGTTTCAAGGAGATACGTGCAGGGGCTTGTGAGAAACTGCACCTCAAGCTGCTGACAAGCAAAACACGATGTGTGACTTTGTGTGTATGTTAAGGCACAGTCGGGTGAAAACTACAAGGATGGTAGCCCTGTCTGAGGCCATGAAGCCTGCCAGGTTTCAAGGAGAGAGATGCAGAAATTTCTAGGAAACTACACCTCAAACTGCTCAAAGCAAAACTCTTGACACGTGACTTTGTGCGTGTGTTAAGGCACAGCAGGGTGAAAACTGCAGGCACGGTAGCCCCTGTTCTCATGCTCACAACTCCACTGCAACTAGTAAGCCTCAGGCTTGGGCTTTCCCCAGCCAGGACTGTGCAGTGGCTGGAGGTTATATTAGGTGCTTCCTGCTCCTTCCCACCTTTCACCAAGGAGGTTTGTGGGCCTGGCACTTCCTGGGCTGCTGCACCACTGGCAGTCCCACCCAGGCCTCCACTGGCAGGGTACAGTTTTAGGTCATTCCCAGGATGATGTGGGGCCTTCTCCTCCCCATATAGCCTCCAAATTCTTCCTGGCATGGGAGCTCGGCAGGGAGATGTTCTTCCCCTGCTGGCTGCTGAGAAATTAAACTGCTGCCTCTGGCTCTGAGAGTGGGGCGTTAAATGGCTGCCCTGTCCTGCCACATACATCACCCCTTGTGCAGGCATGAGAGAGGCCTGCCAGGTGTCAAGCAAAGTGGTGCAGGGTTTTCTGTGAAACTGCAACTCAAATTACTGAAAGAAAAACTTATGCCACGTGTGTGTTGGGGGTTCAGGTTGTAGTCATGTTGGTCTAAGGACATAGCCCAGACAATATTTTTTGGGTCAATCTGATAGCTTTTATTAGACCAACTGAATAGTTGGAGAAATTTTTCTTTGCAAGCTTTTGGGTTTAAAAAGCCTTCATTAGGCTGAGAAAGCATCTAGTTGGTGTGTGCGCTCTTCCTGGATGGAAGGAATAGCAAAGAAGCCAGAGGCTGGCATGCAATGCAGGTAAGAAAGCCAGTCAGTGAAGATGGAAATGGAGGTGTCAGGGGGTGGGGGGTGGAAGGGAGATGTAGCAGGTAAAAATGGAGTGCTACCTGGGGAGTCAGATGTCAGGCACATAGTAGTCTGTCATAAATCCAATGTCTATACTGAGTCCATGAGTTTCTGCATCTATGAGGTTGATAAAGTGCAGTTCATAGGCCCATCTGTGAAAAGTGGTTTGTAAATTCAAACAAGCACTAAACCTCGTTTAAGCTCATCGCCAGAAGCCAAATTCCTACAGCCCAAAACACACTGAATGGATCCAGACCATGCCATGACAAGACATGCAAAACCTGCCAACATATCTCCAGGACCCCCACAATGCACTATGCACCAGAATCTACGAAAGACATGAATACCCAGCTACCTGTGAGGGCACATTTCTCACAAGAAAACCACTCCAAGTCTCCAATCCCTCAGTCCTGATTCTCAAAGGGAATTTACAAATCACTTTTCACGGCTAGGCCTATGAACTTCACTGCATCAAGCTCCTAGATACAAAAACTCACCGACTCAATATAGACATTGGATATATGACACACTACAACCTTCCTGACATCTGACTCCCCAGGTTCCTCTCCACTTTACCTGCTACATCCCCCTTCCTCCACACCCTGCCTGTCTCTCACCCCCTGATGCCTACATTTTCACTGACTGGCTTTCTTGCCCACTTTGCATGCCAGCCTCTGGCTTCTTTACTATTCTTATTATAGTAGAGCACATACATACCAACTAGATGCATCCTCAGCCTGATGAAGGGTTTTAAATCCAAAAACCCATGCCTCACATATGGCATCCCAGGCAGCTAAGCCGAGCTCACCTGGAACCTCACAACTCCACTGCAACCAGCAAGCCTCAGGCCTCTCAAAGGTCTTAAGAGTCTGGTCTTTCCCCATCCAGGACTATGCTTGTGTGTGGTGGTTGGAAGTTATAAGGCACCTCCTACCTGCCTTTCACCAGGAAGATCCTTGGTCCTGGTATTTTCTTGGTCCACACCACCAGCAGTCCCACCAGGCCTCCTGACCCTGGCAGGTTGCAATTTTAGTGGTCATGCCCAGGTCCTGGGTGCTCCTCCTTCCCCAGAGCCCTTGCTCATACCTCCAAGTTCATCCTAGCATGGGAACTCAGCAGGGCTTCCCCTGCTGGCTTGTGATCCAGTGAGTGCTGCCTCCAGCTCTGAGAGCAGGACATTAAATGGTTTTAAAAAAAACAACCAGAAATAGGTGTGGATGGAGTGAGGAGGGTGGCACTCACTCTGTCTGCAAGTGGAGCTTGGGAAACCCCAGAAGTGGGATGCTCATGTTCAGGAACACCATCTACTCTACCAAACCAAGATCCAAGGAGGTGGAGTGGGGTGTCATATCATCCCCAGCAATTCTGAACACCCTCTCACTTGGAACACTGGTTAATGGACAGGACAGGTGTTCCTGGGCAACTGTGGCCAGATCCTGCCACATCTGTGCACATGGTACTAGTTGCCCTATAGGCCAAAGGGTCACAGTGCAGCAACTCCACGCCTTTGGCAAGATAGTTAGCCAATGAAGCCTTGGTGCTACCTGCCTGAAGCTGGGGTCTGGTGAGTCTGGACCCCAACATTGAAGCCATGCCCTTGGCCCACATTGGCAGTAGCTGATGTGGAAGAGACCAGCTGGTGCTGGGAGTGCTAGCACAGGAAAGTGGATCCTTTTCCACCACCTGCCATCGCCTCTGCCCTTCTGCTTCCTTGACTCATTTCACCAGCATCTCCATCCAGTGACCTGAGGGTTTTGGTGCTGCCCATGCTCCCCTTCACCCTTATGTAGCACATGCCCACCAGCACATGGACCATATTGGACCACAAGGGATGCACCCATTTTTTTGCTGCCCTCAGCTGCTTCACCAATGCCTTCACCTCTGGTGAAAGTGGCTTGCCCCCACCAGGAATATTGGTCTTGTGGAACTTCTCCACTTGGTTCTCAAGCTCCTTGACTATGGAACTAAGGAGGGCATTGCCAGTGCTGAGGGTCTCAGTGGCCTTGAGGAATGGCTTGAGGACCACCAAGATCTGGGAGATGGTATCCCAGACACTTTCTTAAAGAGGCTGCTGATCCCAATCTCACCGAGCAAAGCAATCTCATGGATGGCCTTCTGTTGCTCCACCAGCCTTTCCAGCATCAGGTATGTGGAGTTCTACTGAGTCTCCACATCCTGCATGATTTTGTGCTGTGGGATGTTCAGCTCTGCCTGTTTGTCCTGTAGCATCTTGCACCCCTCAATGCTGCAGTGGAAGTAACCCATCACCTTCCTACATTTTGAAAGTAGCTTGGTGGTAGTGATGGCACCAGTGCTGGCAACCCTGTCCTCCTCAAACGCATTCCTGACTATGAAGTGCAGCTTTTGTGCCTCAAGGCAGATACCAACAGGTTAGCATCACAGACCACCTTGACCATATTGACCCTGTTGTCGGTGACCATGAACCTGATGGTGACCTCACCCAGCCCAATGAGCCAACCCTGCACCATGCAGTTCATGGCTACCATGATCTCCCTTGCTGTATGAGACTTATCCATCACCTCCACTTGAAGGAGAGCCCACTGATGGCCTGACTCATTGCACCAGTGCCCTGTGAGGGAGAGGTAGGCATGATCTCCAGCTCAGCTGCTCCAGATGTCTGGGGTGAAGTGCAAGGCCACCTGTGGACCTACCTTTCACAGCTCCTCCCTCAAGTACCCTCTCCATGCCTCATATGGGGAGGGCACCTCCATCCTGCTGAAGGTGGTGCATGAGGGCACTTGGTATGATGAGGCCACAAGCACCATGAGCTGCCTGAACCCTGGGCACTCAACTAAGTAAAGACCTGGCCATCCACAGCAAGTGTCTCCCCAGTGCTCTGGGTGATGTCGTTCACCTTTGCAACAGCACTCCCCACCCCCCGCCTTTTCTGCCTGCTTTTCCCCCACTGTTCCAGGGTGGCCTGCCTCTACTTTTGGGGGACAGGGGCTTTGTAGGGAGGTTGGGACTTATTTTTGGGCATGCTCCCACTGTTGACAGGCTGAGGAGGAGTACAGGCAAAGGGGTGGTACGTGCAGAGATGCATTCGCATCCCTGTGCTGCTCATGTGAACCCTGGCCACACAACTAAGGAGAAGGGCTGACCATTCAGAGCAAGCATCTCCCTAATGCTCTGAGTGACCTAGCTTGCCCTTGCGATGCACCCCCCGCCTTTATCTGTGGCTTTCCTCGTCAGTTCAGGGTGGCCTGCCTGTGCTTCTTGGGGATGGGGGGTTTGCAGTGAGAGGGGGACTTTCCTTTGGGCATGCTCTCACTGGTGCAAGGTTGAGGAGGAGCAAGGGCAAGGAGGTGCTTCCTTCTGAGATTCCTCAGCATTGTCATGATGGTGAAGTATTTTACCTCCTTGCCCCTGCTGATCTGCCTTGAGTAGTGCTGACAGATAACATACTGCCACCTCAAAATGATCCCACACTACACTACCCCCCTGCTTCTGGGTTGAGGGTTGGGATCCTGCCTTATCCCCCTCCTCAGCAGGCTGAGGCACAACAGCAGGAGGAGCTGACTCAGCTGAGTGACTTCCTTTGCAACCTCTATCTCAACTTCCTCTGAGGTGCTCTCTGGAGAAAGAGGCATGGCTCTAGGGAAACTTTGAGAGGTATGGAACAAACTCAGATTCCCCCTTGTTCCCCAAAATTTCTTTTGTTAAGGTGCTCAGGTTCCCTTTTTCCAGATCCAGCCCCTCCTTTGGCGCTGGGAGGCTCATGCTGGGAGATGAAATTGGGGTGGAGGTGCTGTTGGTGTGTTTAATGTATGTGCTTTCCTGCAGAGTGATGGATCACACTGCCACAGAAAACACAACTGTCTTTTGAAGTGTGGGGGAAAAAAATAAGAACAAATAAGAGGTTTTTAGGGGAAGAATACATTGAAAGAAAAGGATTGGATAGAGATAATTAGATGGATTCTAGGCAAGAGTAGTTAGTAAGCTGTATCCAGTCTTTTCCAAGAGCAGAAATTATCAGGAGACTAAGAAGCCAGGCCAGTCCAGTAGTAATTTTCAGATGCTGTTACTCCGGCAGAACAGCTCACAAAAGGGACGGAAAGGCTGCAGACGGAGGCCTATATGCTGTTTCTGTGTCTCTCCCCCCAAGCACTGTGATTGGAAGGGGACTCAAGGGAAGATCATAGTCACTGGCAAGCTACAGATGTCAGTCATTCCCCACCTGCTTCCTCTTCTCAGTTTCTGGTCCCCTGAAAGACTGCCTTCCAAATCTTTTCTGAATCTTCCAAATTGAATCAGAGGCTCCACATTGATTTTGAGGGTTTTTTTGCTCTCCCAGTTCAATTTGTATTTGATGATTCAGCCTCCCAATTGGGCCGAATCTTCTCCAAATTCAACCAGCAACCAAAGCCTCACACACCCTACTTTTTGTTCTGTTTCTTTTTCTAAAACATGCAAGTGAGTAATATTTTCAAGTATCTTTCAAAATGTTAGATGGAACATTTTTTTTTTTTTTTTTTCCTCCTATTTTTAAGTAAACTCATTTATGAGGCTGGGGGAAATAATTATAGGAGAATGAAACACTGAAATAGATTTAAATAAAGCAGAGAATATCTTGCAACAATACATCAATGTCACTAATTCCTCTTAGTACCTAAAATGTTTATTTAAGCATTGTTATGGCAGCAGATGAAAAGCAGAATTGAAAAGAAAGTGAAAAGAAATAGTGCTATATTTTTAAAATGCATGCTGGTTTTCTTTCCTTTAAATTAGTCTTTATTTGAACTTATCTTAACTAGAACTGTTATGTATCCTCTGTTAAGATTAATAAGTATACATGCATTGTACAACAATAAATAGAAAAGGATAGTTTCAACGTGAAGTAAAAGTTAGCAAACCGTACCTATTTAGAACCAAACCGTCTTTGGTCCTTTTTGGGGTGTACTGTGGTGGAGGAGGTGATTTAAGTATCACATCTCAACTTTGTGCAACAATTATAAAAGCTATTCAGAAATGCAGACTCCATGGCATGTGGAACATAGAGTAAGGTTCAAATTACAATCTGAGTCTTGGAGGGGGGTAAGCAAAAAAATTGGGCTGCCTATCACAATGCCCTACTACAATCAGAGATCATCCCAGATTATGGTTTTCAACTCTTATTAGGGGCAGGGTTCTCATCTCTCATGCAGGGGCTCAGCCCCTCCAAACTCCCACATAATTTGAGCACTGGAATAAAGACTGCTCCATTTCCTTTTCATGGTTGTGCACCTGTTACCACTAGCCAGTGAAACTGCCTAGCAACCCAAAGAAGAATACACTCACCAGGACCGTCTGCTCAAGAGTGCAGAGAGTACTCACTCACCATCACAGATACTTATACACAAGCTCAGAGGTCTGTGGCAGGGTGCTTTTTAATTAGTGGTTCCTGGGCAGCCCCTGTAATTCGAATACTTCACTATCATGTATATTAAGCCACTATGCATTTAAAAAAATGACCTTGGGACACTTTATCAACAAGGCTTAATTCAAGCATCCTGTGACTATTTTAAAATGCAATGCTGTAGCATCCTAGATTAATTGAGTCTGCTCCAGTGTGCTCTAATTAGAATGCCGGTGAGCACACGTATAGGCAACCTATGAAACTTTCTAGAAATACTATCTAAATATTGTGCCCTCACTAGATTCTTTGTCATATGCCTTAACTTATTGGCTTAAATTAGACCATTTGTAAAATAAAAACTATTTGCATTCATAAGAATTATGTGTCTTAAAGAGAAGAGAAACATACCTAGCAATACAGGGGAGTGAGCTCTAGCTGTCTGGTCAGAACTTCACAGAGTACTCAACCATGCATCATTTTTATAACGGCTTAATTTTTTTCTGCAACTCCTTCCCTTCCCCCACCCCTATTCTTGATTCTGTATCACTGGGATCAGATAAAGAAACATGTTTATTTTTTGCAATTAGGACATCTGGGGGAAAGGAGGTATTCTTTTTGTAGTTATATTTCTGTCTTGCTTCTTTAGCAGTTTGGTTTTTGGATAATGAAAACAAATTATTTGTAGCTTATATTAAATAGCACCATTTTTTCTTCAAACTGACATTCATGCCTAAAACATGCTAGATGGTGCTTGGAAACACTGCTGTGAAAATATGCTCCTCCCACTCAATCTTCCCCACATGCCAGATGTCAGAAAAAAATGCTATATAACTGCTATTTAGTGCTAAGAAGTGCACCCAGTGCTAATTTAACAGCACATGAGATGTTCTGGGTTTTTCTGGAATGGAGCTTGAGAGTGTGAGAGATGTTCATGGTTGTACTTCCTACCATTGTCCAGTCGGTGGTGGTGGCAGCAGCAGCAGCACCTCATGGCTGAGGATGATCACTCCCAAACTCAATTTTGTTTTCTTTCCTTTTGTTTCTGTCAATCTCCTGCCTCCAAGGTGAGATGGTTTTCCTTCAGGTAAGTTGTACCTTTTCTGACAAGGCATCGCCATATAGCCCTGTCCCAGGCTACCAATTAGTAGTACCAGTGCTACACGTCTTAATGTTCACCTTGAGGGTATTGTTGAAGCATTTCCTTTGGCCTTACATGTCCTTTGTCCTTGGCTGAATTAAGAGAATAGTAGCTGTTTTCTTAAATATGCATCAGGCATGTGTATGCAGTGCCCTGTCCACCACAGCTGATGTTGAATAATTAATTCTTCCATACTGGTCAGTGTCTTGACTGATATTATCAGTCAGGACACTGGTATTTGTGTGATAATCCTCTTACTTTATGTCAGAGATCTTCCAGAGGTAGCACTGGTGAAGGCATTCCAGGTTTTTCAAGTGGTCCCTGTAGGTCACCCAAGTTTCACAGCTAAAGAGAAGAGTTGGGATTACCACAGCCTTACATAGTAGGAGATTTGTTTGAGTCCTGATATTGTGATCATAGAACACGTGATGGTTCAGTTTTCCAAAAGTAGAGCGGGTATATTGGATCATATACTCCTCATCAATGGATCACTGGATCTCCTCAATGTTGATTTTCTTTGAGAAATGTCTGCTGAGCTATGCAAAGTGTTCAACATTCTCCAGCTCCTGTCCATCAATGAGGATCTTTGCTGGGGGAGTTGATTGGCTGTGAGAAGGCTGGTGAAGCACCTACCTTGTTTTTCCAGTGTTAAGGGTCAATCCCAGGTACTAGTATGCTTGAGAGAAGCATGGCTGTTTGTAGCTCCTTTTTTGTATGTATAATGACAGCACACGCTGTCCAGTTCAGTGTAAATATAGTGTTGCTGTTGGCATCATGCCAGTCTTCAGGAGTTATTGATATGGGCTAGGACAGACATTAAAAAAGCCTGAGCCTGAATTGATTCAATATTTGCAGATTAGTTTAACCTGACTAGGTTAAACTGATTTGTAACTGCACAGACATCCCCTCTGGACTGAAAAAATTCAGGCACAGTGGCTTAGGCTAGAAGCCATGAGGTGCTAGAACTCAAGTGAAGGCTGCCTTCAGTTGATGCAACTGTAAATGATACCTGGTCATTTGGACCGGGTAATTGTAGGCATTGAATGTGAATTCTAGTCATGTCAATCCATTGTGTACCGTTCACTATAGAATGTGTTATGTCATAATCACGCTGATACAGCAAGTCTTCTAGACTGAGGCTGAGCATGTAGTTATTCTATAAGGGTGAGATTATATATTACAAGTAGACAATGTTAAGAGATCTTAAAACTTGAATAATCTTACATTAAGGCAGATAACAAGGCCTTCTAGGAAACTTAAAGTATACCACTTCAGATAAGGATTATCTTTGAGGTGTAATACCTAGCTTGAGTTAAGTAAACTTCTGTCTGTTCACCGGAGATTCACCTGAGTCTTCAAATATCCCAGGAGGTGCTGCTTCCAAGTAGACTAGCTATCATTTAGGTCTCTATGTCCCTAGACTAACAGCTGGGGATAGCAGAAGGTCAGTAGAAAGAGGGTGAGTGGGGAGGGAAGGAAAAGTGGTAAAGTGGGGGCAGGGGACTTGGGATAGGAATGGAGGGGGAGTGGGGAGTGAGTGTGCAGGACCTGCAGCTCCCCACCCCCTGAAACTTCCTCCAGTCAACCCCCATCATCCTGATTTCTCCCCCTTCCTGCCACCCAGATCACTGTCTTGCTGTTCTGATCACCATCCCCCCCCACCACCATCACCACCACCTCCACAATCAACTTCTCAGCCACCCATCCGTAGGTCACTGCCCTATCAACTTGATCAGCCTGAGAGCAGCAGCAACATTTGGGGGATGCCTGCTTCCAGCCACCTTTATCCCCCTCATCCCCTGAATGCCTGAATCCAACTCCTGCTGGGCCTGCAGCTGCCCAACAGCTCTTCACACTCCCACTGTCCTCTCTCCATTGCAGCCCCTTCCCTTATAGGGAGCTCCCAGGTGGCCATGGGGCCAGTGGGTTGGGGCGGCAAGGTCTTTAGGGAACCTGGGAGCACGCAGGGTGGGGAAAATCCCCATGTTTGATGCCGCCACCACCACCAGTGGTGGGCTGGAGGAATGATTGGGGGTGGGAGGTTATGTAAGTGCTGGGGGTCCACCTCTACCCCATCCTATCCTATAGCTAGGGAGCTGGTGAGTAGGGTAGGTATGGAGCAGACTAGCAGTCCCTAGCTACAGTCCTGCTCACCTTCCCTCTAGAGGCAGGTCTCAGCAATACATTTTAGAAAGTGCATTACCCTTTAACATGCCACTGATCTGTAGCATGTGCTAACCTTAACATCAACCAACATTACTTACAATTAGCACCTACTAATTCTAATGTGTAATTTCACCCAAAGGTGCAAATCTACCCTGTTTTATTTTTCTATGTCACATTCTGTCTTTTGACCATAGCAGAGTTCCCACCGGCATCAGTTGACTTCTTCTGAAGAATGAAATTAGTACATGGCCAAAATCCCAAAGAAAAACATGTAACTCTGACATATAGCAACCATGATGTAATGATCACTGGCTGCAGAGCAGATGTGACATTTCACTGAGTGACTACATGGAGAGTTAACTGAAATCTAAGGTGAAAATTACTAAGGTTGTAAAATTTGCTTATAATGGCCTAAATCCTACACTTTAATATAAAAGTAATTTCACCTAAGTACCCAAGCATCTTCTTTAAAGATCAACAGCTTGATCTGTTAATTAAATGTGAAACAATTTTAGATATGGGGAGAAAGTAGCATGAACTAGTAAAATAACATGGAAGATAATACATCAAATATAAGTTTCATGACTATGTTAAATATATGTTTAAACATCATAGACAGTTGGCACAGGTAAAGGACAGATTATGCCAGACATGTTTTCTTTTGATAGACTCTCAATAGCTATACAAGGATAAAATAAAAATTGCTTAAAAACTTTTGGAGTCAGCTCCATAAGAATCTTAGCGTTTCTCGTAGTACTACATGCTGAGAAATTAATATAGGGTCAGTTTCAGAATTTGTTTTCTATATGGTCTGTAGTTAAAACATACAAATGAGAGATGACACTTTGAAGACATATTTAGTCAGCTAAGACTGATTACTTTCTTATACTACTGTAGCCCCCTTGCTTCAGTTTATGAGACTTCCAGACATTGCAATTTATTTTTGTTCATAGCTTCTTATATGTAAATTGTCTTGTAATTAGCTACGACAAAAATAATTTATGATATAAACATTATTACATTTTTTCAAACTTCCTGTTCTTGTGGTGATGAATATCATATTTCATTTTACTTAAAGTCAAGTCCTTGTCCCTTGTCACTTACTGAGGAAAACATGTCATTTAATGCATGTTACTTTAAATAATTTGTGACTCAGAGTAGTAATTGCACTTGCATTTGAGTTATCTACCTGAAACTTGTCATGAGATCCTGTCCTGTACAATTTCAAAATCTTTGCTTTTCATTTGATGTATTAAGATTAGCTGCATACATTTAATATAGAGAATATTCATTTCGGGTTTCTTAGAACTCGATTGGAGTTTACTTGTTATTATGTAGGTTTTGTGTTTGTTTTTGTCTGATATTTATTATATTTTTTGCCTGTTAATAATATAAAGACACTCTTACACTTCAATGGCAACAGTTTGGCTTTGGACCTTAGCTCCATCGCTGCCACTTGTACAATTATGAGTCACCCATACACTTCTTCTTTCTCAGATGTACTGTCACAATTCTTACATATTTAAGATATGTCCAAATTCTTATGAAATCCTTATAGGGTCAAATTCAGCAAAGCTGGTTCACCAGCTGAGCCCATTTTACAAGAATGTAATGGCCTCCTGGATACACTCCAAAGGAAATCTTTTTGATAGGGGCTTTTGAAATAAATAGGATTGTGCATAGCTTAACAATAAAGGAGTAGAAAGGAATATTTAGTGGTTGGCAAGCTAAGCTTCTGTTCAATTGATTACTTTAATGTTGCTGAGGGGTTTTTTGCATTGGTAGTAGTGGCTATGGGGCTGATAGCCTTACAGAAACAGCTTTATTTTTTTTTTAAATTAAAAAAAAACATGGGGTGGGGGGAGTCACTTCTCTAGAGATAAATCTATCTTTATTTTTGCTTTACTCCATAATCTGGATGTTTATTTACCTTTATCTTGTCAAATAATCTTATAATGATGTGACTGATGCTAATACATCACTGTTTTTATATGTTCTTATTAAAAAAGGAAATAGAATCATAGACCTATCAACTATCATCATAGTTATGGTTGGAAGAGACCTGAGGAGGTCATCTAGTCCAACCTCCTGCTCAAAGCAGGACTGTCCCCAACTAGATCATCCCAGCAAAGCTTTGTCAAGTCAAGTCTTAAAAATCTCCAAGGATGAAGATTCACCACCTCACCGGGTAACCTGTTCCAGTGTTTTGCTGCCCTCCTAGTGAGAAAAATCTTCCTAATACTTAACCGAAACTTCCCTTGCTGCAACTTGAAACTATTGCTCCTTGTTCTGTCACAACTAAGTCTAAATTCATCCTCTTTCAAACCATAGTTCGGGTAGTTGAAGGCTGCTATTAAATCCCCTCTCAGTCTCCTCTTCTCTAGACTAAATGAGCACAGTTCCTTCAACCTCTCCTCAGAAGGCTCTGCCCCAGCTTCACCATTTATGTTGCCTTCTGCTGGACTCTCCAGTTTGTCCACAACCTTTCTGTAGTGGAGGGCCCAAAACTGAACACAGTACTCCAGATGCAGCCTCATCAGTGCTGAATAGAGGGAAATAATCACTTACTTTGCCCTACTGGCTACACTCCTACCAATGCAGCCCAGTATGCCATTAGCCTTCTTTGGAACAAGGGCACTCTGCTGGCTCATATTCAGCTTATTGTCTGCTATACCCCCCAGGTCCTTATGGAATATTAGTTGTAAAATGTGCATGGTGTTTCTGCAACAAGCCATAATTGGACTCTTATTTACTTGTTTATTGGCAAAGTTTACTCAAACCCAAATGTGCGCAATTCAGCAGAACCGGTCCGTGTCTTAGGTTTTCATTGAGTTTGAAATCGGCTTTAGTTATAATAGAATATATTTTTGATAGACCACTTTATCAAAAATCAGAATTTTTTAATTCAGCAGTGTTTCCGAAATATAGCTTGAAAAAAAGCTAAATCAACTGAAGAGAATACTTTGATCCATCAGCTTATTCTTTAGTTTTATCTTCACATTCAGATAACATTGCTTTGAACTCAGTAGCTTGACTGCCAAGTGGAGCACTTCTAAAGGATTCCAAATGGATACATCTTCCATCAAATGATCTATCATTCATACAAAATACTCAGTTTACCAGTCCCTTCTGTGAAAGTGTCAGACAGGTGTGAAACGTTATAATGAACCTTGGCCTAATAACCATTGTTTAAAATGCCCTGATTACTGTTATGCCATATTGACAAAGTATTGTCAGTATGGCATAATTTGCTCAATAGTAGTAACAAAAGTATTTCTTAAAATATTTTATTTTGATGTGAGACATTTATATTTAATTGTTCATTATAATTAATCTGGAAGAAAATCTCAACAGGTGTGCATGATGATAAAATAAAACACAAACATGTAAATAAATAAATATATAAATATGAACAACATATTAAAATGCCCAACAACAAGATGATGCCAAGCTGCAAAAAAAATCCGTCAAATATTGGCTGTTTTAATAACCTGTCTACTTACATAAGGAAGATATTCAAATTAGAGTATTATCTCTTTTTGTTGTACTCATAGGATTATATAGTGTTGTTATGTGACAGAGTCTTCAGGATTACCCAAATACAATAATATAAACTGCAAACTGCATGTATTCTGTACTTATACAAATCTCTAAAATATTAATAGAAACAAAAATAAGGATAAATATTTGCTTTAATAATCGAGTTATGCATGCCAAAACTTACAAAAGTGGTTGCCAAGGGGAGGGGTTCAGGGGACTAGGGGAAGTTTGGTTTGTGGAGTGTTTCTGGAGTCCAGAAGGCTTTGGCAAGAAGGAGGAGCCTCACAGGATCTGTAAGAGAGCTTGCGGGGATGGAGTGCTTTCTTCCCCACTTCCAGGACCAGGGTCTATTTTTAGCTCCCCAACCAGCGATCCTCCTCCACCCGCAGAAGAACAACCCCAGCCCCCAGTGAACTTATTTCCTATCCTCCTGCCCCTTCCCCTTCCCCTACCCCAAATTACTTCCTCAGTTCCTGGCATGTGCGTTTAGGCGCAGCTAAATTTAATGCACATTAACTTAATGCGCATTGAAGCCCATTAGAGTGATTTAGGCTCATGTATAAATGTGCATGCATTAAAGCACATTAATGCCTTGTGTGCAGACTGAAAAGTTAGTCTCAAGTCAGTCCATAAACAGCATTAATTCATCATAATGTGCCTACATGTGGGTTAATGTGCCTTAGCATGAATTGCCTAAAATCACTATTTTTTAGGCACATTAGGAGTGCTCACGTGTAGAAGCATGCCCTTCAGTCACCTTAAAACATGCTAAAGTGCCTTAAATTGGCATATGTAGGTGCACCTGCTTAGTCTGTATGGATGCTGGGAATTACTTAATTAATGTATTTAAGAAAGCCCATGGTATTTCACAGTCACTTGCCTCATTGTAGGTTAGAAAAAATAATCCATGTCCTTCCCGTGTAGTCAGAAATTTTATTTGGTCAGCTGGATAATATAAGGAGAGTGAGGTGGGGGGAAACCTGGCTAACAAGGAGACCAGGGTGAATTATGAAAGAAAAAAGACATTATAATTATAAGTGGAGTTCCTCAAGAATTGGTCTTGACACTAGTATTATTTTTTATTTTTATTAACCATCTTGGCCCAAAAAGCAAAATATAAAGTTGGGAGACATTGTCAGCAAAGAGGAGGATCGGACGAAAAAGAGTTTCTGCCCTAAGCTGAGGGCTTATCAGTTGGAAACTGCAGATAATGACAAAGACCTTTAGGTACTGCTTGATGTGAAACACTAATGTGAGCCAGCTGTGAAAAAGGGAAGTGTTATAGACCTAAGGAAGAGTATTTGATTTCCAGAAGCTTGTCCAACAGCTCTCCCAATGATACAGTTGGACCAATAAAAGATAAATGTATCTAGGAAAGTAATAGGAGCCAGATTCTGGAACAGCCCCCTAATAAGGGGAGTAGATCTAACAATTTCAGTGTTTTGGTGTTTTTTTAAGGTGGAGTATGACAACTTTATGAAAGGTATTTTTGATGGGGGTGCCTGCACTACTATGAGGACTGGTCTCGAAAGCCCAAGAGGATACTTCTTAGCCCAGGTTCCTAAGAAAACGCCATTCTACATCTCTCTCATTTTAGCAAATCAGTATCATTTTGGTGTTATTAAATTTAGTCAGCTTCTCAAGTTCTTTGCTTATGAATGCATTTCCCCCCACATACTCAGGCAAACTAGAAATCTTTCAAATCAGTGCGGTTGCAATAGAAATAGCATTTTCTCACTTGAGACTTGAGGGAGTGTTGTTAACTGTCATCACTGTTGTTGTATATCGTCACAACAATAGCAAGTGAAAAAAGATATTTCCTCTCAAAAATCTCTTAAAAATCAGCATCTTCCATTGGAATTGTAATAAAGTCAGAACAGAAAATCTATGAATGCCATATACGATAATGCTGAATAATATTATGAATGGGAATATATAAGTAGATTTTTTCCCCCCATGATTAAAGTCTCTCAAAATTTTCACAGACTCCCTATGATTTTCTAGCAATATCAGTATCATCATGGGAGACTATTTTTTAAAAGGAGGAATATAATTACCTCTCAGGGTGATCTTTCCAAAGGTATTTAGGTGAGTTAATGACGCACTAATGGAATCTTTACACTGATTTTCATTACCTCAGTGTAAGTTAGTCTTCCAAACTGCTTCAAGCACTTTTGTTGTAGTATTATTGCAGCTGTGATGGTGAAAGGAATGTGCAAGTAGTGGGATTTGTTAAGTGATTTCTTTCATTGGATTTACAGCTGGGATTGATGTCAGAGAAACCTTCAGGCACAGAATGCCCTGCCTTACGTTTTAGGCATTTGTGGAAGTCTTACCAGGTGACTATCTGCATCTTTTGTTGTATAAATATTTTTGGAAATATGGGTCTAGGTCATAAAAATGCATAGATGTTATAAACTGGTTTGCTTTGTATAATTCTCATTTAATTGTAGTGCTTGGTGAAAAACTGGGAGTGAATTCTATCGGTATCAAGGAAAGTAGTGGAAAGAGGCCATTTATAAAATTTCTACTTACCTTTTCAAACTGACCTCCACAATTGTGCACCCATGTAACATTGGTCTTGAATCAGCGACGTACTGTAGCACATACTTCAATGACATGAACAAGTAGCACTCTTGACTTTTTAATAGGGAGTCACTTAACTGAAAAACAAATGCTTCTTTAGTTGGGCAGAGTGACTTTGTTTCAAACTCCACACTTCAGTGGAGCTACCCACATACTGAACAATGGCCAGGTACTTAAGCACCTTTCTAAATCAGAGGCCACACTCTTTAAGTGTTAAAGTTTATGGTTTTGTAAACAAAATAAATCAGATTGGTACATGCCTAGCATAGAGCTTTATTTTAAAATTTACTCTGCAAGGACAAGCAAAGCTTTTCTGCAGACATATCCCTTAACAAATTGTACTTTGATTCTAATTTAGTGCAACTACCATCTAACAATAAATCACAGAGAGAGATACCTAGCTTACAGACACTCTTCTAAAGTGTTGGGCTTCCTGCCAATTGTTGCTTTGGACTGTCACACGTGGACTAAATCTGAAGGCAAAATGAGGTTCAAGAATAAGACATAATTTGAGGCAAATTATTTAGCTTTCCTTTTGGCCAAAGAGAGAAAAATATCTGATTATATAAATGGTCCTTTCTAACCTGAGCAAAACCTGAATCAGACTATTTTTTTTAAATCCTAAATACAGTACTTTGCTACAGTACTGAATGCAAAACAACCCAGGATTTGAAGAATACATATTGCAATATAACTGAAGAAGATTCTGGTTGGCTCCTGTTATGTTGAGAGGAGAAAGCACAAGGAACATGCTGTGGTTCTTCTGTTTAAATAACACCATAACACATCTTAAGCTAAACACGTCTTAAGCTAAAAACATCTTTAATGAGAAATGCCTAAACCAATATACATATCTAGTATAAATTAATTAGAAGGGGCTGTTTTTCCACTCACTGTAGTCCAGAAAATGAACACCTAATCACTAATGTAATCTAAAAATAAGGCTATCCTTGCCTGCCTTAGCAAAGGAACAGGGCCAATATAGCAATGATATTCCTTTTCACAGCTTTCCCCTGTCTATTCCATCAAAACTGTAAGCAATTCAGTTAGGATTTGCCTACAGAACAAGTTTTTTGTACCTTATGTCTCTACAACTCTCAGCACCATAAGTCCCTGAATCAGGACTGGCAGGAGGGAGAGGATTTACTGTATTTTTGCACATCTCCCCCACAGGGTATATGCGATTTTACAAAAAAAATGGATGTGCGCAGGCTATCCACAGCCTTTTTTTCCTTAGGGGCCAGGACCGGGGCAGACTGCACTACCTGCCTGCTGGGTCCAGGCAGGCGGGGCTGTGCCACCGCCACGGGGGCTGGGGCTGGGCTGTGCCACCATCACGGGGGCTGGAGCCAGAGTGGGCTGTGCTACCTCCCTGCTGGGCCCAGGCAGGCTGGGTTGCACCAGAACCACGGGGGCTGGAGTGGGCTGCGCAGCCTCCCTGCTGGCCCCAGGCAAGCTGGGCTATGCCACTACTGCCACGGGGGCCAGGGCAAACTGGGCTGCCTCACCTCCCTGTATATACGGGGCTTCTCCCTCCATCTCCTTTTCTCCTGGGGCATGTAGTGGACACCCAGTGGTGCCTCCGGGGCCCAGCAGGGAGGCACTGCTTGGCTTGGAGTCCTCGCCCGGGGTGCAGGGAATACAAGGGGGTGTGGCTAATGGATGGATTATTTTTCAAAAAATGCAATTTTCCTCAGGTTATACATGAGTGTGGGTTATATGCATGAAAATATGGTACTCGCTGTTGTAATGGGGTTAATAGTGAATGAAGATTCTTTAATTCTGGAAATGCATAGGGACCCTCAGTGTACACCTTCCATTATGTTTCCACAGCCCTTGCATGTAAACTGTATTTCTGTACTATAGAAAAAACCTGTTATGCTAGGATATACCATGTAATTTAGCTGTTGATAGGTCAAAAAGACATAATTTGGGATAATTTTTATTGAAAAACACAAATGATTGTGTTTTTTCCTAATCTGCCGTTATTGGAATTTGAATTATTTTAATTAATCAGAATAAACATACGTATTTTAGTTATTTTCAGTTTTTTAAATGCCTGCTGCTTTAAATCCTTAGGTTTGTGTGATGAGTGTTAGCTTTAGCTGTAACTGTTTATCCTATTCTCTCTACATAATCCTCTTTCAAAACATTAATTTTATTAATGTAATGAGAATTGGTTTCAACTGTATTTGAAAAGAGTCACTTAACAAACCAAGAGTTTCACAATACACTTACTCTGTTCAGGTCCTGCATATCAATGTCTTTATGTCTCAGTAATTGAGCACAGGATAATAAGAGATGTCTTTGAAATCATGCTTCCAAATACTCATTCTCTGCAATATTTATTTTTTTTATAATGCAAGAGATGAGTGTATGTTGTCTGTTGCATCCATGATCCTTGAGACAGTAACAAGCATTGTGAATAATCCCTATAATAGTGGCAGGCCCATAACCCCAACTGGCCTGTTAGGTGCGAATTCTCTTTCTGAAGAGCAGAAATGTTCATCATGAATCACTTATCATCCTAGATAGTATAAAAAATATATAGAAGCACAAGCAGGGAAGATGCATGAAAACCTATGTTTAAGAAAGGAAATTGTGATTAGAAGAGATCATCTGGACCAGTTGTCTGTGGTGAAAGATTTCAGGGCATATCAACAAGAAAAAAAAATTGGGAAGATGTTGCTAGTGGTATTTATCTCTGGGAAATGCTAGGAAGCCTTAAATATAGGATAAAAAGAACTGGGGTTTGGAAAACTAGAGGGGAAATTCTTAAAGGGAAATGAGGGGGGGTTCTTATATGCTTAGCTGTCTATATGTACTTATAAAAGTAAGTAGTGATTTAAAAATCAATGAACCAGATTGTGCATGTCATTCCTTTAGCTCCAGAATCTCCACAGAGGGGTTTCTTTCACACAGAAAGATGGCAAACATAGCTTCATGATAATTTCCCACTTCCTAGAAACTTTGGAACCTGTGAGAATCTCCAGAGGTAGGAGGACCAGGAGTCATAGGCAGAGCCAGAGACCTGGGTTTCTATGCAGAAATGACTTGTGCAATTTGATGGATCCACTGGGTTTGGAGATACATTGTCCTCAGGAAAGAGCTGAGTAGTTCCCACATTAAAAAAAAGAAGACGCTAAATTTCCCTTTTTTCCCCTTTCCCCTCCACTAATGTGTGAGGGGAATAATCTAATTTAAATGTTTTACAAATAGAAAGAAATAAAGCTTTAGGCTATTGTTATTTATGTACTGTGTCGTTCCATAAAGGAGAAAGTATCATTCATGGTCAGCAGGATTTTCATTTAAATGAATATATTTTGCATTCTAGAGTGTGTACCCCATTTGATTAGTAGGAGTCTTCTTTCCCCAGGGTTACGGTATGTCTTTAATAGGATCTGTGTGTCAGGTCGCTTTCAGTTATCATAGGTTAGGACAATAATGATGGTGATATAGGAGAAATATAATTCAGGGTTTAATGGAGTGCTTCTCGTTATCCTTTTCTATAAAGGGGCACCCAAAATTAAAATGCATTATATTTAAAACATATAAAAAAAAAAGAGACTTGAAGTAGAAATCATTAGTTATAGAGATTGTCAAGAGTGTAATAGCACAATAAGGTTCAAAATAAGTTAGATATTTAAATAAATAAGAATAAGATCTGCATTTCACTAGTTCAAATACAATTATCTGCCCCAGTGCTTCTAGGTACAAATCGATCATTGCATTGGATCTGGAAAATAAATTCAGTCTGTGGTACTGTATTTCATATATTATTGGCTTCTCCTTCTTTTTCCACTTCCTTTTCCCTCCCTGACATCCTCTGAAGAATTCAGTACTAGAAATAGAAATGATAAAGAGCTACATAAACTACTAGACTTTTGGTCCAGATATAGGCATTACACTTTCACCAGTATAAGTAATCACACACATTGATTTTCTGTTCACTACCGATCTAAACTACATCACTTACAGAAAACTGCATAACCTAGACTCCATGGGCACGTCCACACATGCAAGCATGTGCACTTGCAACAGCTCAACTAGAAGCAGTGCAAATTTGAGCTGCGGCTTTTTGTCTTAGCACACATGCTTGGACATGCACTTTGTTTGGAGCAAATTGTGCCACTTGGGGCAAAATAACCCTGCCTGGCTCCTCCTGGAACTGCAGCCAGGGGGAGCTGCAGCCTGAGATCAGCACTTATGCTGTTCCCGGCACTATAAAAAGCTGCCCTGCCCTGGCCCCATCAGTAAAAAAGCTGCCTGGCAAGTAGCTCAGGGCTACTAACTCTCAGGAGCTTCTGGGACCCAGCCAGTTGATACCTGCAGACACTACCCCTTGCGCCAGCTGGACTGCTGAAACAGCCGTGAGAGTTCCCTGCACCCTGGCAGTAGGGGCTGCTGCCTGGTTGTGACCTACTGCACACCCACCAGACCCAGGTGGGGACTGCACAGCCAATAGAGGCATCTGCCCCTCTGGGCCAGCTGCCAGTGGGCTGTGGCTTCAGAGCTGGCCTCCATGCAGCGCTACTGCCATGTGTGCCTCCTGCCCAGCCATCTGGGCAGCTATTGCCTGAAAGATGTTCCAAGGGTGGTGGCCTGATTTGAACTGGCAAAACATGTTCTCCTGACCCCATTTGACCAGGAGGTCAGTTGCAGCCAGCTTAGTCCAAGGTGCCAGCTCTGAGCAGGCAGGGTCCTGCCACTGGCCTCCCTAGCAGGAATTCTGGTGTTCTCCATTGGAAAACTGAAAAATCCCTGATAAAAAAAAATCCCGAAGTCACTCAGTAAAATACCTCCAAATCCATGTTCCTCCATAATTAAAACAAAAAACCACTGTAAAGAGAGAGAGAGTGAGAGACAGACTGCAATCAGTTGGACAGTGTGGAATGTGGAAGCCTACTAGTGTCTCTCTCATTGTCATGGCAGACTCCTACAGGGAGGGCCATGATCTCCCCAAGGTCCTTCTCGCCGCCTCTAGGCTGGCCCAAGGCACCCTCAAATTCTCACATGCCATGTCTTTGATGTGGAGGATATATGGGAGGCTGCTTTTATGCTGCCCTGGGCACGGCGTATTGGGACCTCTGACCCTGTGATCTCTCAACCCCACTGGGGTGTCTCCCCATGTGCTGGGTGCCTTCCAGGCACCCTGGCCTTAGGAGCCACGCAAGGCCCTATCAACCCCTAATACCATGCCCCAACCCTCGCAGGTGTACCGGACGTTGGTGTGTCTGAAAACTATGCCCCCTCTCTAGAGTCTTCTCCATCAGTGCCCCCTCTCTAGAGGTTTCTTTTAGCGAGCCACCGGTGTTCTCGGCCCACCGTATGGCTACCCTCTTCACAGGCCGGGCGTACTGTGCTGCTATGCCCTCTAACTGGGGACCACCTCAGCACTTGCCCTTCTCTAGGGAGTACTATGCTGCTAACCCCTGCCTCCCGGGGTCCACCGCAGCATTCAGCCCCTGGCCGGGGTCTAATGCCACACTAGCCTCCAACCAGTCTCACAGCGCCCGTCCTGGGATTCTCAAAATGCTGCCCCTCATCTGGGCTTCTCAAAATGGCACTCCCCTCTCTGGGCTTGCCATGCCCCCACGGGGCCTCTCAATAATGCTGCCCCTCATGGGCTCTTTAAAATACTGCCCCCTTCTAGGGCTTCTCACATATTTCCCCTTTTGGGCCTCTCAGTATTGCCCCTCCTGGGCCTGACTTCACCTTCCCTGGTGCTGAATCCCACTCTCCCTGGCACTAGGGCCCCACACACTGTGGGCCCTTATGAAGCCTCCTCCAACCCCTACAGCCTCGCCCAAACCACCGGTGTAATCCAAACACTAAAACGAACACAAGCCTCCTGGCTGTAACTTAAACACAAGGCACCCGGCCATAACAATGTAAGCCTCCTGGCTACTGCTCCACATCATTGCCCCAGCCTCTGGAGCTCCTGCCCCTCCAGCTGCTGGCAGGGAACCACCAACCTAGCCTCAGCTCTAGGCTTTATACGGGCCAAGCCCTGCCCCTTTGGTCAGCTGACTCCCATCAGTTGCCTTAGCAACCCTCAGCTGTGCTGCCTACTCAAACTACTAGGGCTCTCCCAGCAGCACTCTCACACAAGGAGCGGTGCAGCGAGGTGCGCCGCGACACTCATAATAATAAAATGAACTCTAAATACATGTTTCATGAATGCAGGACTATATATTTTACTGTCCCCCAACAGAGGTTACAGCCCCTCCAATGGGCCAAATGGCCCCTGCAGGGGCTATCACACCCCCTGCAAGGCCCACCTATGGCTGCCCCACACAGCCCCATCTCCACACCCCCAGACCTCACAATGGCTGCCTCATCCGGTCCCATCCCCCACTTGCACCCCCAGGCCCCCATGATTGTCCCCCCACCCCAGGCACCGTCACTTTTTAAAAAAAAAAGAAAAAAAACCCCTGAAAAAAGGCCTCTACTTACCCTAGAAGCAGGGGCTATGGGGACTCCGGGGGCTCCTGGCAGAGCCCCCTCAGGCAGCACAGGACAGCAGGGGGCATTAGGGCCCCAGCCTGGGGGCCACTGGGGCTGTCCCTATGACCTGTGCTATGCAGGCATCATAAGGCCCCAGTGACACAGACGGCAGCTGGACTGCTGGTAAGTGCCAGGGGGGTGGTTTTGTTTTCTGCTGTGGGGATGCTGTGGTGAGGATGCAGGTATCAGGGGCCTCAGGGTGCTGGGGAGGATGGGGACAGGCAGGGCAGCTATTGGGAAGTCTGGGGGGCAGGCAGAGGGTGGGGTTGGGCAGGAGAGGAATCGGGGGCCTTGGGGAGATGCAGGTGATGGGGTCAGGCAGGGCTGGGAGGGGCTGGGAGAGTGGACGGGACCATCAGGGATCCTCCCCATAGTCCATTTTCCCCTCCTCCAGCCCCCCCCAGTCCCTTACTTACCAGCACTGGAGCCCTAGTGCCTGGCAGGCAGCATGCTTCAGCACCAACGCGAGGGCCAACTGCTGGGCTGTTCTGGCAGGCAGAGCATCTCTGTGGAGGACCCAGCCTCCAATTGCCCTGCACCACCTTTTTTAACTCAATTTTTTTTAGACCCCTTGGGGGTCTAATTTTGCCTCTGAGCTGCAAACTTACAGTGCAGGGACCCTGATAATTTTTTTTCATTCCTGCATATGCCTCTTGAGCCATCTCAAAAGGGTTTTGAGATGGGGTAAGAGTCATATGCGCACTTGTCTGGACGTGCACCACCTCAGGTTTTATAATCTGTACATAATCTTGCAGGATATCAGATTGTACATCCGAGTGAATATATTAAGGATTGATGTTAGCTCTAAGTGGTAAGTGTGCTATATGTCATAAGCTGTTCTTCCCACAGTTTCTTAGTGGAAAGTTGTTCAGATCACCAAACAACAAAATCAAACAAATGAATACTCATCTCTCTGAAAAAAGGTATTATTCTTAAGAAATTCTTAAGATATGAGGATTTTAATACATTTAGAAAATTAACTATCTTTTTGCTTCAGAACTGAGTTCCATTGATGGTACCAGAGCCAAGGAGAAGAAACATATCTATCTAGATGGTATATTTAAAGAGCAGAAAGCTACTGTATGGTATTATCAATTTTGGTTCTTGTTCCTATAGAGAAAATCTGCTCTGCCTTGCATCATTAAATCCCAAGAGAATCAAATGTGTATGGTGCCTTGTAAGAATGTGAATTGCAAGGAAGTCCAGTTACGATAAATGTAGATACATTTATACTGTACTATTAGTAAAAATAGTATAGTATATGCAGTTTTGAAATATTTTTCAAAACTGAATTGGAGCTCTGAGTCATTTCACTCACATCTACCATGAATTCAGACATGCCTAAAAAGTATTAAGGTAATTATATTTATCATAAATAATTTGGTGTTAAGGTAGAAGCAGCACCAGGATCAGAGACTGTTGTGCTATACAGCGAGATAGTTAGAAACAATCTCTTTCCAGAAAAGTATACAGTGGGCACATCTACAAGTGCACATTAATGCAAAACAATCAACTCTGGTGTACATAATACCTGAGTTTATTGTTCTTGGGTGCCACATTTACATATGTGCTTAGGACCACAGCACATTGAGCAAGATTAGAACAGCCCCGGCTGGCAGGGGGCTCCAGGGATCAGTCTGCTATCCTGGGACTGCTCCAACCCAGCTCAGTGTGATGCAGAAGGGCTAGCTGGGGCATGAGGGTGCTTCAGTGCAGAGCTAACTGGCAGGCAGCTCCCGTACTAAAGCACCTCGTGCCCCAACCACCTGGGTCAGTGTTTACACATGTGCTGCTTCATACAAAAAAATTCTGCATCAGGATAATATTGGTATTTACAAATGTTAACTGGGTGTAGGCCTTATTAGTTTTCTGCAGCCTAATAGAGCCACACGTGTAGACGCTGAGATGTTTAATGTGGAGCTAATTAGGGAACTCGACATGTTTAAATGTCTCATGTAAACATGCCCAGTATAAATAAACATAGGATTAGAGGGGAAAATGTAATAGTGATCCCATTTTAGAAACAGGAAAATGAGACACAGAAGTGACATACTGACTTACTGAGCCATCTAGAAGGACTGTGGAAGAGCCAAACATCAACACTGATATTCTCCGTTCCATTTTACTGTCTTAGCCATAAAACAGCTCTGCCTGCCTACATGTACATATCTATGATATGTTGCCTTTTGTGTAATGTTCTGTTTTGATGGTTTTATTGTAAAATATGAGATCTCAGTTCTTCTGTATTGTGCATGACTGAGAGTAGCAACTGTTAAAATTTACATAAGCAATTTGACTTCACAGAAATCAGCAATAACCAGTACAGTTTATGAACTCCTCTTATCTTGGCTCTTTTGCTAGAAAAAATGTTTTCATTTTATTCAATGAGGAGTGTAAAGTGGCATATAAATAATATATATCCATTCTCTTTATTCAGGAGTTCCTGCATACTCCATCATATTATCATGTTTTCCACATACCAGTTTTTCCCATGGAGAGCTCATCGCATTCAACTTTCTGTATCACAGTGTCCTTTCTTCTAGAGAAGTATAACTAGACTGAATCCCTTAAGGAGCTGCTCAGTGATTCTCCTTAGGCAAAGATTTGGAAAACATAAAAAATGTTTCCTGGAAGAAAGCCTGGAGAACACCAGCCATAATTAACTAGACTGTGGGGAGAGACAAGTATTTTTGTGAGTGATGTTTTTGTATTGGACCAATGGAATGGTTAACTCAGACCAGGGCTACCCTGCTCTTAGGCAGCTGGGGGACACAGCACCCAGTCTAAGTTGGACTGCCTCAGAGGTACAGTTATCTTAGCTTGAGTCAGCCATTTTTAAACTGATAAAACCTTCCTGAACTTCTGTACAATTTGCACTTAGATCGACCTAACTAAAGATCTACGTGTGAAGTCTGCACTGTGGCAAACTAAGTTCAATTTTTAACTTTTTTTCAATTTTTCAATTTTTAACTACATTTAATTTTCAATTCTTTTTTAACCCAGTCTAACCTCCCCCCAAATCTGTATGTATCCTATGAAAGTGGGAGAGAAGTTCCTTGTTTTTCAATTTTGTCTGGATTTTACATATGTACACAACAGTGTGTAAATGGGTCGTAGAATACTATGAACTTGAAATTTATACCACCAGGACACTGCCTGCTTACCCCAATGCCCAACAGCTGAGCTTTCTTAATGAGGATGACTGTACCTCCTTAAAGGGAAGGACTGACCTGTTACACCTGTCCTCTATGATAAGTGAAAACAATGTTTCTTCATGAATTATAACGAGAATAGATATTACATTATGTGTAGCTTTTTCACACAGATGCAGTGAAGCATGGATTTTAAGTTGATGCTATCCCTATAACTCCAAAATCACCCATGATAAATGTTTTTGTGATTAACATTTTAAAGAAATGCTATTTGGAGTTAATTTAGCGCATTGTTACACATGCTTCAAGGCTGGGGGGCGGGGGGTGCTTTAATTAGAACGGCTTTTAGGGCCTGCTCTAATTAAAGCACCCACAGTGTCTCATATATTCAGCATCCTGTAGTTCAAAATGGAAGTGAGGGCACTTCAAATAAAGCTCATTCAACAAGCTTTATTTAGTTAGAGCACCCCACCACCATGTGGAAGTGCTGGGATGCTGAATACGTAAGACGCTGAGGCTGCTGGACCATGCTAATTAATTAATTGAGTCTGCTCTAACATGCTGTGATTATGTGCTCCAATTTGGCCCAGCTCTCTAGTTTAGGGATTTGGCTGCTAGGTACTGAGCTAGAAGGTTATAAGTTCAAGCCAGGGTCTGAGCCCTCTTCTCCCACTGTACAGGGGCAGTGAGAATTTAAAAACTAGAGCTGCCAGGCTCTGGAGTGGACTCCCAAAGGAGGTGGCACTCATCTCCTACCTTGAGGGTCTTCAAGAGGATGCTGGACAGATATTTGGCTGGGGTGTTATGACCCCACACTCGTTCCTGCCCAGGGCAGAGGGTTGGACCTGATGATCTGTTTAGGTTCCTTCCTACCCTAAGCACTATGAAACTACAACGCATCAGAGCAGGTATCCCATACATATACAGGCACCCTTAATGCCTTGAATAGAGGCTAATGGAAAGCAAAACTTACTGTTTCAAAATTTCCAAAGTGTTTTTTGGATCAAAGCAGGTAGAAATTAAAATCCAACCTCAATTTGGTTCCCAAGACCATATTTAAAGTGAAAGAGGCCTTGAAAGTTGATTATCAACAAGTGTGCTAAGGCACCCTGGGGTACCTTGAGATCCTATAAAGGATGCCATGGGTTGTCATGCAACGGTAGCACTGTTAGGCATGAAAACATAACTTAAAAAATAATCCTATAGATTTCACAGATGGATTGATAGTATTAAAATCATTCTGACCTGTTGTAGTCTTTCTGAATTCTTTGGAGCAGAATAATTACTCTATTAAGTTTCTGTAGTAAAAAATGAATGAAAACTAAGAACAGTCATTTTCTGAGGGTGCCTTGAGTCTAATGAGAGGTGCCTTGAATCTGAAAAGATTCAGACCATTAGTATACACCATCTTATCCAAGCTCTACTCAGTATACATGCAGCTTTGATACAATTCAAATTTCCTGAGGCCCTCAGAAATTGTACTTATAAATAACATTCACAACTTTTATGAGACTTCAAAATGAATGATGCATGCACAGATTCTTTCATCACCTTCCAGCCCTGAGGCAGACAGATAGTTTAGGTAACAATATAAGAGTCTTAATGTATACACAGAATACAGCCAGTATTTAGACCCTGCCACATTAGATTTGGTCCTTCTTCATATATAGAAGTGCATGTGTCTACGGCTGTTGTTCTCTTTCAGCTGTCAGCTGTGTTTTGTTTATCATTGTGCTAGAGACCTTTCATCCACTTCTAAATGTATGAAAAACTGTGTAATTTGGTTTTGTTTGTTTGGAGCACCTCCACATACAGCAGTTAATAGTCATCTTCTACACGTCTTGTATGCATTTTTAAATCCTCCATCTGAAAACAAGACGCACAAGTGTTAGTGCATGCCTCATTGTTTAATTTGGTTTTACAAGTTCACTAAATTGCTGTTTAAATTGTTACAATCTCAGAAGTACTGTATTAACAACAGTTCATATAATCACATTCCATTTGGATCCATTCTCAGATCTGTAAAGCTTCATTAAATCCAAACTGCTGTGTATTTTCAGATAGTCAGTGTCTTGGGAACATCATGTATCAGAAGATGAGATTAAACTGTACTGGAAAATTTCAGTATCCTAATGGTACCCTTGGAGTGATGTTGTAGCTGTGAGGGTCCAGGAAATGTGCAGTGCATTCTGCCCTGACAGCCCTGACGAGAATGTATCACACCGCTTCTGCCAGGACAGTCTGGCTCTTTGTGCCGCACCTCTTTCCTCCAGCTTCTGTTTCCTGTCCTCCGTCCTGGTGATATGAAGGTGGAACGGGAGGGGGGCCGAGTTCTGTGTGTACCTTAAGAGTTATGAGGCCGTGCTGCATGCATGGTGAGGAGGAAGGACTGGGCTGCGTATTCAGCCAACAAAGAAGCTGGGCTGCCCACACTAGAGGTGGGTGGTATGCGTGGTTGGGGAAAGTCAGGATGCCCGTGTTGCAGGTGTGGGGAGAAGGTGCGTACCTACAAAAATACTTTTCTCTCTACAGCCTAGTTAATTAGAGCTGGTATTCGCCATGCTGTGTTCCAGAAACCTTCCTTTACATTTTCTAAATTTTTGCCTAAGGGGAATCACTGTACAGCTCCTTCAGGGACCCAGTTGCGTTCTAGTTGTCTGTAAGAAAGGACACTGTGATATAGGAAGTTGATACTGATCTAATCGAACTTCCGTACAGTTCCCAGCACAGCCCTGAGGCTGCGAAGGCCCAACTACTGGATCCAGCCCCGGGACTATATTTTTCCTAACCTCCCACCTGACACCAAACTATTGTTAGACCCCACCCCCAGATGGACAACACTCCCCCTGCATACCAGACAGCTCCCCCCAAGCCTACCAAATCCCTCATCCCATGAGCTTCTCCCAGTGCCAGTTTTACCAGTGTACTGGTGCCAGAAGCCAAGGAAGTAAATTGGGGGTGTTGGATGGGTGGGCAGGATCTGATAAGGGTTGGCTAACTGGAAGGAGATATTCACCTGCACATGTTAGGGGTTGGGAAGCTAAAAACTAGCCCCTGGTCCTGGTGGGGAGCATAGCTACACATCCCCCGCAAGCCCTCCTGTGGACCCCATTCATCCCCCTGATCCCAAACCTTCCTGGATTGCATCCCCCCCCTAAAGATTCCACTAGTCTGCCCCAATTCCCTAATCCCCCATGGACCCCACTTGCTCACCAATCCCTCCAAGTCCCCGTTTACCCTCCCAAATCCCCCTCCCCAGAGAACTTGCTTCCCCCCAATGCCCCTAAACCCTCCTGAAGACCCCACTTTTCCCTCCAATCCCAAACCCCCACCAGTAGCCCCACCATCCTGATCTACTTGAGATCAAGTTGCCATTTTTAACTGGATCTAACCTCCCCAAAAATCCCCAAATGTCTCTATATACCTGCAGTCAGTTAATTTGTAGAAGTTGAAGAGATCCAATGCTATGGTTGAATGAGAATTTCATGTGCAAAACATAATAGATGCAAATTAGATGTTGAAATTGAGAGGAATTATATAATTACAGGGTTAGGTGCTTAGAAGGTTTATATAAATCAAATTCAACACTTAAAAATAGTTTTAAGACATTTAATTATTTCATGTTTAGAATTTTGCTTTTGAATAGTTATATGTGGTTCCTTTGAGGTTGATTGTAATTGCTTTTATTCCAGGACAGAGTTTGGTCCACAACAAAATGTACTACATTTTGGGAGAGGGATATTTTGCTCCATGTTTAAGAAATAAAAAACTATAAATATTGTAAATTTGAGCAGAATAGCTTTAATACTATAAACTGACCAGAAGCAGCATAAGCTTGTGAATATTTCCATATTACATGGTATTAATAATATTATAATTGTGAAATAATTTACAATTTCTAGTTTATTTATCGATGGATGTCCTGACCTGGCTTTCCACCAAGCTCCATCATAATAGAAAGGGAAAAGAGTGGCTTATAGAATAATCTTGATGAATTATGAATACAATTCTTGCTTCTGGATTGTATGGGTTTCTTATTTACTGTACATATCAACTTTTAGAATTGTGCTCTCAGATACAGTCCTAATGGTTATGTTTTCACTTAGGAAATACTGAAGTTTATATATAAAAAAGTATGCATTAAAGTGTAACTGGTGAAAAGTAAATGTTTTCCAGTTTTGCTTTGGGTATTGAAAGAATCTGTATACCTCTAACTGTGATGCCCATCAGAGTAACTGTTTCTATGATTTTTTTTCATCTCATATTTGCCAGGGATCTAAATCCAGCTTTTAAAGTTTTCTTCATACATAGTCTTTCCTCATAAAAATAATAATCAATCCATGAGCAAACACTGCTTACACACACTCATTTTGAGATGTGTAAAATGTGTATTCTATATTAGAAGTGATGCTTTGAAAACCTTTAAAATTTATAGCAGATCTCTCAGAGAATGTACCATTGTTATAAAATGGCTTTTGAAAACTGATGAAAGATGCCAAAATGTCCTCCCTTTGGGTTTTGTGTGGGTTACAGCACATTTTATACTCTTCCCAGAAGTCTATGTTAATACATTTCATGTCATGTGCAAAATAATTATTAATGTATGCTTTTTACAAAATAATAAATTACATTGATGGAGCATTAATTGATTTTTAAGGGCTTTAAGGACTTCATTCAGCATCTCAAAAGAAGATAAGACTTTAAGCATGACATTGAGATTAAAAATTCCAAAATTGCTGGTTGGGGGTGAGATTGAAATAAGAGAACAACGAGTTTATAGCCAAAGGCACAAGTGTGAGTGGAGTGAAAGTGAAGCTCATGATACACAGCAAGAAAAATTTAATTTTTAGAAAATTAAGTTGGAAGCAGTGCCTTTGTCAAATCATTGTACTCAAAAAAAATGTTCACTGTACACTGTGTTATAATTGTTAATTGAAAAGAAAAACTCTGTTGATTGAAAGGAGAACCAGTGGATACCACTATACAACAAAAATAACAAGACATAACTTATCTTCAGGTGTACCAGAGTGAATCTGAATAAACTTAGGGCCTTGTTGCACATTGAGGTGCTCAAATGTTCATCGGTGTTAGTGCTAGTTCAAGTTTGGAGCAGTCACAGCTTAAAGCTAAAAACCTCCTCTGACTGTCCCCCACCAGTACAACAGTGACTTGCCATCGGAGGACTTGCAAATAGGGGCATGACTAGCAGGTACAGCTCTGAGTTGCCACTACAGGTTTGGTGAGCCAAGGCAAGATTTATTTCCCACTTCAGGTACAGGGGTGTGAGAGACGGGTCACAGGATGTGTGGGAATATGAAGTTGGGAGGTGGAGAGTTAATGGGCTGGAGTTGGATAATGAAATGGAAAGTGAAAAATAAATGGGTGTGTAGGAAGGGTGAGGAAATGAAGGAAGTTAGACACTGAAGTATAATATAAAAAGTTTTGAAAAGCTATAAAAATGAAATAATAATCTCATGTTTTAATAAATTGGGATTTGGGATTAGAGCGTGAGGATGTGGGTCATGCTTCCCAGAGTGGCTGGGAGGTGGGAGTGATGAGGGAAGGTGTCTGTTGGGGAGTTACTACCCCCAGGAAGGAAGCCCCAGTTCATGGGGACCCAGTCTGGCCCCTTACTTTGCACCCCCCACCCCAACCTTCCTAGACTCTACTCCAGGTCCTGCCTGTGCCCTGAAACCTGGCTAACTGGTGTGTGCACTGCAAGATGTTTGCATAGGGTTGCATCCTTGGAGGTCACATCCCCATGGACAGGAGATGGACTTGGTGCCAGAATTGCCCCCTGGACAAGTAGAGTTCATGGGATGAAAAATTTGTCCACATACAACAAGAGGGTGGAGAGGGGACAGTGTATCCTGGGAACGTAGAGGACTCCAACTTGGTGGGGCTCATCTGCGGGAAGTAGCAACACATTAATGAAATATGGGTTGCGTAACACAAATCAGAGATAAAACTTCCCTGAAGTGCACTAACTCTAAACCACCTAAAGTTTGCGTAAAAGTAGTTTCAGGTGTTAATGTGTGGACAATCCAGGGTTGAAGAGTTCCAGGAGCCATCTAAAATTAATGTGTAGGAAGGCCCTAAATGGACATCAAAAAGCTTTTCCATATGCATAGCTAAGGCTCTTGGTGAAATTCTGCACTCCCGGTGAAACAATGGCAAAACTGCAGTGTGTGAGGATGCGCTCCTTTTTGTCTTCAAAGTCCTCTGCCTTTCAGCACTGGATCACTTACATTTCTAGTCCTTATTCTTTTTTTTTTATTCCTTATCCTTTCTAAAATATCCCGTTGAGATCAGTGTTCAAAAGCTTCTATAGAATGAAGAGTTTTTTATTTTTTCCTAATACATCTTTAGAGAGAGATAAAGTGGTAGGATGATCTGAAGGATAGTTTGACCCTCTGTCCCAGCAGCATGATGGAGATCTCTATAATTAGGATAGGCATAAGCATGAGCAGAGAGTAGTCTACAGAGATACACTATGGCCATGTCTACATGAGATACTGACTGCACAGTAGCTCGTTACTACTGCCAGTAGCATCACATGGCATAAAACATGCCGTGACACTACGGCACAGTAGTAATGAGTTACTGCACAGTTAGCATCACCTAAAGGCCATTTGGCGATACTACTGTGCAGTAACTCCAGTAACTGCGCAATCATTTAGTACTTGTATACACATAGCTATACATATGGAAAAGCTTTTTGATGCCACTGATAGGCCTTGATACACATTAAATTTAGATGGCTCCTGCAGCTCTTAATCCCTGGATTGTCCTCACATTAACATCTGAAAGTACTTTTAAGCAAACTTTGCTTGAATACTCAAGTTTTAAATGTCTGTTCAGTAACAACTGCGCAGTCAGTGTCTCATGTACACGCAGCCTTTGCCTTCTTCCCTGCTTCACTGTATTCCATATATAAATCCAGATCTGTTATGCATTTATAGCAGGGTCAGGAAGTTGTTGTAGCCTTGATGATTCAGGAAATATGTGAGAAAAGAGGAGGTTTTGATGATATTTTTTATTGGAACAACTGAGGAAGGACATTTTATGTGTGAAAGCTTGAGTAATGTCTCTCCCAGCTATACAGTTGGTCCAACAAAAGATAATACCAAAAAATCCTTTCTTTGTACATTTTTTGGATATTGACAGATTATTTCAGACAGTTCTTTCTACCGATTTATTACATATAGTCTTACTATTTAAATAGAAGGAACCAGAATATTTCTTTGTCTTTATCAACAAGTAAATTTAATCTTAGATTCAGTCAGATTTTTGCTCCATCTTTTTTTATGAATAGAATATCACCTTGTAAGCAGTTTATCAAACCATTTTGTTTTAAGTAGGATTTAGGAATATCAATTTTATTTTAGTATTTTGTCTTAGTTTTCAGATAAACTTTAAATTTAGACTTTTAAAAATTGAAATATGGATTTCTTGATCAGGATATTTTTGACAAATAATGTTTAGACTAAATTTTTACCTTTTTAATAAATATTATATTGCTCTTTTAAATGCTACACCTAGTTATTGATTATGGACAGTGTTCTTTTGACCTGAGTGGTAACAAGCTTTTCATGTTACATCCTATGTTGTTATGTTTCAGGTTTGGTTATGTTGTCATGATTCATGTTTAGCTATTCCCCACCTTTCCTTTAACTATCAATGCTGTTCTCAGAAAAAGGATCGTAACTGACAAATACAATTTATAATGAGTAATCGAGTCTAGAGGGCATTCTAGTGGGTTTCGGGAGCCTCTCTGAAATGATAGCTTCAACATTCAGACAAAATCTGTTAAATACATCCACAATATCATTTTCTTGTCTTTATATCTTTGTACCTTTTTGTGGTGCTGAAAAGCACATTTCTTAATAACCTGTTCAATATTCCTGCCAATGACTATAACATCAATACAAAGTCAACCAGGGCACATGTACACAAGACACATTGCTGTGCAAGAGACGCATTTGCTATGCACTAAAATTTCACTGTCTACACATATGTGGCAATTAGGGCACAGTAGACTAATTTACTGTATTGCTGGATAGTCTCATCAGATACAGATGGTATCCGGCAGTATTGACAATGACTTCACTTAAATGCATGTGTAGGTGGTGATGTCAGGATTCATTAACTCCAGCTCAAATTGTGCCGGAGTATATTCAGTCATATTAATTACATGTGTAGACATGTCCACAGGTTAGCACTACCTCTTCCCTATATCACTATTGTTTATGAGGTGCTTTGCCACACTTCCATATGCACAGATTAGTTAGAAATCCAGCTAAATTAGTTTATTTACCCGCAAAGATCAGTAGGATCCACATTTGAAAAGACTATCAAGTTAGCTGTTTCACTAAGTATGACAGTTACTTGTGAAATGTGGCCTTCGTGGATTAAAAGACACTGGTAATAAATAGTTCTTCTATAGCTTTTTAAGTTTCACATGCATCATTCGAGCATTTGGACTGTCATCCATCCAAGATCATTATCCGTCCTCATTAGTCACCTTTTAGCAAGGAACAGGGTCCAGTCCTCAAAAGCTCTTGGGGAGGGGAGGGGGAGAGGAAGGGAGGGGAGAGAGGGGGAGGGCAGACGGAGAGAAAGCCAGAGATTTTACACTGCAGTTTTTCTTCTCAGATAACATTGAAGACGTTCTTTTCCTTGAGGTTCCACAAAGTCATGTCTTTGTGTCAGCTGTTGTCTTCCTGTGCAGCTGCAAGAAGTCAGGATGGCACAGGTGTCAAGGGGCAAACAAGGAACACACTGAACCAGCCTTGAGCCTAGCAGCCACTAAAAAAGAAAATGACTCATGCTGACAATGCCAGGTGTTTGAAGTTTTTCATTGCACAGACATCTGAAAAAAAGAAAGGAAAAAGGGTTTGCTGTTAAGTACAATCCAATTGAACATAACACCTACTGGCATGTTAGCAGTGGCTAGGAGCTGTACAGGCAGAGCAGGGTTAAGCAGACAAACTGAAATACATTTGTTTCCTCCTTTTTGGAATCCTGTGGGTAACTCTGTTTTGGTTTCCAAGAGGCTTATTTTATACCACAGAACTTTTGCCTGAGGAATCAAAGATCATAGAGTAATGAAACTTATAGATCATTTGTGATAGGAAGAAAAATCACTGAGTTCAAAGCCTCAAATTGCCTTGTTTTCCAAGCCATGGCTGGGAAGCAATAGGCATTTCTAACCTTTCTTTATCAGCAAAATGAAGAGATGAAAATCAGCTTCTGACAACATTCCAGGAAAACCAATTTAGTATTTCTGCTGAATGATTCCTGTGGGGGTTTTCTTTAGCTATGCTTTTTCTTCCTGAAAGCCCCCAAATATTTTTAGTAAATTAAAAGTGCTCAATTTTTTAAAAACTTTTTTAAAATTTACATTACCCAAGCTACTATATTTATTTAATTTTTGAGTAATTGGCATCTGCAGTCAGAATGATATTTCTTAATGTAATTCACATGGGTATACTGCTTTCCAGTTAATCAAAAAGTTCTGTGGGATTGACTCCATCACAAGATGGCCACTTTTCATGTTATCCCTCTATCTCATCTGTTTCAAACCTTTTATAGCTCTCATAGTTGGAAACAGTCTTTTGACATATTATGGCTCTGTCCTTGCGTGTTTTATTCCATAGAGTTTGAATTTCACCCTAGGGTGAAATTCACACTCGAATCATATATCCCAGAGGGACTTGCGTTCCACAACAGCTGTGGGTAACTGCAGATGCTGAAGCGGTCTCTACACTGACCAGTGCATAAGGGAGGGCCAGTGAAGATGCAACAGGAGCCACATGTAAGTGCATTCAGCTATCCCAGTGCAAGGAGTTCTGTGGCTGCCATCATAAGGCTTTGTAAAGAAAGTTATGTGCCCTGGGATGGTCGGCAGATTTCACTTTCTCAGATCATTTGTATTAATTTTTTTACAGACTTGTTTATTTGAGCTCAATGTGGTAGAGTTGTTTTCCCCTTAGAACAGAGTCTCACAATAAGACAGGTCCAAATTTAAATGCCTGCTTTCCTGTTGATATCAATAGGAAATGAAAACAAGGAAGAGGGATACATATGATGAGTATGAGGGATCAGAGAAAAATAATACCTATCGGTTTTAAAACCAAACAAAACATAGAGGATGAAATTCCTGGTTTGACATAAAAATATCTATATAATTATCTAGAAACTCATAAACAACAAAAGTGTCCTGAATTTCAGTGATGCTTAGCAAATATGTCTCAGATCATACTGTGGCTGGGAATGTAGATTAAAAAGATGAACATTCCTTGAAAAGTCAGCAAAAAGTCCCCAAACGAATGACAATTATTAATCAGGAAGGGTGCTGGCTGTTAATATGATTGGCAGACTTTTCAGCCAAAAGGTTATTGGAATTATTAGTGGCAACTTTAAAATATGAATTGATTTAATGCACCTACCTGATAATACATGGAATGTGTCAAAATATGATTCTATATGCAGCTTAATCATTCTACTTCAGTCCTAACCTTAATTAATTCCAGTAAAATCTTTGTAATCAAGAGGGGTCATAGGATACTAAAAACCTTCAAATAACAAGTGGATCTGTTTCAGTAAGGTCACTTATGTTCTGGCTGTGAAAATTAGTCTGTAATCTTTCTACATTATAGACATCCAGCTAATACCTAAGACCACTAAGTGGAGCAGGTCTACATAGGAATTATGTGTGAAAGCACTGGATCTTAAGCTGAGGTGCAGTAATATAGTTCATGAACAGAGCCTTAATTAAGGTATGCTACTCAAAGAGTCTTAGCTGAAGTGTATTAGCTGAGGCTAATTGTAGGTGATTATGTCTCCCTCCATATCACCTGAAAATAAAAAGTTGTCTCTGGTGTTTCCTTATTTCTTCTGTCTCTGTTGGGTACTAGGGGGACTGTATATTTTTTTAATGTAGTCTCATTACAAAATAGAGCTTTGATTGGACCAGAACACATGTAGATGTCTGGTTGTAAACATATGGTACATTTGATGTGGGCCTGATTGTTCCAGGCTTTGACCCAGATCAGAACAGGATCTGTACAGTCATTTACAAATCTTGCCCTTCCAAGTTGCATTGTTGGTCTTCTATCAGTAGCTGGCTGTTTTGTTTCAGGAATAACCTGTGACCTGCAGTGTCCTAGAAAACAGGGATAGTACCCTTTAATCTTGCGTACGTTGGTATCAATTGAAGTGGAACAGTGGACTTACAATCATAGAAATTAAGCACTGGATGGGACCTCGAAAGATCATCTAGTCCAACCCCCCCTGCTCTGGGCAGGATACTGCTGAGATCAGATGATCCCAGTAATATGTCTATCTAGTCTCCAACTGAAAACTTCCAAGGTTGGGGACTGCACTACCTCCTTGGGAAGCCTGTTCCAGATTCTGGCTACCCTTACTGGAAAGAAGTTTTTCCTTACATCCAACCTGAAACCATCCTCTAACACTTTATGGCCAGTGCTCCTCATCCTCCCTTAGGGTACTCTAGTGAACAGTTTTTCTCCCAGCTCCCAATATTCACCCCTTACATACTTATAAATGGTCACCAAGTCCCACCCCGTCTTCTCTTCCATGTTTGTCCTCAGGCCTTAATAATTCTTGTGGCCTTTCTCTGAACCCTTTCAAGATTCTCCATGTCATTTTCATCAGTGACTTGGACGAGGGAATGAATTCATCAGTGACTTAGACAAGGGAGTGACGTGTACTCTGTCCAAGTTTGTGAATGACACAAAGCTATGGGGAGAAGTGGACATGCTGGAGGGCAGGGAACAACTACAAGCAGACCTGGACAGGTTGGACAAGTGGGCAGAAAACAACAGAATGCAGTTCAACAAGGAGAAATCCAAAGTGCTGCACCTAGGGAAGAAAAATGTCCAGCACACCTACTGCCTAGGGAATGACCAGCTGGGTGGCACGGAAGTGAAAAGGGATCTTGGCATCCTAGTGGACTCCAATATGAACATGAGTCGGCAGTGTGACAAAACCATCAGAAAAGCCAATGGCACTTTATTGTGCATGAGCAGATGCATGATGAATCGATCCAAAGAGGTGATACTTCCCCTCTATCGGGCGCTGGTCAGACCGCAGTTGGAGTACTGTGTGCAATTCTGGGCACCGCACTTCAAGAGGGATGCGGATAACCTG
>JAGPOW010000261.1:133363844-133434446 GCA_030014935.1 Caiman crocodilus
GGAGGTGGTGCTCTCCCCTACCCTGGGGGTCTTCAAGAGGAGGTTGGATATGCATCTAGCTGGGGTCATATAAACCCAGCACTCTTTCCTGCCTATGCAGGGGGTCAGACTCGGTGATCTATTGAGGTCCCTTCTGATCCTAACATCTATGAATCTATGTCTTTGAAGTGTGGTGCCCAGAACTGGACACTGTACTCCACCTGAGGTCTCACCAATGCTGAGTAGAAAGGAAGTAACACTAGTAGCCCTACTTGCAGTGAATCAGCTATTGCATCCCAGTAAGCTATTAGCTGTGTTGACTACAGTGTTACACTGGTGGCTGATGTTCATCCTGTCATCAACCATAAGCCCAAGGTTCCTTTCAGTCATCATACTGGCCAGGACATCTCCTAGCCTGTATTCATGTCGCTGGTTACTTCTTCCCAGATGAAGCGCTCTACATTTATCCTTATTGAACTGGATCTGGTTCCACTCCATTTGCCTTTCCAGCTTGTTCAGGTCTGATTGGATCCATATACTAATCCCTAGCATGACCACTTTTCCCCATAACTTGGTATCATCTGCAAACTTGGCCAGCATTCTTTCCACATCTTCATATAAATCATTGATAAAGATATTGAAAGCATGGGGCAAAGAAGCGAACCCGGTGGGACACCACTGGTCACCTCCCACCAAGACAATACAGACCCATCCACTAATACTCTCTGGGTTTGACCCCTTATTCAGTTCCTAACCCACATGACCATAGGCTGTGCCAGCCCATAATTTCCCAGTTTTGTTTTTTTGAGAGCATCATGGGAGACCATCTCAAAGGCCTTTTTAAAATCCAAGCGTAAGACATCAACCATGTCTCCCACACCTAAGCAGTTCGTTACTTGATCATAGGAGAAGATGAGGTTGGTCAGACATGACCTGCCCACAATGAAACCATGTTGGCTATCCTTCATCATCATGCCTTCTGCCAGTCTCTCACAAATGGACTTCTTGATAATTTTTTCAAAAATGTTACCCAGTATCAAGGTCAAACTGACTGGCCTATAGTTTTCCAGATCCTCCCTCCTCCCCTTCTTAAAGATCGGCACCACATTGGACCTTTTCCAGGACCTCTCTTGAATACCATGAGTCTTTAATACCTTCACTAATGGTCCCACAATGACTCCAGTCAATTCCCTCAGCACTCTCAGGTATAGTCCAGTTCAGTCCTGCTGACTTGAAAACATTCAGCCCATGTACATGCTCCCTTACCAGTTTGACACTGACTATTGGTTGACAATTCCCACCCCCTCACCCCCATACATACACACATCCATCCAGTACTAAACCAGGCAGGCAAGCACCATACAGGAATACCAATGCAAACCATTAATTAAAACAGTGGTTTTCAACCTTTTTTTACAAGTATACCCCTTTGGTCTCAAAGCTTCAGCTCATGTACCCTTTATTTGTTTTTAAGGGTGGGGGGCAGATCGAGGCCCCAGCAGTGATGGAGGGGGTGAGGCTGGGGCTGGGGCAGGCACTGCATAGGCAGAGGGAGAAAAGAACTGGGGGGACTGAGCATGCATGTGCATGCACATACCCCTAAAACAGGTAAGTCTGTGGGGGAAGGTGCAGAGGGAGGGGAAGGGGCTGTGGGGGTGCAGATCAAGGACTGCCAAAGTGAGGGAGGGAGTGGGGTACAGGAAAGAGCATGGGCTGGGGTGAGTGAGGGACCATTCCCTCCCTTGTCATGGGGGGGCCTCGATCTGCATCCCCCATGACAGTGAGGGAGGGAGTGGGGCTGGCGTGGAGCCCTGCCACAGTGCAGGAGGGAGTGGGGCAGGGGCAAATCATTTACCCATGCCCCATTCCTTCCTGCACTGTGGGGATTCATGGTGAATGGGGCCCTGGCTAGGCCAAGTAATAAGATAATCTGAGCCCAGTGGCTGATCCAGGCGCATGGCATGGGCGAGCCAAGGGAGGGGCTCATGGTCCCCTTTGGCACCTCCAACATGTGTGGAGCAGCAGGAGCTACCTGCCCATGCCCCTGGACCAGCCACTGGGCTCTGACTTTCCCACAACCTGGCCTGGCCAGGGCCCCATTCACAGTGAATGAGGCCCTGGCTGGACCAGGTCATGGGACAATCCCCACAGTGCAGGAGGGAGTGAGGCAGGGGCAGAGGCAGAGTGAGGGGTGAATGATTCTCCCCTGCCCCCTCCCTCCTGCACTGTGGGGGTCTTGATCTGCCCACCCTGCAAGCCCAGTCACAAACCCAGGCCAGGCTGCCCTCAGAGTGGGTGACAGTGGCACTGGGAAGGGGCTATGGGAGAGGCTGCAGCCACCCCAAAATTCACTGTATCTACCCTAACCCACTCTCAGCACAACCTGGTCCATCACTTCGACCAGGAACAGCCTGGTGCAGCTCCAGCCCATAGCCACCCACAGTGTACACTGCTTCCCATGCTGATCTGGAGGCAGACATCTCCCATGCCCTCCCAGGGGTGCATGTAGCAACAGCACTGGGAGGGGGGGACAAATGGGGCCTCTCTTCATAAGGCCTATTCTCTCTCCCTCTGATCATGTGTGTGGCTCTCCTCTGGACCTTCTTAAGCTTGTCCATATCCTTCTTGAATTGTGGAGCCCAGAAATGGATGCAGCACTCCAGCTGTCGCCTCACCAAGGCCAAGTACAGTGGGAGGATGACATCCTGAGATTTGCTTGAAAAGCATCTATGGATGCAAGACAGAGTTTTGTTCACTTTACCAGCTACAACATTGCATTGGTGGCTCATGTTCATCTTGTGGTCAACCAAGACCCCCAAGTCCTTTTTGGCCATGGTGCTAGCAAGTGTAGCACTGCTAAGCCTATAAGTGTGAAGTAGGTTTTTTTTCCCTGAGGTGAGGTACCTTGCATTTATCCTGATTGAATGTCATCAGGTTTTTGTCTGCCCACTTTCTAGTGAGTTCTTTGCCTCCATTTTCGTAAACAAGGGGCAAAACAAGTCTCACAATGATACTGTAGAGAGGCAACAGAAGAACACTGTATTATCAAGTGTTGATACTGAGAAGATGCAGTCACTTGGAAGGACTGGATGTGGTTAAGTCTGCAGGCCCGGATGAGCTCCATCCAAGGGTATTGAAGGCACTGGCTGATGTCATTGCACAGCCACTGTCAAGAACATTTGAGCACTTGTGGTGCACAAGCCAGGTCCCAGAGGACTGGAAAAGGGCCAATGTGGTCCCTATTTTCAAGAAGGGGAGGAAGGAGGATCCAGGCAACTACAGGCCAGTCAGTTAGTCTCACCTCCATCTTTGGAAAAGTCTTTGAAAAGATTATTAAGGCTCATATATATGAGAGCTCAGCTGGAAAAATTATGCTGAGGAGAAACCAGCACAGGTTCATAGCAGGTAGATCATGCCTGACTAATCTAGTCTCTTTTTATGACCATGTTACAAAACACCTGGATGCAGGAGTAGAGGTAGATATCATTTACTTAGTCATCAGGAAGGCCTTCAATATGGTATCCCACCCCATACAGCTGAACAAATTAAGAAGCTGTGACTTGGATGATTACACAGTCCGGTGGGTGGCAAATTGGCTAGAGGGTTGTACCCAGAGAGTGGTGGTGGATAGGTCAGTATCGATCTGGAAGGAAGTGGGAAGTGGGGTCCCGCAGGGCTCAGTCTTTGGACCAATACTCTTCAATGTCTTCATCAGTGACTTGGACGAGGGAGTGAAGTGTACTCTGTCCAAGTTTGTGGATGACACAAAACTGTGGGGAGTAGACACACTGGAGGGCAGGGAACAGCTACAAGCAGACCTGCAAAGTGCTGCAACTAGGGAGGAAAAGTGTCCAGCACATCTACTGCTTAGGAAATGACCTGCTTGGTAGCATGGAAGCGGGAAGGGATCTCAGCGTCTCAGTGCAATGAAGTCATCAGCAAAGGTAACTGCACTTCATCGTGAATCAGCAAATGCATGACAAACAGAACCAAGGAGGTGATACTTCCCCTCTATCAGGCACTGGTCAGACCACACTTGGAATACTGCGTGCAGTTTTGGATGCCACACTTTAAGAGGGATGTGGATAACCTACAGCAAGTCCAGAGAAGGATCACTCGTATGGTTAAGGGCTTGCAGGCCGAGCCCTATGAAGAGAGACTAGGGCACCTGGACCTCTTCAGCCTCCACAAGAGAAGGTTGAGAGGTGACCTTGTGGCTGCCTATAAATTCATCACGGGGGCACAAAAGGGAATTGGTGAGGCTTTACTCACCAAGGTGCCTCTCAGGGTTACACGAAATGATGGCCATAAGCTAGCAGAGATCAGATTTAGATTGGACATTAGGTGGAACTTCTTCACAGTTAGAGTGGACAAAATCTGGAATGGGGTCCCAAGAGGGGGTGCTCTCCCCTACCCTGTGGGTCTTCAAGAGGAGGTTGGATAAGCATCTGGCTGGGGTCATCTGTGGGAGAGTTGGAGGAGTTCAGGAGGAAAGGTTTGATGGTACTGGGAGACTGTCAGGTCTGTAGAAGGATGGTGTAGTCTGTGGATAGGATTGGCAGGACTGGAGATCTTCTTTGAACCCCTCAGATCCCAATCTCCCATCCCTCTGATGCTGCAAACCACCCCAGTGCTAATTTTGCACAAGTATCTGTGCTGGGTTGGGAGAAGAGCAGGCAGGATTAGGGAGTTAAGAGCACTAGGAGGGGGTTTTGAGGGTTGGGGCACTCTAGGTCTATCGGGGTGTTTGTGGGGTCCAGGTGATAGGGTTTGATGGGATCAGAGAAGTTCACCCTGTGAAAAAATGTTCCTCAGTCTGCCTCACCTCTGTATTGGGACAACTCAGGCCCCTCTGTTTTTCACACTACCTGGTCACTTAGGGATGTAAAAAGTCCTAAAGGAAGGGGAGATCACTCTTCCTTTGTCTTGGAGCAGGCACTTTGGGAAGGACACAGGCAGTCATTTTGGAAACACAGACACAGAAGGATGTGCCTCCATGAGAAATAGGCTCTCTGGAAGATTTGTAAGTTTTCAGCCACACGTTAAAGGGCCACAAGCCCATATTTGAAAGGCTCAATTAATTCTGGTTTGCTAAAATTGTTTTAATCTTCCTTTGTCCTGTATCCCCTCCACCATCTTCTCCCTCTCTGTTCAATAAAACTATCTCTTAATCTGTTACAGCTCACCTGGCTGTTTATTCTTGAGGGACGAGGGGAGAGACGATCCTTTTTGCTCTCTTTGCTTGGCTGAGCTGAGGGGAATTTGGGTGTTTTATTAACTAATTCAGTCCTACCTGAGAGAATCCTGGATGGCTCCAGGCTATAAGAAACACCCAGAAACACTTCCAGTTGGCAAAGCACCCCCAAGGCTGGTTGGGTCTGTGTACCCCAGGCTTCACAGAGCCCTGACAGAGACCAGTGCCTGGGTGGTGGCAGCATTACCCCAGGCTTATAGGTGGGCTCCAGGAAGTGGGATGGCCAGATACAGGCACCCCAAGGGAGACTCCTGAAGTGAAGTTTTGGGCTAGGCACAGTGAGGAGGGTGGCTCAGCACAGTAGCAACCCCTACTGTCCTGCCACACTCCCCACCCTGACTGGACTATTTTTAGTGCCCTGACCCACTCCAGCCCCAGGTGGCAACCCCCCTGCAGACCCGATAAGGCTCCAGATCCTGCCCATGCTGACTTAATTAGATAGGGCTCCCAGCACTGGTGAACATCTATAAAAACTGGCATGGAGGCCAGTTTGTGAGATTAGTGGGGGGAGTTGGCAGGATTTGAGGACTAGCAGGTCAGTGGGCTGGGATTGGTTGATCTGCAAGGGGGGATGTCCAACTGGAGCTGAGGGATGGATGGTCAGGAGGTTCAAAATAGCTTGACAGGGTAGGAAAAGTGCAGTGCTGGGGCATGATTGGGTTTTCCCAACCTCAGGGCTATGCTCCAAATATGTAAAGATATTCAGTAGGTTGGTTAAACCCAAGTCCAATCTAACTTAATGCTTGTCTCAGGTGAACTAAGTTAGCTTGGGATGGCCATTGTTTTCTAATTCAACCTCTAGGGAACATCTGTACAGTTTGACACTTTCAAATTTAAATCATCCTAACTAGGGATCTAAGTGTAAAGTCTGCAGAAGGCCAAACTTTGTTAGATTGGGTGACCATTTTTGCCCAGTCTAACCTCCTGAACTTCTAAGTGTTACATCTGTATCTAGCCTAAATCAGCAAGATCAAATGATTTAGTTTGAGTGGTAGTAAATTGTGGGATTAATGGTAGGATTTACTCTGGTGAAATAAGTGATGCTGCACATTAAAGTATTTGTTTCTACTTAGTAGATGTGTGTATAGTAACAAAGTTAATATACAGAAAATGAAGTTTTAATGAGATGATTGGCCCTGAGGGAACCAGCTGGTCATCTATTCAGGCTTTACTTAACCTTCTGATAAAATATTGCTTTTCATATAACTGAGATCCTACTATTTAGTTGCAAGACATTGAGTATTTGCCATTCCATTCTTCCTCTGAGATCAGCAAAAACAAACCATATATAATGGTATTTGAATAGTATGGCCACTTTTTTTTATCCTAGGGCTTTTATTAAGATGATCAGTTCAGCCATCGATGGCTTCACAGATTCAGGATTTTAGAAAGGGGGCTGCAAAAGCAGGGACCAATGTTGCAGGGGTGGCTGAACTCCCCAATTCCCAGCCTCTTCTATCCCTTCCTCCCCACGGGGGCAGCAAGACTATAAGTCCAAAAAAAGACAAAAATCCCCCTCCTAGTTTTTTCCATGTTCAGAAGAATGTCCTTTCGTTTTTCCCTCCCCTCTTCTCCCATTCCCTGCTCCTGCACCTGCTGCTGAAGTATCCCTGTTGTCTGTACCGTCCTGGAGGTAAGGGGAGATCCTGCTCTGCTCCAGCAAGGCTGCACAGGTGCTGAGCCAAGCCCAGGACAGTAGTGGTGGGCGGGCAGGTGGACAGGTTCCCCTTCCCTGTGCCCGACTGTCAGGGAACACCAGGGGAAAGGAAGCAGAGAGGGAGAATCCACCCACGTGCCTGCCACCATGTCCACCACTGCCAATGGTGTCTCAAGCTAAGCCCAGCCCCCTGGCAACCTGGTTGGAGTGGGACAGGTGATCTCCGCAGCCCTGGAGCACTGGAGATGTTAGCAGCAACAGACGGAAGAGGGGCAGAGTTGGGACATGCCTCCGAGCACAGAAGGGAAGGCAGGTGGGGAATTCTTACCTTCTTCAGGACTTAAAAAAGTTCCAGGATGCTGCTTCTGCCATGTGGTCCAAAAGCAGTTGTACTACTTTACCCTCTTCGGATCAGCCCCTGAGTCTACCACTGGAATGAGGCATACCAGCTGATTAACAATGACACAGCTACAAAGCCAACAGATGGTAACACATTGTAGTCTTTCACTGTGAACCAAACAAATGAGCTAGATATCCTATTGCCATCCCCCTGAGTCTTGTGTGCTGCTGAAATGAAATGCCATGACTGGGTGCTGTGCCCTTTTGAAAGTGATGCCTTCTCTAAAACAAATGCTGGCAGTGCTACCAGATGGCATGACTTGATTGTAAGTCTTTTGGTATTTGCTATCATTCTAAAAACCCAGTCTCTTGAAAGCAATAAATTATCTGAGAATCTGAGTTTATTCTTTTTAAGGGAAAAGTTTCTACCTGTGTCACTTGTAGAGCAAAGTTTAAAAGATACTGACTGCTTTTCCCAATTACATAAAGCAAATGTACCTTAAATGTTCAAAAATGAGAAAACAATGTGGGGGAAAAAATCCAGAATGGTTATTTAAAAAAAAAATCCTCATGCTGAACCATAACGTGATATTATGGTTTGGGAGCCTAATCAATGTTTGAAGTTGGCAATAGCGCTCTGAAGACAATGCGAGTTGGAACTAACGAATTAGGTCTTTATACCTCTGCCTGTTCTGATGCAGAACTAAGTATAAGTAAGTTGTGAGAAAATACTATAGGAGTGGAAAAGGAGAAAACCCTTGCAGTAACAGTGTCGTGAAGAAGGTAAAGCAGGGTGGCACCTTTAGAGAGACTGTCTTTTTCTGCTGCATCTTATGCCTGACCTCAATAACAGTGTTGAGACCATGCAATTGAAAAGAAAGGAGCTTCATGCTAAATGAGTAAAATGCAGCTAGAGGAGAATTATGTAAATTTAAAATAGGTCAGAACAAATTGCTAGAAACTTTAAAAAACACAAAGAGCAAGGTTGAACTGGATGCTGAAGCAAATTAAGGGGAAAATGGAGGATCTAGAATATATGACTTGGCTTTTCTCCATGTAGAATATCACCATCAGCTTCCTGATATACATTGTATTTGAGCCACTGCAAACTTTGAAAGTATGGTGTAGGTAGTCACAATAGTCAAGCTTAGATATTTTCATGCTAAAAGTGGGGAGTTTTTTTTAAGGACAATTGCCCAGTACTTGTGTCTACTCCATCATCTAACTGTGCATGGAGTTTTTATAAGGGGTAATTAAACTTTTATTCTAAAAAAACCCAACAGTAATTTAGCCAAATTTCCCTCTATCTACTTCATCAGAAACATGACATGGTAATTGTAGTGTAGCTAAAGCAGAAGTCACATCAATTAAACAGTAAAGTGAAAATGATTCATCTGAGCAAACAATATGTTCATGATGTTGGTACATTGTTCTCTTGCTGTTAATTATATTAATTACTGAAGATTACTTTGCAGTTGAAATCTTGATTGTCAAATCTAATTTGATTTAATCCGGTGACAACTCTGACAGTTAATTCTTGCAATTGCAAATACTGTAGATGAGTTTTGTCTCAAGTAGAATGTTTTAGCAGTATTGATGCTTAACTACCCTGTAATGTATGGATCTCAGCAATGATAACTACTTGACATTATTCTTTTATTTCTGTAAACAGAAAATTCTCTTTGAGTTTGAAAGAGTCTTAGGATGTGTTGATGTCAACTTAAAATTTCCTGTCCTAAAGAAAATTTTATTATCAAGATTTATGAGGTTTGGATCCCACGTGCATAGTGGATTACAATCTAACATCTTAACCCAAGTAAGGGGCAGTAAGTAGTATCCTAGTAATAATAGTATCCTAGTAAAAAATAATTAAATATGTAGAGGTTGCTTTCAACCTTTTTAGACTCACAGCACCCCTTGTTAGACCCAAGGCACCCCTCAGAAAATAGCAGCTCTTAGTTTTTAACTCATTTTTTACTCCAAAATATTAATAGACCATTTTTTCTATCCCTAAGAACTCAGTAAGATCACAACAGGTCAAAATAATTTTAATACTGTGGATTCCTATTTGAAATCTCTGGATTGATCTTTTGAATCATGTTTGCAAGGCTGGCAGTGCTAACATTACATGGCAACCCTTGGTACCACTGAAAGATCTCAAGGCATGCTAGGTTGAGAATCACTGATCTGAGCATGATCTTGGGTCAAATTTGGTTCTTATTTGTGCCTTAGAAAAATATGATGCAAAAACACTCTTTTGACCATCTTTTATTTATGGTAGATCTGTTACCTGAGACTAATGTTGCATCAAGCCATAACTCTTCCCATTCCCCGTTTTCTCTAGGGGAAGTCAGAAGTCTGGAGGAAGTTACTTTTTCCCCTTGTAGCCTCTAAAGATATGGATACCTGTGGAAGGTCTTTAGAAATCTTTATGTTACCTTATTTCCCTGTATAAAAAAGGTCTGCCAGAGCCTAGCAGTCCATTAGGTTAGGGTGTTTAAGGCCCACTAGTGAAAAAGATGATGAAGGAAATGGAAACTATATTTTCTATAACTGTAGCGGACAGGACTAGCATCAATGGCTTCAAATTGCAGCAAAGGAAATTTAGGCTGAAGATGAAGAGGAAATCTCTCACCATGAGGGTGTTTAAGCATTGGACAACAATCTCCATTCTTGGATATTTTTAAGAGCAAATCAAAACAGACACTTGACTAGGATGGTTTAGTCAGGGATTGAGCCTTGAGGGAATTGGCCTCCTGAGTTTCCTTCCTACTTTCCTGATCATAAGGGTTTGAAATACCATATGAGGAAAGGCTGATAGGAACTAGGTGTGTTTATATTGCTGGTGGGAGGTTGCTGAGAGGGGAGGACATGATAGTCTCTTAAATATTTGGAAAGCTTTCTGATCTATATAAACAGATCTATATAAAGTCTAATGAAAATGCCTTCTTAATGTGAAAACAGTACAACAATGGAACAAACGTGTAAGAAAGTTTTTGGGTTTTGGTTGTAGCTGTGTTCATCTAAGGACTTAGGCAGGTAAGGTTGTTTGAGTTGGTGTGATATCTTTTATTAGGCCAACTGAGTAGTTGGGGGAAAGTTCTTAGCCAGCTTTTGGGCACAGTCTTCCTTCTTCAGGCATAGGAAATCTCTGCTGTTCTAAGACCTTAGAGGCTCAGAGAATCTTCCCTGCCTAAGGAAGTTGTAGAAATTTACAATTTAAGGATTTTTTTTGAAAAAAGCTGTTTCATACTTTATCTGGAATGGTTTTGTAACAGTACATTTTCCATGTCTCCAGGAGGTTGGATTAAATGATTCCTGAGGTCTGTTCCAATCTAGAATTCTGAGTGAAGGTAAGTATTCAAATTGTGAAGTGGTTTAGAGTGAACCATTTTTGGGACAGGATTAATTATTTTTTTCTAAATTTACAATTCAATCAAAAATAAAAGCTTTAGATTTAGAACAAAGCTAGATGACAGTGTCAGGCCTACAGAAATTAGGTGTAGACAACTGGATGATGAAGATGCACAACAGATGGAAATGGATGAAGATAGTGGAGGCAGCCAGTGTCCCCTAAGGCCAAAAGTGATAAATTACGTACTTACAACATACTAGTTTCAAACTCCTTTTGTAGGAAAAAAAATTCTTATTCTTGACATGTTAATTTGTATTTATGTGTGGGTGCGTGCCATGGACATTCTGGCTGGAAGGGACCCTGGAAGATCATCGATTCCAGACCCCTGCCCCAGGGGCAGGAAGTCAGCTGGGGCCACAGGATCCCAGAAAGATAAACATCCAGCCTCTCTTCATGAGGCCTGTTCTCTTGACCTCTGTTCATGCATGCAGCTCCCCTCTGGACTCTCTCAAGCTTCTCCACATCCTTCTTGAATTGTGGAGCCCAGAATTGAATGCAGTACTTCAGCTGCAGCCTCACCAGGGCCAAGTACAATGGGAGAATGATGTCCTGAGATTTGCTTGAGAAGCATCTATGGATGCAAGCCAGTGTTTTGCTTGCTTTACTAGCCATGGCATCACACTGAAGGCTCATGTTCATCTTGTAGTCAATGATGACCCCCAAGTCCTTTTCATTCATAGAGCTAGCCAACATAGCACTGCCACGCTTATAAGGATGCTGCAGGTTTTTCCTCCCAAGTGGAAAACTTTACATTTTTGGATGTTAAACACCATCAGGTTCTTGTCTGCCTATTTCCTGAGCTTGTCTAGGTCAGCCTGGATCACCCTCCTGTCTTCAGGTGTGGATGCTTTACCCCAGAGTTGGGTATCATCAGCAAACTTGGCCAGTCTGCTTCTGACTCCATTGTCCACATCATTAATGAAGATGTGGAACAATATAGGCCCAAGGACAGAGCCTTGAGGAATCCCACTGGTCACAGGGCACCATGGTGATTGATATCCATCAACCATCACCCTCTGGGTCTGACCACAGAGCCCCAGCCTCACTCACTCCCTCACTGCTGCTGATGCCAAAAGCCCTGTTAGCCCCCCGCTCCCCCCTTCCACCGCCTATGCTTTCTAATTTGTAGCTAAGCCTTCTCCTCGTGTGTTGGCCCTCAAAATTCAATCGTAGAATGAAATATAGTGTATATGAAATAAAATTGATGTGTGATCCCTTTTATTTCATATGCACTATATGTGTACATGAGCTTGACCAGGAGTTTGCCAGGGATTTGGCTGAGGCTGCATGCTCCAGGTCCATGGTTGTCCTGGGAGACTTCAACTACCCAGACATTTCATGGGAAATGTCAGCTAAAACTTAGCTAAATCCGAGCAGTCACAAAGCAGCCTCATGTGCATGGATAAGCTCTATCTGACATGAGGTCTATGGACCAATGAGAGGGAAAGTGCTGCTCAACCTTGTACTAGCAACTGGGGATGACCTAATTAGCGACCTAGTGATCAATGGGAAGCTGGATGACAGCAACCATGAGCTGATCACCTTCACCATCCTCCACAAAGCTGGCAAGTCAGTCAGCAATGCTGAAGTCCTTGACTTCAGGAAACCCGACTTTGACAAACATAGCAGGCTTGTCAGTGAGGCCCTAAGGGACCACGACCCCAGGGGGAGGGGAGTTGAGGAAGAGTGGTTGCTCCTCAAGGGAGCGATCCTTAATGCACAAGCTAATTCTATTCCATCTTGGAGGAAAGGCAGCAAGAGGGTACAGCAGCCCCCTGGCTCTCCAAGGATCTAGCAGACCTCCTGAGGCTAAAAAGAAAGGCCTAAAAAGGATGGAGGCTGGGATGCACCTCCAAGGAGGAATATTCTGCACTGGTCTGGTCCTGCAGGGAGCAAACCAGGAAAGCAAAGGCTGCGACTGAACTCCAACTAGCTTCAAGTATCAAGGACAATAAAAAGTCCTTTTTCAGGTATGTGGGGAGCCGGAGGAAAAGCAAGAGCAATATTAGATGCCTGCTGAACCAGATGGGACACCTGACAACTGACGCCCAGGAAAAAGCCAACCTATTAAATGGGTACTTTGTGTCAGTCTTTCATCTTTCATCCTTTGGGTGGGGGGCTGGACTTGATGATCTTCTGAGGTCCCTTCCAGCCCTAATGTCTATGAAATCTATGAAATCAAATTTTCAAGTAATGGTAACTCTTAGAAAATTTCAGCTTCTCAGAATGTAGCAGTAGCCATAGAATGCAGCAACTCGGAGGCTTGCTGTACAAGGAACTTATTTCATGTGTTTTTCATAAGCATCGCTTTGTTCATTTGGGATGAAATTTGTCCTTGTACAGAGGGTCAGCTCAGAGCGGATTTACTACTAAAGTCTCAGATAAGACCTTAGTAGTGTTACTTGAAGCAATAATTAGGTTCATACCTAATAACAAATAGTAGCAAGAGTTTGAGCTCATTTTAGAATTTTTTATGAGTTTTTTTTTTTAAGATTATATGGATGTGTCTTTTAAAAAGAATTTCATATAAGAGAGTAGTTATCTTGACCTAGAAAAGAGTGAGCTTACTCCAAACACAAGGGATAATAAAAACAATGAATATTGTCTTAATTTTTTCTTCCTATGTAAAGATATTTTGCTATATTTGTATCAAATGACTAAAATGTCAGTTATGCAGGCATTATTTGTAATTTTGTATTTGTATTTTTTTTCATTTTCTTTACAAGTTTTATATATTGTGCTCTTGCAATTATCCTTCAAAATGAAAATGAGTTACTGATATTGAATATTTTTCTATAAAATAAATCTAAAAATAAATTATCAGTTAATAAGTCAAACAACAAAGATGATAAATTTTCATCTGAACTACTACATTTCATTAAAGTAGGGCTATTCATTGAAGCAGTGAGCAAATGAAATGATAAGTACTATTGTTTCCATTGGAGAAAAAAAATGAGGATGATTATTTCAGTGGCTCCAGTAATGAAAAGTAATGAGAACCATGTAAAGCTGTAAAATCAACTTATTATTGCTGACATTCTGGGCAGCATAGGACAGTTGAAGGATGAACTCACAAAATTACAACTTCTATACACACACGTACATGCATGAGAGTGTCATTGTGCACACATGCATGCAAATACATTAAGAATTTGTAACATAAATTGATATCATGGATGGCAAAAAAATGAATATTTGATTACACTCAAAATTATAACATCTGCCTGGAGCTTAGGTGTGTATTTCTTGTATGACTAACATGTTAATCCCATGGTAAATTGTAACATGCCACACATTCAGGGAATTTTTTGTGGGATAAAATGGCAAGCCAGCCATTAAAGGTGGAATGTCTTTGTGGTCGATTTGAATCTAGCTTTAAACTGAAAATGTGACATGTCCTGGACCTCTTACCCAATGACAGAGATCAGTTGATGGTCATATTGAGTTATCTGGTCCATTTGACACAGCGGTCCCATGTATCAAGCAGAGGGCAGCTCCAGGTCCTGGGGACCAAGAGCTTTCCTCTGCCTCATCCCATGGAGAAAACCCTGGATCGCAGAGCAATGGATTCCTTCCGCCAGATGCTGAAGAGGTAGTCTGAATCCTGTGAAGATCCTTGTGTCTGGGGTATAAGTGCCCCCTGCCATTCAGTAAGGGCTTTACATTACCAACTGTGGTGGGAGCTCATTGGCTCCCAGCACTCACAGACATTTAAAGGTCCACTATGACAGTTTTTTTAAATCACCAAGGGAGAGACAGAGTTTGGCCAGAGAGCCTGAACTTTGGAAAGGAACAATTGGAAAGAAGGAATGGAGGAAGTCAATTCAAATGTAATTTCTTCTCCTTAACAAGTGACAGGAATGTAATCTTGCTATTACAAACTCCCTATTCTGTCAAAGCAACCAAGATATGGATGCACTCCCACTCAAAACACTATAACCTGATTAACTATGTTGTGTGCCTGGAACCATCACAATATCGGTATGGACCCCTTCCATCAGAAATGGACCCCTTCACTATTAGAACTGGAGGCAAGCATGTCATGATTGCACATCGACTCTTTCATCCATATCACAGCTAATCCACATCTCATTGCTGACAGACTTCCACCTGGAATAAGTGTCCAGGATCACATGAATAGGAATCTCTTTCCCTGTTACATTCCAAATCCAAGTTAGCCAATATCTCCATTACTGATCTTCAATAATCTATAGATTGTGTTATGCGTGCCCACTCAATTGAAGAACTACCGATCATTCTTGATTACTTCTGTGAAGCGTATGAAATTCTTGGGCTCATTGTCAGTTTCACAAAAACCAAGATACTTTACCAAACCACCTTGAGCCACCCAGATCCTCCTCCAAGTATTACAGCAAAAGGACAGTACTTGAACAGTGACCCATTTCCCCTAGCAGAGTACCCCTCTTTTCCAATTAGCAAACAGAGAAAATGATATTCAACACCAGCTAAAATCTGCCATTGCAACTTCTGTATCATCAGCACTATGACCAGTGCACATGATTGCTAGAAAGATCAATGCTGGTACATTCTATCACATCCTTTCATATCACCCCAAAATTCTCCAGATCAGCTGGAAGACCAGAAGAATGAATGCCAGTATTCTGGTTCAAACAAACATGACCAGCATTGAAGCAATGTTTATATGGTCCGAGCTCTGCTCACAAAGATGCCTGAACACCAGCTCCCAAAACAGGTCCTATCCTCCCAACCCACCAATAGGTACCACTCTAGAGTGGGCAAAATATGAGATTCAAGGACACCATGAAAGCCAATCTAAAGAAATGCAATATTAACATCAATACCTAGGAGTCTCATACACTGACTTAGCCCCACTGGTGCCATGAGATATAACAAGGCATTGATCATTTTGAGCAAACTTACCTTACCATGGAGGCAGAGAGATGAGAGAGACAAAGGAAAAAAGCTGTAGCCCAACATCACCACTTCCATTGCCCCTGGAACTATTTCACATGTCTGCAGTCAAGCCTGTGGATCTTAGATCAGCCTCTTCAGTCATCTCTGGATGCACCTATGATTTTCCTATTTTGTGAACGACTTTTGTCTTTTTATTGAGGGACTGCAGAAGATGGTACAGGCAGCTGGCATCAAGGGAACTGTCAATCCCCAGCTGCACACTCTAACAGTTTCAGGAGTTGTATAATTGGGATCTGAGGAATTTCTTGTCCAATTCTAGACATCATTATATCCTACCATATCTGACATGGTAGGAGATACAACTTTTCTGATGGTGTTTAAAATTCCTCCAATTCAAGATGTGCAATCATTTTAATGTCTGTCTAGAGCCCTAAATAGGGATTTCCACTTTATATATGTTTTAAAATAATGTTTAAACTCAAGCGTCATTGTTGTATGTGAGTAGTATACATAGATGTGGAGAAAGGTTACTATACCTTTTTATTGCAGTTAAGCACATTCGTTCCCAAAGCTTACTTCATATAACATAATAGCACTTTGTGCGACTGGTAATATTGCATACATCTGTTTGCACTGTAAAACAAATTTAATGGACACGAGATAACATAATCCAGCATGATCCACTATAATTTCATGTGTTTATTAATAACAAAATTATACTGAAAACTTGCAGTTTATATGCTCAGATTACATGACATGTTTTACTGAGATATATCAAATCCAGCTAAATTAATTTAATTTCTTTTAGTAATATTAAATACTCTGGAAAAATGTAGAAAGAAAAAGAAAAGGCTATATTGTCATGGCTAGGCTCGGCTACAGCTCCCTTTTCTGTACTGTAGAAATCCACATAACACATAACAAAGGGAAGACAAGCTTGCATGGCTTTGTGCATGCTTAATTTAGCCTGCATGGGACAATCATTGACTAAAAAGTGCACAGGCAGAGACCTAAACTTTGCATCACAAGGATTTAAAAACCATGGAAGAAATAGTTCATTAGAAAGAAGGGGATCAAAATATATTTATGACATAAATAAAAGCATTTGAGCTGCACGTATGCATACTAATGCAGAAGTTGCAGCAGGATATATACTGACAATGTAACAAACTCGTATATTCATTGCCATATTATTTACCTGCGAATTTACAATTCGCCTGTAAACTACAAATGTTATAAATGGGATAGGTCCATCTTGATATACAGATGGCATGGCAGGGTATAGATCCAGGCTTTTGATTTACCCAGGTATACAAGTAGAACGTTAATAACTTTGATTTCCCTCCATTATGGGAAGCCATTGATTTTCATTTTGTGATGAAAAGAGCCTGATTTTCTTTGTTTAAAAACGGCATTCAGAGAAAATTCTTTATCAGATTAGGATTTTATGATATAGTATTATTGAACAGTGTAGACTGGAGCTGCTTACCATGTTTCTGTAACTGTGATCCATTGCTACTCAGCAGTATATCCGAGGTCGACACATTGCAATATTTTCCATTCAGTTCTTTTAAACACTGTAAAGCCAATGTGATGCTACTTACTGTTTTTGTTTGATTCTGTGGGTCAGACATCTACCTCATTTAACTCATCACTGCTGTATAGGCCACGTGTAGAAAAATCAAGTATGCTCACAATTAGCCTCCTCTCTCCTATTATTAGAATTGTATGATGTAAACCCTATCTACACACTGAGGCTGGATCTTACTCTGATTCAAGTCAGTAAGTTCATTGACCTGAATGTTGCAGGGTGGCGAATGATGACTTGCATGGTACAAACCCTTGTAGGGTACACATTGTTAGCATTTGCTGACTGTCCCTTGGTGGCAGAATGCCACCTCAGTCTCTCTCCATACTCTGCCATCAGACTTATTACCTTTCTGACAATTTGGTTACCATGGTCACTGCGGAGGGCAGGCACCCCTGTCTTCATCTGCTTCAGGCAACCCTGAGTTGTAACCCGAACTGGATACATTTCTGAGGGAGGGGGGTTAAGCCCCCGATGGTTCTAAGCAATGACACCATGACTGGGAGGGGGGCTAGAGACCCTGCCAGTCTACCCAGTAACTGCTGGCTTTCATTGCATTCGGTAGATGAGGTCATAAGGTCTATATAAGGAGGGGCAGCAACCGTGATGAAGACACAGGGATGAGCTGGACATCTGCAGCTCTTTCTCTCTATTCATGGACACACCATGAACTGCCTGCCTCCAGAGCAGCCTCTGGATGATACTTGTGAGTAAGCTGCTTGAAATCTAACTAGATATATAGCTTGCAGTAACTCAGATGCGTGATCAAAGACTACCATGCCATTGTTTACTCTGATGCTTATTCTTTGATATTGCTCTACTCTGTACCTTATTCTAAGCCTACTCCTTGTAAACAATAACGTTCTTCTCTGTACCTAGCATGGAAGACTTATTGGTAGTGGGTCAGGATTATGCCTCAGGGTCTACTACTAATTTTTCACATCATTTAAAGGATATTTTCATGAATGCATTAAGTTCTATTTCAGATTATTAGTAGTATTAGTATTGCTGATATTTTTGTTATTACCATTAAACACTACTGTTTTGCATCACACTGTGGTAAATGGTATATGGTGGATGAAATCCATAAAAGTGATGGTATTTATACAAAAGTATGTTGTTATCCTTCTATTATTGGATTACTTTTGATGGAAAAATTGGCCATTTCTGAAAATAAAGAAAAGTGTTTTTTATTATTTCTGTTGCATCTACTTTAAGCTAAATTTAAATAAGGTAGAGAAGCCGCCTAATGAAGACTATTGTAGTCTATTGACTTTACTATGGGGGAGGAAGGCATAACAGATTTTAAATGTAAGTTCCAGCTACACAAATGAAGAAGTATGTATGCTTTTCAAATGCCTTAACTAGTAACAAGTATTCTACTTTAAAATGTCTAGTTATAACTTACAGTTACCTGAATCAAGAAACAAAGATATAATGGAAGGCAGTTATATTAAATATAAATATTTACTTTTTGTTTCCATGTCATCTTTCAAATACCTGTCTTCTGAGCATTGAAAAATAAGCCACAGGAGATAAATAAGTATTATAATTACTTCCCTTAGCTGTAGGGAATGTCTACATGAGACACTGACTGCACAGTAACCAAATACTATTATGCAGTAGTGCATCACAGCATGGACATTGCTAATACGCTACTGTGCAGTATTATTAGGCTACTGAGCAGTAGCATCACTTAAAAGACATTTGCTGGTCTAAAGCAAGATTTCCATATCAATATTCAGGCACAGAAATAAAATGTTCTGATGTGCAGAAGTCATGATTGCAGTGGGAACCTGACCTGCTTGGGACTAAAGGGGCAGAGAGCACTTTTTAAAAGTCAAGGAACTCCTTTAGGAGAAAGTTGGTGCCCACACAGTAAAATTAAGGATATTGAGGTTTTATTTTTTTTGCTTTTTTACTACATCCAGAAATCTAGTAGAATATTTTAAATTTTAATTTGTATATTGTTTTTACAATTATTTCTGTACTTCTTTTAGTTCATATTCTTTTTCTTTTAGAAGTTGTTCTCTTTTAAATTAATTGGCAACAACAATAAGCTAATATGCCTACACCTGATAGTATGGACTACAATATTTCTTCCAGCATAACATCACAAATGGCTTATTCAGTCATCAGCGAACTTCTAAATAATATGTCTTTATAAGCCCAGTGTTATTATGCCAAACAACTTGGTCAAAATAACTGAATATCCCTAGAGAGAAACTATCATAGAAAATATGCTGAAGAGAGTGATTACATGATGAAGCAATTAGCAATGATCTTTATTTTAAGAAACACTTCAGCTAATTTAATTATTTCAAGCTACTGCATTTCATATCAGTCTTAGATTTTTCATGAAAAGGTCTCATCAGAATATCGTGAATTAAGAACATTTATGGAAGGATACAGAATTTCTGTATTCAATTGTTGCAATTCACCTATACTAAGCCAGTCACAAAATCACAGATAATAAATAATACAAATAAGTTTAAGGCTATTTTAAAGGCAGGACTGTGTAGAACTAGTGACATTGGTAGCTTTTAGGAATATAAAAAATGAGCAGCAACCTCCATGTTTAGCAGCTTTTGGTTGTGTCCCGTTTGTGCACTCCCACTTCCACTGTTCACACAAACATATTTCACCACATTTATATCTAACCCCCAAATCTAAAGTCATCCACACATATATTCCATAATACTTCTTGGCTTTCCAAATATCTGTGCAGATTTTACAGTGATGTGTAAAATGAAAGACAAAAAAAAAAAAGGCATCTTGTAAAGTAAACATGTTCAATGCAAGGTAAATCAGTACATACATACTTCCATGTGATTATTTGTATTATGTGTTATACAAAGCAGTTTAAGTTATTTCTCCCTGCTCATATCTACTTGTTCCCACTGTAATAGGCACTGACCTTCCTCTTGTTCGCTTCATGAGTGTCATCTTCCAGCACTGTATTTCACTCCTGAAAGCCTTTCCGCATACAGCTTCTAAATTCCCACTAATATTACATGGACCATGGCAGGAGAGGAAAAGCATAGGGTCCTACCTTTTCCCCAAGGCAGAAGGATTATGGTCTGGTAACATACTCTTAGAGTACTTTTTGTCCAAAAAAAAAGGATTATGAGAAGAGGCAAATTGTATCAAAAAGCAAATGTTAGGACCCTGTGAAGACTGTTTGGCAACATCTGTTTCACACACTTTTGCCACAGCAAAGTGGAAAGGAAAAAGATCAGTGTTGTTTAAAAAAGTGAATCAACTAAACCATGTCCTTGAAAACTGCTCCCTAGAGCACACAAAGGAACAAATGTAAATACATAAGATGTTCTATCTTTGCAGGTTATTGCATCCTATTTTTCTTTCCATTAATTCTTCTTTTAGATTATTTCTTTTCCTGTCTAACTCTTTCTTCATTCACTTCCTCCCTGACTAGGGACTGTCATTCAAAAAGCCAGAGCTTGAATTGATTCAATATTTGCAGGTTAGTGTAACCTGCCTAGGTTGAACCACTTTGCAATTGTACAGACATGCCCTCTGGACTGAGGAAATGCAAGCACATGCCTGCAGTGACTCAGGCCAGAAGCTGCAGGGGGAGGGGTGCTAGAACCTCCCTCCTTTCCATCCACAATGCTAAACTGAGGTGGGGAATGGCCAGGCCCCGGGAGAATGCTCTGATTAGGGAGGGGTGTAAACCCCCAACCTGCCTGCACCATCCCATGCTTTTCCCTGTTCGCTGCTGAAGGAGAGGGAGTGTTGCCAGACCTCAGACCCAGGCTGGCACTCTGAGGCAAAGTGGGGGGGGGGGGCTGTGCAGTGCATTCATCTGTTGATGATACTGAGCTTTTCAGTCTTCCTCTCCCTGTCAGCAAACCTCTCTGCAAACCTGACAGGGCTGTAAACCAGCAGAGGGGCTGATAAAACCACAGTGGTTATTAGCCCATCAGCAAAACAAAAGCTTCTCTCATTAGTTTAAATTCTTCTTAAACAGCTTTTTCCAAGGAAGGAATATAAGGACATTACCAGCTGACCTACTGATTAGCTCCAAAAAGCCCTAAGTGGACACTGTCCTGTCTGCCTTTGTCCTGTCCCAGTGGAATCAGAGACACAGACACACTTAGCTAGCATGCCACATGCCTATGGTCTGTAGGGCTGGGGTCCATGCTGTGGGAAAGAAGAGGGAGGAAGTGAGGGATCCCTGCTTGAGCAGCAAGTAGTGATTGGGGGCGGGAGAAGCCAGGCAGACCCTGCTGTGCTTATAGTTTCTGTCACAGCTCTGGCCAGGGAGCAGAGGGTCAGGGAAAGTCCTCTTCTCTGGAGCAGACAGCACAGTCCTGCAAAGCAGCTGGGATGCTGGAGGACTCTGGTTTAACTTAAGCCAGAAAGAGCCTGGGACACACATTGCATAAACTGGTTTGACCCAAATCAATTAAGCCTGATTCTATATTCAACCAGGTTAATCTTAAACCAGTTTCAAGCCATTTTGAAACTGGTTTATGTGCACTGAACTTATGTTTTGTTACAGGTTTAAACTAGTTTCTGATGACTCAAATTGGTTTGTGTGTAATGCCTGTCCCAAGCCCCTATGTGTCTATGCCTACTCTCATTTTCACTTTTCCTGACATGTTTCCTACCTCCTTTCTTCTGATTGACACATACAGATTTTATTTTTTATATCGGCCCCAAGCCTGGGTGTAAACATTTACAAAACCTGAGATGGAATCAATCTAAATGACATGGTTTTCTGCAAGTGACATAGTTGAGATCAGTAGCAATCAGAACACACATTTGCCCTTTGGTCAGGGGACAAATCTTAGACCAGTTCTGCCATTTTTAAACCAGTCTACGGATGCTGAACATCTGTTCTGTTATGGGTATTGACCAGTTTCTGGTCATTTACACCAGTAAAAATGTAATGTCTGTACCTAACCTAAGAGTCTTATTTCTATCCTCTTCCTTCTTCAGATTTCTGTATTCTCCTTTCTTATTGTTGCCTACATTTTCCCTTTTTGCCTATTACATACTTACCGCTCTGAATCTTAGAGTCTCTCACTTGCCTTTACCTCATTCTTTAAACAGGTTTTTTAAAATTCTTTTAAAAATCTTGATGCATGTCTTTCTCCTACTTTTTCCAAACTTGTTTAATACTCTTTCATCTAGTACATCTGTCAAATGTACTTTTGTCTGGATCTGGATCCCCCTAAAGATGAAATAAACAACCCTTTGGCATGGAATGAACCTTGGGCAAGTAGTACTTATTGTATTCCCTTAGCAGTTTTTCCAGCCATGCTTGCTAACTGCATCTGAACACATTTTTAATCAAAAGTGTTTTTGGAAAAAAAAAGTTTGATACAACTATTTCACCAACTTGTGCTGAATTCATGGAATTGGTTTGTCTGAAAACATGCACATAAATGAAAAATATTAAAATATTTCAATTGTACATCTTGGAAAACATTTAGATTTTCAGATTTTTCATTTTGGAAGGATATTTCCTTTATTAGATTGACTTCATTTTGTTTTGTTTTTTTAAAATAAATACCCCCAAACAAACAGGCAAAAAAACCACAGATAGGCTTTTTGTTTGTTGTTTCGATTTTGTTTGTGTTTGCCTCAAAGAAGGTTTTAAAAATATTTTAGGGTTCAGTCAGTGAACTGCTAAAACAATTGGTCACACGGCTGTACTTGTAGCACTGTATTTTAGATAGGAATTATGAAGTTTTTATGAAAAATTTATAAATAAAATTAAAATTTATTAAAATTATGAAAATTTTAGATAGAGCTGAAAGACTGATGGGGAGATCAGTTCTTATTTGGCACTTTGTGTGTTTATACATATGCATATTAGTGTTGTTATAAAAGCATAGAGATAGCCAGAGAAAAGGGCAAAAGAGATCTAAGGAGGAAGTAAACACTGTTAGGCATCGTTGAAGTGCAAAATATCTTTTTGTGCCTCTTCAAACCTGTTATGGTTATGTCGCAGGACAATAAGATGTGCCTGCTCATTTCAGGGCAGAAGCAGCCTAGCAAAGGGGCCCTTTGGGCTAGGCAGAGCTCCACAGCTGCAGGTTGCCTGAGTAACTGGCTAATGAGGTAATTAGCTGGCATCTTAGGTGGTCAACTGACCAGAAGGAGGCAGGGCCCTGGGAGAATATAAACTCAGGGCTGGAGCTGGCAGAGTTGACTCTCCCTGGCAATTGCTAAGAGAAGGAGCTCCTGCACAAGAAAACTGTCTGGGACATTTTGTTGCCCACTTTTCTACCCCCAAGAACAGTAAGACTCTAGGAGCCCATAAGATACCCAGGGCTAGGAGGCACACTATGCAAGGGGAGACATTTGCCTTCTTTAAGAGAGACCACACTCTGCCTCTTTGTTATGGTTACGTTATAGCCCAGGGGCTTATATTAGTGTTATTGTTTGAACCAGTGATTTGGGATGAGGCTGGAAGGGGAGTTATGGATGCCTCATTAGTGCCCAGAGTAGGCATGCAATCATCTTGAGCCCTGCCAGAAGCGGGCACAGGGCTTGAGCAGTTAGGAAAGCCTACAATGGGCAGAGAGTGCAAGGCACAGGACACAGAAGGCCTGGTACCAGAAGGACACTGCTAGACAGGGACTGTGCACATGGTGCCCAAGGGGTGCAGCTACATGGGCCAGCAGCCCAGCAACAGAGGAGCTCAGCAGACAGGGCCAGGGAACCCAGCACCAGAGGGGCACACTTAGATGGGGGTGGGGGCCAAATGACCCGAGGAAAGTGAGCACACCCAGTGCCTCAAGACCAGGTCCCATCTGGTGGGCCTAGGCTAGAAGGCCTAACCAGATTAAAGGGGCAGTCGTCAAATAGGCAGAGGCACCAACAGAGGTGACAACTGTTGTAACACACAATTAGCCTGAGGTGCCTCTGCAGCACAGTACTGAAGAGAGGTCCAGAGAAGGGCTCAAGGACCAGGGAGTTTTGGTGAGGGTCAGCAGACTGGGGCCACACGAAAGCCATAGGCAGCATCCTGATTTATTTTACCAGTAAGATGTGGTAAGTGAGATGAGAGCACCCTCGGGGCAGAGCTGGCACTGTCATGGAGCCACCATCACAGTCACACCTGGGGATCTTGCCCTGTGATTGGTATGAAGCAGCTATTAGACCTGTATCCAAACTATAACTGGATTTTCTTGTGGCCAATGAGGGCAAGAATCTGCCCGTGTTCAGCGTCTGTTGCTTCACAAGGTGCACTTTACAATGCTGTGTTGTTTTGTAACAAATCAGATTCATACACAGAGCTAATTGCAGACCAGGGGCAACCTAGCTGTATCTGATCAGGAAGGCAGAAGGTAGAGCTTAAAAGAGAATCTGCAACTCATTGACTGTACCTATGAATTTATAGTTGTCCCGAAGTGTCTGATCTAGGTATTTGTGTCATATTGACAAACACATATACTGGTTACAGGTGCTATCAAGCACTCGCTTCAAAACTATACTGAAAGCAAAGTATTTATGATTGCATAGAGAATTATTCTGGTTTGGTAGATATAACCCTTGTTTCATCCAGGAAAGTAAAATACGATTTATAGGTCTCTTTCCTGTTGTTTCTCAATGTGGCCTGTGCTTGACAGTCTATGGAGTTGCTTCCAAAAGCTGTGCTCATTGCTGTTGGTAGTACTGCTATTTGAATGGTGAGATTTCCTACTAATTGAAAACTATCTCAGGACACTCTTGCAGTTCTCAAAGCATATTGTTCACCAACTAAATGGAGGGAAAAAAGTAATTTTAAATGCTTTTCTTCCAAGTAGTTCTGCAAGGAAGAGCATAGGGAATGAACAACATTTGAGCCCTGCCATGATCTTTATCCACTTCCAGCTGAAGGCATTTTTTCTGTGAATGGGAAGTATGTGATAGCAGAAGATTGGACCCAAAAGGTCCCTTTCAGCTCTATCACAGGTCACCATGACACATTCATGTGCATTATTAAGACCCTCTTCATATTATTAGCTTGGTGTTTTGCCTGCACTATTTCTGTTAGGGCCTTGTTGTACAGTAATTTTTGGCAGCTCCTGGAGATCTTAACACCTGAGTTTTCCACACATTAACACCTGAAACTAGTTTTAGGCATCTCAAAAGCAGGATCATCTCTGATCCATATTATCCAACTCACTTTACACTAAGGTGTAGCCACTCTAGGCTACACCTTAGTGTAAAGTAAACACCCCACCTACCCTTCCATTGGCCAAGATTAGGCCGCCTGTTCCCCAGCACTCCAGATCCATGCTCACTGCCCCCTGCTTATTTGGGCCTGCTTGGGCTGTCTGTACCAGGGGAAAGGGCAAGGAAGGGTTAATCACTGCCACTATCATTGCTGCTGCTCTCTAGGCCAAATTCAATCTAGAAAAGAACAGCAGCAGTTAGCAGCTGGACAGACAGGATAATTCTTCCCTGCCAGCTTCCTTGAGACAGTGTGGGCAGACACAAGTAAGTGGGGAAGGGGACAGGAGATGGAGCCCCAGTCATGGGGGAAATTGGCAGAGGTCAGAGGGTAGGGTTAAAGCCTGGAATGGGAGTGGGGGAGGGGAGGGATTCTTGCAGTCCAGTCCCTTAGGCCAGTAGTTTCCAACTTTTTTTCTGTGGACCAGCATAGGAGTGGAACAGGGTGCACAGAGCTGGCTGCCTGCCAGGACTGCCCTGCTGGCTTGAATTGCAACTACTCCAAACTTGATCTAGCATTAACACCAATCAACATTTGTGCAGCTTACCATGTAAGGTGTAAAAAGGCCAGAGAAAGTGGTTCTAGAACCGCACATCTCTAATTATTAGAAAAAGCCAAAGTCTGATGACTCCTACCTAAATGCCTCCATAGCCAGGTTAGACCCATTTGCTTTTGTTCCAAGATTTTCTTTTAGCATAAATAGTTCTTTACTCCACTTTAGTTTTTACTACCTGGGCGCTTGTACACATGACAAAAAATGAAAAGAAATCATCATTTGTCTAATGTAATGGTGTCACCAGGTACACTTGTACAATCTTTTTCATGCAAAACTTTTTTTGAACTTGGCAACTCAGACCACCTCCAATATATTCTAGTTTAAGGTTTAAAAGTATATATTTTATTAAGGGAAAATTGTCCCATTGTGGATGAAATCATACATTTGTACATGCCACATGGGTGTGCTGGTGGCCAGAGAAGGCAGCGAGGATGGTGAATGGGGTGCTGGAAGTTCAGCCATGCTCAGGGAAACTCAAGCTTGGTGGGCTTCCAGTGCCTTGTACAGCATCCCTGCTGCATTTTCTGGCTGCCAAATATCTAGCCACCCTCCTGCCCCCTTTCCACAATGCCCCAGGGGCAAGGCAGCCCATTCTTAGTTGGTCTCAGCTGGTGGGAAGGCAGCAGAGACAGTGCATGGAGCACTAGAAGCCGGCCAAGCCTAAGCTTCCTGTCAGGTTTCTGCACTGTAACTGGTTGTGTGAGCCTCCTTGGCCCCATAAAGGGATCCCCTACTTACCTGCCATGTCTTGCTGGAAAATTATTTCAAGGCAGAGTTCAGTGGTGTACCTTCCCAGTATGGGTAGTACTCACACATCCAGTGCAGTTGACCTAGGGGCTCTGCCTCCCCTACACCTTTTCCACCTATCAGCCATACGATAGAAGTGACACTGTCAGCTGTCACCTCCTCAGGCTTTTAGACCAGCTCGCTGGGGCTTGGCTGTGCATTATATTTTTCCACCCAAGCTTATCCCAAGTGTCTGGTTCACTGCTGAATGCTTGTGCCACAGTGCAGAGTTTTTTTCTCCCACTCTCTGTGTCAGTGCTGATAGCAAAATGACAGTAATCAAAGTACTAAAAAAAGCCTCTTAGACTCAGTCCTGGACAGTTCTGACCACGTGGTCAGGCACTGAGTCTGGGTTCTGGCACTATTCTCCCACCAGCTCCTCCTCCACCCTGTCACCTCACCTTTGAGAATGACAAGATCCCAAAGTGAAGACCCAAAATAAATAAATAAATAAAAATGGAAAGGTAGCCTATCCAGAGCAGTCTTGCTGCCTGGGTCCATCCAGCTCCTAGGTGCTGTTCTGCTCCAGCTTCCACAGGGCTTGGCTCACCTGTAATTGCCCTGGAGTTATGGCTTCCCAGTTTACTCCACTCCCAGAGTGGTCCCACCCTATGGCCATGCTCCCCTTTGGTTGACCCTTACCAAGCCTTTTAAACTTTCTGCAGTGGCACCAGAGGCTGATGTCATCATCCTGACACAACCAAACTTGATTGCCAGCTAAAATAAACAAGGAACACTTTCTTTAGCCTACTTTCATGAAACAGTTTCCACTGCCTTGATCATCCTAGGAGCCCTTATTTGCATCTACTCCAGGCTGAATGGGTGCTTTCTTGAGCAAGGGTTTTAGGCCTTGTCAGTGCTGTTAATAATGGCATCAATACTTTTGTAGTTCTACTGGGATACTATAATCTTTATTTATTGTACATTCTACTGAGTTCAAATATGTGAATGGTATCAAAGCTATAAGGGTAACAAGCACAAAAGGAAAGAAAATTAAATTGCAGATGGAGCTGGAGGCTTCAGTTTAGCAGAAGACTGTAGGAAACTAGAGGAATCACTAAATCCTATGACAGAGTGTTGATATCAAATGTGGACAGTATGTTTAAGACAGCCCCCTCTTGCACAAATGTAATATAATCTTAGACTGCCTGTAACATCAATTGTGGATAGCCAAATATTAGGTAGGCACTAGAACCAATTCTTTTCCTGTTTAAAGCTCTAACTAGAGGGTATTTATAAGTCCTACAAGATGATATTACACAAAGGAATAGGCCATGTGTGTCCCAAGTCCTTATTAAATCCTAAATCTTATAATACTTTCAGCCATTCATGAAGTTTAGGGCCATCAGCAGAAGAAAGTGAAGAATAGATTTCATTAATGGAGCTAGTTTCGTTAATGGTCCAGGATTGCATTCACATTCTGGTTTCTGCAGATTTTCAGATCAAGGAGCATGCTCATTGTATAAATTTATTGTCAGCTTGTAATTCTATAATAACATCAAGGTAAATGGTCCTACTGTTATCAGTTTATAAAGAGATTGTTGAGATTCTCTGCAGGTACTCTAATAGGACTTGAGATAAGACTAATCATGAAAACTATTGTTCTGCTATTTATCCATCTGTTTGCTGCACTATGCTGTATGTATACTCAATCCATTTGTTATTTTGCATTGTTTTGTGACAGATTTGTTTTTCATATTAGTTGGGTGAAAGAAAGAGGTCCCTCTGTGTAGAAAATATGTCCAGCCTCCTTTTCCTTAGCTTCTGTTCTCCAGGACTCCCAGGGCTACTTGGGGCTGGTTGCATATAAACTATTAAAGCTCCACTGGAATTAAGGAAGAGTCCATTCTAATTATTCAGGCTATGCTCAGCTTTGAGCCTGGTCTCTTTAGGTGTCCTCTGTTGCTAAAAATTTTTGAGCCCAGCACTGGGCCCTCTGACTCTCTCAATGGTAGCATTTCTGTTTCAAAGGGGAAGCAGGAGCCTTTGAAATTATTGAGTTTCTGTTGCAAGGACAGAGTACATGAGTGTTGAAATAGAACAGCTAACATTTTGTTTAAAACGTTGCTGCTTTAAGCTCTATATGTAGTTAAGTAGATAAAAGCTAGAGGGCAGAGGAGGGGGGAGATTTAATGTTAGGTACTTCTGGGAAAGTGGGTCATAGATCACTTCATTGATTTCAAAGGACCTCGGACTGTCTCCCTTCAGAGCGCGAAACAGCTGCAGCAACAAAACAGTTCTTTGAAGGGGAATTGGCTCGATGAATCAAGCAGGTTGCCTAGAACAGGTTCAAAATGCCTAGAAATAGCAGGGAGGAGAAGATATGAACAATTAAAATGGGAGATCCAAGGTCTCCGAACAACCTGAAATACTATTTAAAAGCAATACTTGGATTTCTCCCTGATCAAGTAGCAGCAACAGTAGAATGATGGCTGTAATGGGAGAGCGCTTACCCCAGTATTAGAGACTGCGAGTAGCTGTAAGAATAGAAAAGGTAGATTCTTTGGAGGCCAGAACGGGTTGGTCCTGGGGCTATATAAGTTCAGTTCAAGGGAAGAAAGTAAAGCAGTCATTCAGACCTACACACTGCTGGTGGAGGAAGCTCCCTGCTACAAGCTATAGAAGCTGAGCTGCAGGCTCTGAGAAGTGAGTAGGCACAAGAGGGCTGGAGCTGGTTTTATCCTAGCAGGATAGAAGAGAAGCTTTGGGAAGAGGCCTAGCAAAAGCATCCTGGAGCTGGATTCTGTTTGGACTTTTGCAAGGCAGATCCCTGGCTGTAGGAATCTAAGCTATGAAGCCTGGGGCAGCTACAAGGGAAGACAGAAGGCCATTGAAGGTACTTTGAAGGAATATGTAGTCTATGTATGGGTTGTTTTGGGATAGCAAGCCCTTCTAATTGGTGCCAGGGAGGTCTGGAGACTTCCTGTTTACACCCTGGTGAATCTGGGGAGCTAGTCAGAGCTTAGAAGTCTGCAGAGCTGGTCAGGGGCTGTCTGATCCCAAACAATGTACAGGGTGACCAGGGGAGGCCCTGTGATATGACCGTATCATATGGAGGGGCACTGAAGGTTTTTCTTTTCAGCTGACCTGAGGGGCCACTCTTCCTAATCCTTACCATCAGAGTAATGACTGGTGAGAGAAAATGAGGCACTTGGGACATTGAGGGGGGAGGGAGGTGAGAGCCGAGTGCAAGGTGTTAGTTGATCAACTTGGGTACCTGGGACCTGCTCCAATGCCCTATCATGATTATATGGGATTTACCCAAACTAGACCCCAAACAGGTAGGAAAAAGTCTCATTGTCTTTCAAATTTTGGTTCTCCACCTTTGTGTAAAAAAAAGATCTGTTCATTTAGTTGAGCAGTGAAGAACCATGTAACGGCTATAGCATTAGACAAAGGTAAAAAGATAACTATGTAAATGCAACACTTTTCAAGTGTTAATTTTTCATGAGGAGAAAACTATATTAACAATAGAAAGGAAGAACAGGGAGCTAAATTACAATGGCATACTAATATCGTTGCCTCCCGTCTTAAGAATCAATATGGCAATGTAAAAAACATCTATTTTGATAACCTTAAACAAAGTTTTAAATACAACATTTAAATGCATATCAGATAGCCGATTCACTATTTAAAATGTTGGAGTACTGTAAAAAATAGAATAGTGGCATTTCTTATTTCCAGTAAGCTATTTTATGTGTGGTTTTTATTGGACAACTATTTTGAAACAGGTTAAATAAAATAGTAAACATTCCAAATATCAATCAATAATATAGGTCAATAAAGAAAAGTGCATAGCTCATTTCCAATATAAAAATGAATTAGATTATTTATTTCTAGAGGGATAAATATAACTCAGTAGCTTAACAGTAAATCCATTTTTACAAAGATACAAATCCTCTCTCTTTCCATCAAGACTAGTGGAGGTTGATGGAAAGATATTCAGGGTGAAATTTAACACTAACTTGTACAGTATTTTTTTCCTGTGCCGGTGTGCTGCCTTAGAGGCTTCTAGACCAGCCAAAATGGACAGAGGCTGCATATCCAAACTAACACATGATCCTTTTGTTCCAATTTCCTGTATCCCACAGGAGCCAAAGCAGAATACTTCAGAGAAGTGTATAAAATCCACCTATTTACGAGCTCAGAAGTTGTTTGGGTGCATCTTGTGTTCTCCCCCTATCCTACAAATGTTGCCCTAAATAGTCTAAGAAGGGGAGGGAAATGACACTACTCATAGGCCCCCCTCTGTGCATTATTTCTATTACATCTATTGTGCAATTAGCTGGTTAATTGCATAATTAATTTAGACTGGCTACATGTGCAAATTAACTATGGTGCCTTAAAATGGTCCAATTGGCTATCAAGTTATTGCTCAAAAATGTGTAATAGCTTTATAGCTGGTTTCCATCCAGCTTTAATGTGTAGCATATGCCCCTCCTGCTAGGAAACCATAGCTGCTGCAGTCATCCCTGGCAGCACTTGGAGCTCAGACAGGGCTGACAGTCCCAGGGATGGGGAGCAGGGTGAGGGGGTGGGCAAACTTGGCATGGCAATCCTGGGTTCTCCCTGCACCAGCAATAAGGTATAAGAGGACCTTAGGCAAGAGCCCACAGTCACACTTCCTACCATGGGCATGTGGCATGGCAGGGGGCACAATTGTGTGGATTGCTTATTAGATCCCATCATGCCTTCACCTGCAAGCATAGTGAGTCCCTGTCATGGGATAGGGTACCAAAGGATGGCCATGATACCCTAGGGTCCCTCGACCGTGCCAATTTGGCCTGATGGGCACCCTCTTTCCTCACCTGCCACATCTTGATGTAATTATAATAAAATAGGGAGGCTGCCTTCAAGTCTAGTCGGACACGGTCCTGACAGACCCCACTGAACCCTGTGGGTTCCTGCACCCCTTGTGGGTCTCATTTCAAAACAGATGTCTCGAGACCTGCCCCTCAGCCTTATGGCCTATATGTGTGGCTCCAAACCACCCCTTTACCATGCCCCAGGCTTTGCAGATGGTATTCTCACAGCATCTCTCCAAGGCCTTTGTTTCACTCAGCCTTGTCTCTCTCTATTTCTGCGCCCCTCAACGCTGGGCTCTCCGCAGCCCTGTCTCGCTTTGTGCCCACACTGGTGCTGGGCTCTCTGCAGCCCCAAACACTGCACCCTCTCTGGCGTGGGGGCCTGTGCACCCCCAAACACAGTAGCCTCTCTGGCACTGGGGTCCCCATGCTGTAGTGGGCCCCCAATGAGGCCTCCTCCTTCCCCCAAACCACCAATGTTATAAACAAAATTAAAAACAGAAGGCCCTGGGCTACACCATAACTTAAGCCACATAAGGGACAGAGCACACCCTAACATTACCAGGAGCAGAACTTAGTCAGGCTTTTTCCCTTTGCTTCCTCTAGGAGGGCGCCTTCCCCCTTGACCGCCGACAGAGAACTACCTCCCTGGTCCCAGACCTGGGAATTATATATGTGCCAGACCCTGCCCCTTCTGGTCAGCTGACCACTGGTAATCTCATTCTGGCTGCCCTGGTAACCAGCAGCTGGGGCTCGCCACTGACTCCTAGGGCTCTCTCCCTATCAATTTCAGCCCCTAAAGGAGCAGGACACCTTAGTGCCCTCCGACAGTCCCTTAGTTAATATTAAATATGTGCTTAGAAACAATTTGTTTTCATGATTGGAATCACCATCCAAATGTTTAAGCCTGTTTTCTTCACAGACTTTTTTTCTTCATTACGCTAGTACATTAAATTATAGTTTAAAGGCTTTAGTTTCTACACAGGGAAGAAAGATGGCTGTCTAAATTATTAAGTAGATATAATTTATGTAATAAATTAGATGTCAGCCTTATGATTTCTTGCTTATTATGATAACCCTTGGGATGCCTGAAATTTGTATTTGTATGAGCTATTATAGGATAAATTAACTCAACAGAAACAGAAGTGTAAGACAATGTATTAGGATTCTTTAGTGCATAATACAGGACATAATCAAAACTTGTTTTGCATATCATGGGGCCCTGAATAGGAGTATTACTGAATCATAAGTTTCTATCTTCTCCATTCTTCTAGAATGGTAAATAGTTAAATTATTCATGTGTTTCTCTGATGTGTCTTAATTCAGTTTAGTCTAATAATATTGTCAGTGGGTGTGTCTACATGTGCCAGTTTTTTGCTCCTGGGTATGCTGTTTGAATAAGGCCCTGGGACCATAGCATGTTGAGCTGGGTCAGAGAAGTCCCAACTGGCAGAAGGCCTGGGGAACTGACCTGGGGTTGCTCCAACCCAGTTCAGTGTGCTGCAGAGGGACTGGCTGGGGCACAAGGGTACTCCAATGTGGGGCTAACTAGCAGGCAGCCCCCACACTGAAGCATCCTCATGCGTTGTCATTGCTCCAAAGTGAAAAAAAACCAAAACTATTCAGCAGGATAGTACTAGTATTTACAAGTACTGCCCAGCTGGGGTAGGTCCAGTAGGGCCATATGTGTAGATTGAGACATTTTACTATGGCACTAACTAGTGTACTTCTCAATAAACACTTATGTAGGCATGCCCTGTATGAGCTAACATTTATCACCACAATCTGTCCTTTGTATCAGTACATCAGTTTCATGGCAAAATAAAGAGCTCATTTTTCATATTTCTAGGAACACCATTATCAGTATATCTTGCCTTGTTGCAAGATAATGTGTTGTGTGTTTGGATGGAAAACAACTTTGTAATGGTGGCTACTAGTCTTCTTTTTTGCAAAAAATCAATGAAGATCATTGGCTCTGGAACGGGCTCCCAAGGGAGGTGGTGCTGTCCTCCTACCTTGGGGGTCTTCAAGAGGAGGTTGGACTGGCTGGGTTATTATGATCCCAGCACTTGTTCCTGCCCAGAGCAGGGGGTCAGACTTGATGATCTGTTCATGTCCCTTCTGACCCTAGAAACTATGAAACTATCAGCGTGTATCACCAAGTCTTTATTTGTTAATAGGAATCTTAATCTTGGAGTGTTTAATGGTGCGATAAAGTCATGATTTGAAAGCTTGTCTAACTCTATCTCAATTATACAGTTGGTCTACGATAAGCTATCACCCTAAGAATTCCTTGCATCATGAGGAAAAAAAGGATAGTGTGTGTGTGTGTGTGTGTGTGTGTGTGTGTGTGTGTGTGTGTGTGTGTGTGTGAGAGAGAGAGACTGGGATTATATTTTATATCCAAACTATATGGATCCTCCCTCTCACATCCTCCCACCCCCAACATTTTCATTTTAAAATAAATAAATGCCATTGTCCCTCTCTCCCTACCCACAACCCCCCAGATCTACCAGTACCCTTCACTTGCCACCTGCAGCCCCCTGGCCCTACCATTATACCTCATTCCCTAACCTACAATGCCCCCCAACCATTCTGGTGCCCCTCACTCATGACTCACAGCCCCCTGCCCCCTACCCCAGCCCAGCCCTGGCCACAGCTCCCAGTGCTACCTGGCTGGTGGTCTGGGTCTGCAGTCTCCACCCCCACCAGCAGCACCCAAGCACCAGCTGTTGCCTATGGCCAGACAGAAGTACAGTGCTCAGCTCCCCCTCCCCCATGGGTGGCACAGCTGAAGCAGAGACCATGGAAAGAGGCAATTGTGGGCTGCCCGTTGCAGGCTTGAGGCTCCCTGACCTGCTGCCACCCCCCTGGGGTACTCTGTGGTCCAGTGGCTGGGACCTCAGAGATCAGGGCAGGGTGGGGAGGCTTGGTGCCAGCACCAGAAGTCTCCTGGCACTATGGCGAGGTGCTCCCTGCCCACCCAGCATCAGCAGGGGGCACAACTCTGCACCACCACACCTGCTGCTGCTGGGTGGACAGGGAGTGCCTCACCATGGCATTGGGAGCCTGTGGAGGCCCTCAGGGTAAAAGCAGCAGGGCAGGAAACCCCGAGCCAGCCTCTGCCCCCTGCACAGTTCTGTGGGGCTTCTGCTCCCCCCACCGAGGGTATACACAGCAGAAGGAAGATAACTCCTTTCCCCACACTACTGCCCAGACAAGCCACCCATAGCTCTCTCCTGCTCCCTAGCCAGGTCATGCAGCCACACATTTCCTCACTGGGCCCCATTCACTGCCTTTAGCTAGGCAGCGCTCCTAGCCCTGCCTAACTCCTTTCTTTCTTCCTTCTCTCCCTCACTATGGGGGGCTCAATTACCACCTCCCCCCCCACACACACAAACCTACCTGCAGGGAGCTGTGGGAGCTGCTCTCCATACTTCCTGACTCCCACATGCATGTATATGCACACACATGCACATGATGCCCCCTCACCCTCCTCCCACTTTCCCCAGCCCCTTCTAGGCTGGAAGTCTGCCAGCCTGCAAGGGAAAGCCCACTGTTTCCTGTGTTTTTTCCCCTTCAAAGGAGAAAATTGTATTTTTCTCTTTAAAAAAAGAAAATCCATGGGTTTTTTTCCCCTTAAAATTTGAAAAATCCAAATTTCACCATGTTTTTCCATGGCAAATTGAAAACCCAGATCCCTGATCATTAGATAAATTAGATTAATAAAAGGAACTTTAAGTATACAAATATACTGCAAAAGTTTTGAGTATGAGAAGGAAGTATACTTTCTTACTAAAACTTTATATTTTTTAATGTTGAATTCTTGTTCATAGTATTATTCAATTATGATAATTAGACATTTATCAACAATAATGATTTATGCTTTCGTCCTTATTCCAATTTAAGAACAATTAGTAAAACAATTACTTGTAATTTGACAAGAACAAGCCAGTTCGGGGTTGTGCTCATCTAATAAAACAATCCGTTTTAAGTCCGGAGTTACTTAATATCAAAGCTGTTGTAGATTTGCTTTTTTGAATTTTTGGGAAAGAAAACTAATTTCCATTTCCATTATACTGAAGAATGACTCACTTAAATGCTTTTATTTGTGTGTTTTTTCTGAATAAAATAAAGAAAAAATAGCTTAGTACCATTTGGTAGCTAGGTCAAATTTCCTTTGAATTCACTGCAAGGTTTACCTGTGAGGGAACCCAAGGCTCTTAGGGTGACAGTCTGATAGGCACAGGGTAGACTGCACACTTATGGTTTCTCCTGGAAAAGCAGTGACTCTCCCAGGAGAAAATGAACGTTTGTGTGTCACTTTGGTCTTCACATCAGGTTCTCACTTTCCCTTATCATGAGACAGTTAAAGCATTGGTTTTTTTAGTATTACCAATAGCCATAAGGTCTTCACATGCACACATACACAAAAGAATTAAAGAAATGCAAATCAGTTTCCTATCATGAAAAATACTGCCCGTGCCAAGCTCAGCCAATAGCTTTCTGTATGTTGTGGTTTATTAGTAAAGAGATCTTCCCTTGTAATTCCTATTTATACCATTCCAAGGGAAGACTACCTTACTACTTCAGTCATAAAGTGATGCATATCATGCATTTCAGCTCCACAAATAATATTTCAGCTAACTGAAAATGGTAGGCAGTATACATTATAAGGATACACATTGTAATGGTATAGCCTGTATCTAAGAACTGCATCACAAAGAAGACTTAAAACACTCAGGTTGTAGAGAAAAATAGTTGGCTATATTAGACAGAATGCAGGAAGAAGACAGGGCACATAGACTAATTAATTCTGAGGCATATGTTTTCATAGACAACAGCCTACTTTTTCCAGTGTTATTTGTGTTGTGTTGACCTGAAATTGTCAATAAATCTAAAAATGAGAAGTGAAAAAAAAAGTGATTTTTCCATAAGAATAGAATGCTATGTCAGAATGTTTCAGATATATATGTCCAATAGTTTTTATGCTTTCTTTTTGCATACTATTATCATTAAACATTAATTTCCCCCATTGACTTTTATTTTAACACAGTAATAACATTTACTCAGTCAAATACTTTAATTTCACTTTTTTTGTTCAAATCAGTTTCTTACATTCATTGTCTTTCCAATGTCCTTAAATGCCCTGACAAAGAATGCTTTTAATTCTCTGTGGATTTCTGAGTGAAAAGTTTTGAATATATTTGCAAATTATAAGTAAGCATATTTTGATAATCCATGTTTTTCTTTATCCACACTGTTAATGAAAAAAAATCAAGGGGAAATGGATAAAGTTACAGACTGTGCTTTCAATATTTATTTGAGTAAAGTCAATAGTGTGAAAAATGTTCAAAAGAAAGCACAGTTCCATCTTTCCTCCTGAACCTTGATGACCTCTGCTAAATGAAGTACTCCTCTGATATTGTAAGTCAAAGTAGAAACACCAGAACAGTTTATTTCACAACATTCATTGTGTTATTATTTCAAACTACTCATTTTTCTTTTAGGTTTTATAAAGTTCTAAATTTCATATTGGAGGAAAAAGTCACTCCAAGGCCCTAAATGACAAGAATAATGAGGGAAAGTTCAAATTAGGTGAGATGATTTTTTTTCTTTATTTCTTTTTAAGTTTGCTAACAGGTCAGCTTACATTTTTTTTTTAAGGCAAATCCTGATATACCTTGTTCTGTTACGGTTTTGTTACCTATACTTTTTACCACTTTGGAAAATGACAGATAGAATAGTAATACTGGCTGTTAAAAATCTGAATAGGACATTACCCGAGCTTAAAGTTCATATTTATATTAGAATTATGGTGAGAGTTGGAAATTTAATTTCCATTTTTTGAACTTCAGTTCTTGTTAGATATGTTGTCACTACTAATAATGCTTGTGACTAAATTCAGATGTATTTTCAGTCACTTCTGTTTCTTCATTGTGCTTGAATACATTTATTTAATGAAAAAGAAAAATAATACCAGAAAACAGAAGGATAATTTGGTCATTCTCAATGAGAAGGTGGGGGAAAAATAGAGCAAGAAAGGTGTTTTCTGATTGAAATATTTAGCATAATTCTCTTTCTTATCAAATGGTATTACTGGGAGAGTAAGAGGAGGAAAACAGGAATTTCCCTAAGCTGAAGCATCCTTATGACAAATCAAAATGTTAATTGAAAAGGAGAACCAAAGACATTGCTTGTCCACAGCCAGCAATATCTTTGAACTATTTAGTAATGAATAGTAAGGAACTGTTTGAACATTTTTTTAACCAACAACAGAGTAGCTCACGTTGCTAAATAGTGCGGCTTGTAGTTAGTTACAAATGTCAGCTAAAACATGGTAGGGCAGTTGCTTTTTTAATTGGCCTGCATAGTTTCCATAGCACTAATTATAGTTGCTGAGAAATAAAAAGCCTGCCTCTTCAGGCAGAGAGAACTGGAACCTTAGTGGCACAGTGAACAGCGGCGTTCTACACATGATGCTAGAGCTGGAACAAATATCAGTTGTAGCAACTGTGTGTTGTTGAAAAATGGACAACAGTTACTCCTTCCCAGGAGCTGTTACAGAACTTGCTCTTGCAGCTACAAAGAAAGGAATGGTCTTGGGTGATGCTGTTCCAGTACAAAGTGGGTGGGCTCAACCTTGGCTGGCTGACCATCAGCTAGGGAAGGAAAGAGGACAGTATGCCAAAGCTGGGTGAAACCTCCTTAGCTGCAGGCAGTAATACATGATACCTCTCCCTCTGTCTGGTGGTGTATTCACCTAGAATGGAATGGCTTGGGATGGTTTTAAGTGAAGGTCTTATGAAAGTCTAATACCAAATGAAGTACAGACCTATGATTTTTCTTGCAAAAATGTTTGTCTTATCCATGACTCAGTAGTAAACGTTTGTTTCAAGCTCTCTCATTACAGTTACATTTTTGTTTCAGTGTCAGACACACGCACACAAACACACACATGCACCCACCAAACAAATACATAAACAAACTGAACTATAAAGAGTTCTTTGAAGATATCCTGTGGGTCTTAAAGAGTAGTGTAAGAGAAGAAAGATCCCTTTGAACTCTATGCTTCATTTTATGGCAATGTAGTATTTTGTGTTAAGTCAATTTGAGGTTTGTTTTCAGGACTCATGGTGTATCAATTTATTTTCTGTTTTGACTGTAAGTTTCAGTTTCATTCACATGATTTGACAAATATTTGAAGTTTTAAACGTTCTGGTTTTTTTACCCACAGAAGGACTAAAGAGAACGGCCAGTTTGTTAAAGATTATGGCAAGTCAATATAATGGTTAGAAATGCTGAACTATAACATCAATAATAAAAATTATTACTATTTTTATTTGTGTTATGGTAGAGCTAGAGTCCCCTAGCATTAATCAGAGATCCATTGTACTAGGTACTGTATCAAACCAAATGGTCTGAAAAGATTACAGTTTAAATAGAAAAGACAGGTAGGCCAGACCAAAGGGATTAAAAATATATATGCATAGTAAATAGAGTAAGGAGACATTGTAGTATGTGGCTATTTTTGCACGGGGCAAGGAATATGCATCTGCACATGGACAGATGCTTTTAGGTGAGGTTTTGACTATATTAACTTTTCTTTTAAGATGTATTTTAGAAATACTAAAGAAGAAGAGTAAGTGAGAAGGGAAGACAGGAAAAGATAAGAGGTGAGAAAGGTTGAAGAGCAGCATGAAGAAGGGTTTGTGGGGGCAATTGGAATGACATTAATGTCAGCAGTGAAGGGACTGGTTGGAGCAATTAGAGCAATGAGAACGAATACTCAGAATGAGAACGGAAGAAAGCTGTTACTTTCTTTCCACAAACTTTTCAGCTAAGGGAGAGAAGGGTTAGGGCTGCACACATCCTGCTGTCTGTCGAGCAAGAATTTCACCACAACCATTTATCTGATGTACATTGCAGTATAAAGGTTTTGCGTATCCTTACATAGAAGCAGACATTAACTGGTTTGCAGTGATCTCAAGAAAGGACAGCTGTAAAATCAAAATGATCAGTGAATTAAACACACACATCACTGCTCATTTGGTTTGATCATGGAATTACAAGGCACCTCATTCCCATTGCCTCCAATTCTAGTTTTCAGAATTAATTCCAGTGCCCCTACTAACTAGACTACATAAAACAAAACCAGCTGTAAACCAGAGCTCCTCAAAATCAAAAATGTCCTGTTGTGAAAACATTTCTTTTTCCCAAATGGAGTGAGAAGCAAGGTGACTCGTGGCATTTGGGTGAATCAGAATGCCACCAGGCTGGCCATAGGGTGCATGGTGAACATAACAGTACAAACCAGTTGTCAGCAACAAAAGTCAACAGTAAGAAGTTTAACCTTAGATTTTCAGAAGCACATTCCATTATCTCCAAAAAAACTTCCCAGTTCTTAAGTCACTAATAATTACCACTGAGTCTGATAGACAAAAAGTCTCATCCACTTCATGGGAATCTGCAGTATCACACAGTGAAGCTTTCTGGGATACTTTACATGAACAAGACAAGTAGAGGATTTCATCAAATGGGAAACTTAAATATTTGTTTCCCTGCTGAGTCCCTCTGGCACCCACTGTAAGGTTAATGGGAGAAAATCAATACCCTGATGCATACTAGATCTGAGTTTTGGGTTTAATATGCATTACCCCTGTTATAATCAAACTCACAGAGTCTGAAACTACTTTTATTGAAAGTGTACTTGGCAGTATTAAAGGATAGTTAAAAAGGAACAATTAGTTAACTGTTCGGAGGTTTAATCTACTGTGCTTGTTTATGCAATCAATAGCAATTCTGCATTTTAAGTTATCTTTGTTCTGCCAGAAATATGTAGCATACCATAACATTCTTGTGCAAAGATGCTAGCAAGTCAAAAATCACTTGAAATATTGCTAGGTAACTTCTCTTTGTGTCACTCTTGTATTTCAGAGTACTTAAAGTCTCTCTCCCAAGGCAGCTGAGAACTCCTCCACACCCTAGCAAAGTGTAGCCACCCCTCTTCTGGAACTGAATCATAGAAAAGTAGGGTTGGAAGGAACCTCAGGAGGTCATCTAGTCCAACCCCCTGCTCAAAGCAGGACCATCCCCAACTAAATCATCCCTGACAAAGCTTTGTCTAGCTGGGTCCTAAAAACTTCCAAGGATGGAGATTCCACCACCTCTCTAGGTAACCTGTTCCAATGTTTTACTACCCTCCTAGCAAGAACTTTATTCCTAATATCTAACCTAAACTTCACTTGCTAAAATTTGAGACCTGCTCATCCTTATTCTGTCATCTGCCACCACTGAAAAGAGTCTCACTCCACTGTTCAGGTAGTTAAAAGTTGCTATTAAATCCCCTCTCAGTATTGTCTTCTCTAGACTAAATAAACCCAGTACCCTCAGACTCTCCTCATAAGACATGTGCCCAAGCCTCCTCACCGTTTTGTTGCTCTCTGCTAGACTCTCTCCAATTTCTTCATGCCCTTTCTGGGGGGCCTAAAACTGTACACAGTACTCCGGATGTGTCTGGAAGGGAAATAATCACCCTCTTCTCTTGACCTGCTGGCAATATACCTACCAATACAGCCCAGTATACTGATGACCTTTTTTGCAACAAGGGCACACTGTTAGCTCATAGTCAGCTTATTGTCCACTGTAACCTCAGGTCCTTTCCCACAAAGCTGCTGCCCAGCCAGTCAGCCCCTAGCCTGTACGGGTGCATGGGAGTGCAGGGCTTTGTACTTGTCCTTGTTGAACCTCATGAGATTCCTTTTGGCCCAGTCTTCCAATGTGTATAGGTCATTCCAGTTTATCTAGGTCCACCCTTTTATTACCATCCTCTGAGTCTGATGCTCCAGCCAGTTTTCTATCCACCTTAAAGTCCATTCATCCAGCCTGTATTTCTTTAGCTTGCCTGCAAGAATATTGTGGGAGACCATATCAAAAGCCTTGCTAAAATCAAGGTATACCACATCCACTGATCTCCCTATGTCCACAGAGCCAGTGATCTCATTATAGAAGTCAATCAAGTTGGTCAAGCACGGCTTGCCCTTGGAGAATTCATGCTGACTGTTCCTAATCACCTTCTTCTTCTCCAAGTGCTTAACAATAGATTCCTTGAGGAACAGCTCCATGATTTTTCCAGGGACTGAGGTGAGGCTGACTAGTCTGTAGTTCCCTGAATCCTCCCTTTTCCCTTTCTTAAATATGGGCACTGTCTTTGCCCTCTTCCAATCATACGTGACCTCTCCTGATTGCCATGAGTTTTCAATAGAGGATATGCTAAGGGGTGGAGTGGGCTTGATCAGTGATCTGAAGTGCCACTACAGCCCTATCAGAATGGTATGGTTGCTTTAACTTTCATCAGTGGCTAAATGGAAACCAGTAGCCACCAAAATGGTGTAAGGCCAGATAAAGGTGGCCTGACACTGACTTTGAACTGCTGTACATGTGCTTAACTCTACTGTTGTGGATCTAACACTTGACATTGCCATTTTGTCTTTTTCTGACACGAAACCACATAAACACTTAGACACAGTCCATACTTTTGCTATGATACAGTTATTTAAAAAAGACAACATTTATGAATTACTCCAAACCATTTTCTTCTAGCAAAGATCTCCTGAGCAGTAGAATGGAAGTGCAATTTTCATTAATCTGAAATAGTGCAATAGGACCTTGCAAGGGAATAGCACAGGATCCCTCCATAATAAAACTATTTGGGTAACTGCTGCCATGTTCCATTTTCTGCAGTAAACAGTCTTTACTGCTTTCCATTGTGTGTAATTCTTTCTTATACCTTCACAAAATGGTATTAAATACTCTTTTATACCATGTTGCACAAAGAGAGGTAGTAAGTTGTGTTAGTCTGAAGTTAGGCAGAAGACAGGGTAGAGTGATACCTAATAGACTAACTGAATCAGAGATGCATAAACTTGTATATAAGCACAAGTATAACTAGCTGTCTAAGCACTGACCAATGAGAAATCCAACCCTACGTGTTCTGTGGCTTTCTGAATGCTGATGGAGCACTTTGAAAGTACCTTAGCTACTAACAGGCAATTCTTAATCTAGTGGTTTATGATGCCAAAGTTAGTGGACAGTAATTTATTAAATCAGTTCCTCAAATCTAAATCCCTCTATACAAATATACAAAAGTCTATCCTTATTGTGAATTAAACCAAATATCTGCAAATTGAAAGTACTAGGTGGACCACTTTAGGCAAACAGCAAATTGCTAGCAAAGTTTCTTTCTCATATCTTCTCTGAAGGCTCCTAGATGACACATGAGTATTGTAATATTGTAATAGTATTGTACTAGCTGCTTCTAATTAACATGTTACACTTTAGCAGCAGCATTTCAGCTCTCCAGAAGTACCTTTGTAGCACCACTTAGAAGCTAGTAAGTCACAAAAACAACACCCTGGGAGGGTGAAAGCAACACTTTAACAGAGTTTCACTGCTTCATTATATTTTCCCCAAACCCCTTCTCAGTAGCTATGTTTATTTAGGAGGAGAGATGTTTCTCTGCATGTCTCCAATTAAAAGGAGTGCAGTATTATTGACAAAAAAAACCCCCTCTCATCTACTTTCATTTCTTACTAATCTTTTTATATTATTTAAAGTTATGATAGTAACATCTATCTCTAGATGCACATAGTCCAACATAAATAATATTAATTTAGTGTTTAGGCTTCCGTGATGTGTTTCTTAACAAGAACATGAATAGTCAGAGTATAAACAATGCAATAATGACTTTCAGCATAATTTGTAGATATTAGGAACCCAAGCCAAGTGTCAGAGTACTTTCTGGAAGTTCTTTTTTTACCTCCACTCGGAGATGGATCGGGACTTTCTTATGACTTTCCCAATATACAACCATGCTGATATATTAGTATTGAGCCCAGTGTTTCACACTTCACTTTTTAGCGGTATAGTACCCTCAGTGCATTTGTATAAGCTGAATTAAAATTATCCTGTAACAGAGAAGCTTAACTCCAAAGTGTTAATATGTTAGTTCATAGGATGTAGAATGTATGTATAAAGTAATATGCACATTTGTATATTTACTTATCACTTCATTTGTTGGTAGGTATGGTTGTTTGGAAAGATTTCTTTAAAAGTAAATCAATTATGTGATATTCAGTTGCTTAGGGAAGCAACCTTATGAATACTTATAGGGAGATTTAGGACATTTTATTGTTGGTAGTTTTCATACCTCTAAGGCCTTTCTGCTCTGATTACTGTAGCGGCACAGATAGAGAGGGCCTTTTCTTGTGGTCTAAGAAGAACACAACCTTGGTGACATAGTCTCTGCCATTTTGTATCCTGTCTGATGCCCTCTGCAGGAGCTTTGTATGGATTGCATGATTTCTTTAGAGCCCAGGTTAAGTCCACGAATAGGAAATGACTGAGGAGTTGGATACGCTTGTGAAAGTCCTTTATTTAGGACATCACCAAAGGTCTGCAAACAAAACAGTAAATGAATATCTTGAAAGAATATGTAGCTACATTCCAAATGTGTAACAAGAGACTGTGTTCTGCAGTACTTCCCCTTGTACACCTACACACGCATTTTCTATACAGTGAAATGTGGGATGCAGCCTGATTGAAAGCTCCCTGTAGTCATCAGTTTTCCAATGATTCTGACCCCAGTAGCTAGGTGTGAGGTGTGTTGTTTCAGCCTTTTGCCCTCAAATCCCTACTGCATAGTAGTGAGATAAAGCAAAAAGATAATTTACGTCTGACATGTGTTAGAAGTAAGCTGCTTTGGTTGCCCCCACATTCTAAGACTGCCTGCAATCCATTCCTGCTGTCCCCATGTCAGAAAGAATTGCAAGGTTTGGAAAAGAAGGGTATAACTGTAATGATACAATCAGTGTATTGATTGTAATGGTTATAATTGTGAATTGTAAATTGATTGTAATTGTGAACTGTAAGTTGATTGCAATTGTGAATTGTAATGCTTGATTGCAATGATGCAATCCTTACAATAATGTGCAATGTACAGAAAACCTGCCTCTTACAGTGAATGATTAATTTTATCTGATTGTGGAGTACAGGAACCTACATAAAAAGGAGCTTTCTGGTAGTAGAAAATCCTTTAAGTTCAAAGAAAATGGCATATCAAGATCTAAGGTTTGGAATCTAAAGCTAGACAGATTCAGAGGAGAACTGAAGTCATTTTTAAATGCAGATAATTAATCAGCGCAGGAACAACTCTCCTAGGAAGTGTTAGATTCTCCTTCATTTGAAGTCTGTACATGAAAACTAAGTACTTTTACAAGATATGTTCCAACTTGAACAGCAGTTATAGGCTTGAGGAACAAATTATTGTGTAAGGTGCCAATATCAGATGATCCCGTTAACTTCTTCTGGTTTTAAAATCTACTGATTCCTTTCTGAAACTAGAAGCAAGACAGACACTATTATTTCAAACCCTGTTTCTGCAAACTATTTCTGCAACTGTGTCCGTGTTGGAAGGAACACTTTTGAGCATGACACACTAACCTGCTCCTGTTCGTTTGTATGACACATGGAATTGCAGCAGTGAAGCCACTCCTGGGGCATCCAGCCCTACAGATTTTCTTGAGAAATCTGTCTGTAACAAGTGCCACATGGCTGCAGGGAGCACCCCCACAGCAGATTTCCTGCAACATTTCCAAGTTTGGCATGTAAGAGCAGGTGAGGCCAGACAGACAGATGTACTCAAGAGCAATGCTCCTTGCAAATATCAGGGACAAAGTGTAGACATGCCCTTAATTCCCTGAAATAGTACTTATATGAGTTGATGCGTTTATTTAGATGTATACACTTTGTATGAGTAAGTGTACTTAACACTAAGATTTGTGTTATGTAGATGCTGTGCTGTGGGTAAAACCTCACATAAAAATAAAATTGATGATGATGTTATGGGAGCTGGGGGAAGAGTATCCTTAACCCTTAGTTGGTCCCTTAAACAATCTTGGAAGCACTTGACTGTGGGGTTGGAAGATGATAGACTGGATACAGTTCACAATAGCTCCATGCTTCCTAAACCCAGTGGACATGTATTTCATTTTAAATGAGAAATAATACATTTTTGTCTGTAATCTTACTAAAGCAAATCCTTCTTTGGCTTTGGAGATCAACCTTCTTTCCCGAAGGCAACTGGTAAAGATGATTCAGTATGTCTTCCACTTGCACTGCACACTAAGTAGAAGCACACAAACATTTGCTTTTAAGTTATTGACTACGTTATTTCTGAATTAGAGAGAATATGACTGTAAGTGAATGTTAGTTCTTCACTTTATGCAGTTGTCCCTTTATGGCCTGATAACCATTTTCGATCACTGACTGCTTTTGAAATGAAATAACAGGTAAAACACAATCTAAATTTGACTAGAGTTGGGATGTATTAATATTTTCTGTTTCTAAAACCTTTCTGAAATGATAAATATTATCACAACAAGTTATTGGATTATAAGAATGGTGAATATAGTGTGGTATTTTCAGTGTAAAGCCTAGAACCTAAGCTCTCCAGATTACTGTCATATCCTTTACATCCCTATCTTAGGTCTTCCTATCCCAAAAGCAGAACAGCAGCCTGAATTCTAGCAATATAGCCAATGAAATTTATTCTAGGGTAAACTTGTAAATAGGCTTTACTAAGAAATATTTTTGCTCTATTTTAAAAGCAAAGGGCCCGGTTAATATTCAGCAATGTGAAGCAGAAGCATTCTTTTAAAGTGAGAAATTATAAAGCTACACACTCACAACTTGGCTGAAACTGGGTCAGTACCATGACTTCCAGTTTGGGTTGTAACAGCTTTACATCCTATGACTCCAGGCTTAAAGAGGAAGTGAGGGATGGACATATAATGCACACTCACCAGCAAGTGACACAACTACAGAGAAATGTGAAGCATTGTCTTCCTCTTCAAATTAACTATACTAGAGAATTGCAAAGGGTTTTAGACAATGTAGCACTGTGGTTTCAACCTGTGATCCACAGACCCCTGGGTATGGACCTTAGGCATCCTAAAGATGCCCTTTAGGCATCCTATGTCTAAGTGGTCTGTGAAAGATAATTATGATCAATCAAAATATATGAATACCCAAAAGGCACAGACAAAAATGTTGCTCCCTGGTCCAACTCATGGTGCATCGCAGAAAGCTCCATAAGTATGACCAATTCTCCCAAGCCAACAGACATGAGTTGTTGGATCGGGAGAGTGAAGGATCAGCTCCAATTCAGAGCTGGTGCAGGGAAAAAGCCTCCATGTCTGCAACCTCTATTCTATTCTGTCTCAGGATGGGAGGAGGAGAAGGGGTCCACAAATGAAAAAAGGTTGAAAACTACTGATGCAGCACAAAAGAACCATGGTCTAATTTGAGGCCTTTCACTACTATAGTACAAATATTAGTGGTATAGGTGTGTATATTCCTACTACACAGTAATAACTAGACAAAATAGGACCTTCTTTTTATATTCTAGAATATGTCCATGCTAATACATTAAGGACTCAGTTGTACAAAGGGCCTGGGGACAGATTATGTTGTTGTGCTAAGTACACATATGTAATGGCATTAATACCACTGTTGGCTCTGACAGAAGGCAACATGAGAATACAGGTCCATATTTCTTACTCACCCACAGAAGCCGGTAAACCCCCTCTCCTCCACAATGAATGGGAAAAAACTCAAGAACTCTCTTTCAGAGTCTCATGGTGGTGTAAAAAGTTACCTTTGAACCATCATGAAGGAATTTAAAATAGGAGCATTCATCCATTAAAGGGTTTTAAACATTTTAAAAATATGCCCCTTGGTGTGAGTTTTATCTTTTAGCTGTTTTATAGCACTCAACATAAGATATTGTTAGCCATCTCCCTGGAGATAAAGCAAGACATAAATGGTGCCTCTCCCCAGTTTGTACTCATTTGACAAATGAAGTGAAAATGTGGTGAGGAACTATTCTGCTTGACAAATATTTCAATTTTAGTTGCTTAAAATAGTGGAAAGGCATTTAAAGAGAAAGATTAGCTTTCAGTCTTTATGTTAATTTACTCTTGTCCTGCATTGAGGAGAATGGAGGCAGCCTGGGAGAAGGATAGACCTCTACTTCTTCCCCTTTTCCTTATGTAAATGTGGGGGAGAGGGGGGATTAATAGAGGCTTCCTGTGTTTGGCAGAGGAACCCTGAGAAGACTATTTTAAAGGCATGGGGGAAGAGCCTCTTGTTTTCCTTATCAGATACGGTTGCTCTTCTGCTTATGGATTTGGCTGGAAATTCCAGAAGTTTCCTAATTATCTCTTCAGGCTCTTTTGTAAAAGGGTTCTTGCCTCATCAGCAAAGAAAGGAAAGTTTCTCCAAGCGAAGATGAAAGACAGATAGGTAGAATAAATCCCTCTGTTTTTAATTTATAAATGATCATTGTTTACCTAATCTGAAGGTCTGAGACAACCTATTCATGAAAAAAAATTGCTCCTCGGAGAGGTTGGCTGACTGAAAAACAAATCCACCTTTGCCAACTCAATTTTTCCATCGGTAATGGATAAGCAGTGCCATCAGACAGATCTGCAGCTTATTCCATAGAAAATGAATTGACTGGATTTTTATGTCGTGTTATTCCTCAGTGTCTTTTTTATGTCTTTTTGATTTATGCATTACAAAGAACACACTTGGGGGTACAAGATTCCAAGAAAGCATTATGCTAAATCAGTTGTACTAAATCTGCAAATTTAACCTAAACAATAAGAATTTTGTGACAATAATAAAATCGCCATGTTTGTTTCTTAATATCAAGAACAGATGAAATCATCCATTTTGCTAGTTTTTACATCTATGTTTGCAGTGTAGCTCTCTGAAATTCTACCTATAAGCTTCATGTTCTCTTCCTTGCACACACAGAACTCACAATTATAGTCCAATTCACAGACACATCTATCACACACTAATATTAATGAATCAATGTTATGTTTGAAGGGATTTGGATTGTGACAAGTAATTTCATAAAAGGTATAAAAAGATCACAAGCACAGATTAAATTACCTTGTACATCTAAGAAAGTCTAAGTCTAAGAAGTCTAAGAAAGAACAGGGGTTGTATAGAAATGAATCAAGCTTTCACACTAGATGTATCCCCCGTTGAGTGGTATCACAAGATATTTATAGGATGCTATGTACAATCTTGGATGATCACTGCACTTTAAAACTTCCTCTGTAAATACACATAGGACTTCAGTCTTCACAAATTTCACACATCTCATAGAATTTTAAGACAAGAAGGCACAAGTATAGTCATATAATTTAACTTCTTACCTAGGACTGACGATAAATTTCTCTCAGAAATATATCCAGTCTTCATTTACAGATATCAAGTAATGGAACGTTGACCCTATGCTTTGATAAACTGTTCTGGTATATAATAACCCTGGTTAATAACCTGTGCATGTAAAAGTTACTTTACTTGTTTTAGGATTTCCTCAACTTTATCTTCTTGCTGTTGGATCTTATTATGCCTATTTCAACCAAAAAATTGCTTGCCTTCTAATGTCAAGAGTCTTCTGCCTTTGTAAATGCTTTGTAGTGAAGTAGGCCATGAATGTCTGTTTTGTGGCATATAAAGAATAAGAGGGAATAAGCAAGGTACTCTTGAAAGCAACTCAGAGGAAGCAGTGTCAATGTACCCTTGTTGAGACGAAGTGGATCTCATTGCCTGAACAGTGGAGAAGGTAGAGGCATTTTCATGTACCGGTGCAAATCCAGATATTCTTATTTCCCACTGTACTCTTACACTTTTCTCATGATCTATAATCTTTTGAAAACTCAGTGATGCAATTATAACACAGAAGCCTGTACAGGCAGGAAGCAAAAGTAAGAATGATACAACTATTTTGCACAGTTCAGTACTAAATCTACTTAGATTGAGACCTAAGCAAGATAGTAAAAGATAGTTGAAGAGATCATCTCATCCCTCCCTTGTTCCTTGCAGTTATGATAAATTTCTTGCAGTACGATTATTTCCTGTGTACTTGAAATGAACCTGAAGGAATTAGGCAGCCAAATCATATTTAAATTCAGTGACATTTAAGCACTTACTTCTTTAAAAATCCTGGCCCCTAACAGTATTTTTGTCAGTACAATACCACATATTCCCATGATTCTATGTGAATATTAATCATTTTGTATGGGAAGATGAACTATTTACTGCATGGTAATAAAAGGTCAGGAATTCCATAATTCAGATCGTCTGTGGTAGCAGCCTCTTTGTATGTCTTGGGGATGAAACTGCAATGATTTAACTTTTACCAAATGTTGGGTAAGTGTCTATAAAGGTAGTTACTGTACAGCAGCAGCACAGACATGGTAAATTTCTTCTGCTTCTAAATTCAGGATCAATAGTTTATCTGCCTGTACCCAATAATAGCTTTTAAAATACAGTGTGTATGTTTTTCAGCCTTTGTGATACTCATTGTTGAGACTGCAACCTGTTGTATTGTTAAATTTACTTGCTCTTGGGTTGTCAATGGAGAGAGAGAGAGAGACTTTTTTTTGAGTAAGCCTCTTCTGGGTTACACTGAAGAGCTATAGCTTATATCCATGTTTGCCTGGGAATAAGGTACTGAAAATAAAATTTGTGTGACTACCTTATTGCTTCTTCTAAATGTATTTTCACAGAAGTTCATGGGGATTTAGCTGTGTGATTCCCATTATCTTCAACAGAGGTCTCATGGTAAACTGACATGCACTATGTTGAAAGTGTACTTCTTCATGTTTCTGTGGTCTTGCCAGTCTATATTTGCATTTGTTTTTGCCTATGTTAGCAGAGTCCTTAATCTTATGTTTTCAAATAACAGGTGTGAGAACATCAATTGTTTATTTCAGATAGAGTTTACTCCCTGTGGAAAGACCTTAAATAAAGAACAGAAAATAATCTTTTTGGAAAAATCCTAGAGAATTCTGTGCCTGCTGTAGCATTAAAAAATAAATTTGAAGATAGAGAAAAGCTCTCTACTTATAGAAGGTATATAACATTCTATTAAATTCCACAGTTTTTCAAAGTAATGTGAACAGTATGATTAAAGCCTGATTCTGCAAACCATATTCACAAGACCAGAAAGGTTTCACTATAAAATATGAATATTTCCTTGGCAACTTTGGTAGCAACATATAAGAAAATAATTATTAATAACAGGGGTCCCCCCCCAACTTCAAATTTGTCTAGTTTTTTTCCATTGTAGGGACTCAGAAATGCTTCATAAATGTCAATTTAATTAAATAAAAGATTTACAGTGTGGTTATATACATGTTATAGGTGGGGAAACTAAGGTACAAAATATTTATTGAAAATGCTCAGGATTCTAGGGCAAATGAGTGACATAATATTAAACCAGCAGAGTTCCGTCGCTTCAGGAATATGCTCTAATTATGCTTCTCTTCTTATTTTCTTTTACTGGTTATTTTTATAAATTGAAAGAGCATATGATATATGATAAATGTTTCCAAAAGTCTGAGAGAGGGCCTGCTCTTCACTATGCTGGAAGACCAAGCTATTACACCACAGTATTTGGGACCCCAGCCAGCATTTGCCTGGGGGGAGTGGGGCAATGAGGCAGCTAGTGAAGCCGGTGAGCGAGCCCACACTGTTCCAGCTAAGGAGACAGATGGGGCCAGCCCTACTCTCTGGAGCAGATAGCAGAGCCCAGCCAGGGCTGCAGAGCATGCTGGAGGACTCTGGTTTAACTAGAGCCAGGAAGGAGTCTAGGAGAGAAGCTTCACAAACTGGTTTGACTTAAATCAGTTACTTCTGATACTATCTTCAACCTATTTTATCTTAAACCAGTTTCAGCCATTTTGAAATGGGTTTATGCGCACTGAACTTCTGTTACAGGTTTAATCCAGTTTCTGATCATGTAAATCAGTTTATGTGTAACTTCTGTCCCTAGCCTACGAGGGTAGTAAAACTGGTACAAGTTAGTCAGAGAAGTTGTGGAATCTCTATCCTTTGAGGTTTTTACGACCTGGCTACACAAACTCCTGGCTGAGATGATCTAGTTGGGGATGGCCCTGCTTTGAGTAGGGGCTTGGACTAAATGACCTCCTGAGGTCCCTTCCAATTCTAATGTTCTGTGATTCTAAGTCAATTTTCTTGAGAAAGAGCCAACATATTAATTCTCTCCCAGTATACTCTGACAACTAGATGTACCACGTAAAATATGGTATGGTATGGATGTTGGTTGACTCATTAAGGGTATGTGGCAAGGGATCAGTAGATAGTAATTTGCTAACCTGGGAGTCTTGGGGCTGATATGAAGTGATGACCAGCTAATGAGCATAGAGCTACAAACTCTAGGAGGTGAGTTCTTTAGGAAATGAGAGGGTAAGTTGCTTTCTGGGAAGAAACCCTAATGTCTGGAAAGAAGAGAGGGTTTGGGATTATTTTGTGTTTAGCTATAGGCTGTTTTCATGAAAAATAAGACTAGTCTCAGAAGCTGAGAGTGAAGCTGATTGGCCTAAGGCAGCAGAGTAAGTGACCCACTACATTCTTAGTACACTGTGGCTGCAGAGGTGCACCTCCTAGCTATCATTGAGAACACTATGCAGGAAGTGTTCTGAGTTACAACAAACCCCTAGACGAAAAAGAAGTTCAGTGTTGGTTCTGGAGAGGAGGGGAATCTGGCTGCTGTGTGCAGCCTAAACTCAGTTTCCCCTAGTAACAGACCTTCCTCCCTGCCAGCCATGCTGTTTTCAGAATGGGACAGGAGGAAAGGGAGCAGAAGGCCCTTGTTCGAGGGGTTCCCCAGTCTGCAATGGAGGGTGGAGTAGTGAAATTGGAGACTCCCCAGTGTGTGGGGGAGCTGACAAAACCTCAGACCAAATTCTCTCTGCTCCCTCATGCAATGAGGGTTCAGATTTTCATCCAATTGGTTGTTTTTAAAGTGGTCTGCAGCCATTTTGTGTTTGGTCACAACTATAGACCACTTTCTGTGGCCAGAAAGGGTGAAACATGTCACTTCTGTCTGCACCGTGTATGAGGAATAATGGCTGGGTGCTACAGAGTATCTTCAAATACACTACACAACTTTTTTTGAGGATAAAAAAGCTCAGTACAGAAATGGCTTATGAATATTGCTTACTACCTTACCTTGAAATATATCTGGGGTATGTAAAGTGCGGATAAACCATTCTGAAGGAGAAAATTTCTCATCACTTGTCTAAGGAAAGTCCTACCTTTCCCTAGACAAGCTTTTTCCTTAGACACTTGATTGCTTGACAAGGGAATATGGTTATCCCAACATGCACTTTTGCTGTTGTTTTCTAAAGTAAATTCAACTGTATTATGATTGCTCCTATGATTGTTTAATAGTATAAAGTTCCTTTATTTTGCTTCTTTTGTTTTTGTCACTTGTGCCTTGGTTTCTCATTTTCCTTCCCTTATTTTGAGTGCATCTTTTCTGTTGGTCTTTAACTTTCTGTATTATAAATTAAAATGCCTTTGAAACTACCAGTCTGAGGCTATATTCTGATTTGAGACTAGGCAATAAATAAAGCTGACTGGACTTTACCCAGCAGAATGTTTTACTATTTTAAAAAATGCTGATTTATTTAAAGCAAAGCATGTTTTGTACCAAATTTTCCATTGGAAAAATGGAAAAGAACAATCTGATAATTGTTGCAATACTCTGTTACCTTTTTGGAACAGAGCATTTGAATTTCAAATTGTGAAATAACTTTTTGTTTCATAATTCTAAAATGGTGTACTATATATGTAATATAATAAGCAGTTCTATAACACAATGTATTGATTTTTTAAAAATAAGTTGTTTAAAAATTCAAAAGAAACACGTATTGAAATATTGTGAAATGAAATTCTGCTACATAATTCCTTCAAGTCAGTTAGGGTTTCTTGGTTTTTTTGGTTTGCTTGTTTCTCTCTACTTTCTGATTTTTTTTTGCTTTTGTTTCTCTTCTGTTTTGGAATGCAAAACATTGCAAAATTGCCTGAAAGTTTTAAATCTCGTTTTCACAGAACCCTAGTTGTAATATGTATCAAAAGCAGCAGAAAAAACTCTTGTATTTTAAAAAACTTGACAGAATTTATTTCTTGTCCCGTGTCTAATTCCAGTAGTGTCTGACACAGGAAAAACCCACCGAGACATCTTTATGGTAGGCTGAAAGGTGTGTTAAAGACTGTAAAGACTTTCAGAGTGCCTTCTCTGTTTACTTTTTACTTAAAATGCTGTGCCCAAAACTGGCCACTGGACTTTAGATGACAACACATTACTGCTGTTTAGAGTCAAATCCTGTGACTTGCAGCTGACACTAATCTGAACACATCCCAGCATATTATTAGCCTTTTTAGCAACAATATTTCATTACTTACATAAATTCAGACTTTGATCCATCATAACCCCCAGATCCTTTTAGCCATTTAGCCAGCCATGCCCCATTTTGTATTTGTTATTCAATTGTTCCTCTTTAAGTAGAATATTTTAAACTTCCCTTTATTGAATTTCACCCTGTGTAACAGTTGCTCCAACATACAGTAGCATCTTTTCCTTTTTTCTTGTAAATATGTCTTCTCCAGCTTTTGTAACAAGGCCTCCTTTAGCCTCCACTACAAAGAAGGGGAAGGCCCCTGTTAAAGGAGAGATACAGCTCTGCGGGGGGGGCACCCTTACAAAAGCATAAGGAGCAGGCCTGAGCTCAGATCATCTTCTTTAGAAGTCTTCACCGAGGAAGCAGATACTAGGAGTAAACTTGGATTATAAGCTTGACCAGACAAGGATAAGAACAAGATCAAGGAGGCCAGAAAATAAACTGGTCTAGTGAAACCTTATTAGAAAGTCTATAAAGGGGCCTAGTGAAAGGCTGGTCCAGGGAGAGGCCCAGCAGAGACTGCATAGGTGTAAGGGACTTAAATGAGTTCTGATAGGACTAATGGCAAACTCCAGGGACATTGTAAGGGGATGTCTAATTATGTAATATGTAATTTAATATTAACGTGTGGCAGGCAAGGCAAGCAGAAATAGAGAGGAACCATCAGGACTGTACCATGCTGAGAAGAAAGAGGCCTTAGTGAGTAGTCACACTTATTGTGTAGTTGGATGTCCTACCTCCTAACTACTGTAACAGTCATTGGGTTGAATAAACATAAGTCCCTAGCACATGTTCATTTAATGGACCAGTCTGAATCCACATGTTCATGATAGGAGACACAATTGTTTGTTTGGATCAGGAACCAGATCTCAGTTGCGATATGTAACCCGGATGGTACTCCAAGAGGTACCCCCTCTGCAATTGAAGGGATCAAAGCAAGTGCACAAGCACTGTGGGAAGTGTAGGGACTCTCCTCCCTCTGTAGAGCAGAGCCAGACCACCAACGGGGACTTAACCATATACCTTTTAATGAGGAAACAATACTGGGAATGTAACAGGCATAATCAGGGGGCATAGTGGACACCACAATGCCCTGAGGGGGCAGGATTCAACAAAGGTTAGACACTTACAATCATTGACAAAAGACGGGGTTAACAAAATATAAAGCACAAACAGCAGAGCAAACAATGCTGGTTGGGGAAATATAAAAAGGCACAAAATGTCAAATGACAAGGAAATCGAGGGCCTAGGTACCTGGAGGGGGAGAAGGGAAGAAAGCACAATGGCCCCTTTCCACTGCAAGACGATTTGTTTCTTATTAGCTCACACACCCCAAATCACCCCAGCTGGAACTTGAACTTGGATCTTCCACGTGGTAGGTAGAAATGCTGCTATACAGCCACCCCTGGTAGTACTGCTCCAGCCTCCTAGGGGTCTTGACCTTCACAGAGCCGTGGCCTCACAGCGAGCTGCCTGGCCTCTGACTGGAGGAGCTGGAAGCCAAGCTGGGAACCTCTCAGGTCACTGCTCAGATCCTTGCTGGAGCTGGGGAGCCTCTCCTGTTGGCCACAGCCTCTCGTCGGGGATCCTGGAGCCCAGCGGGGAGCCTCTCCTGCCGGCCGCACGCCGTGCTGCTGAGGGTCCGACCGCTACCTGCAGGTCCCACGCCTTCGGGCTCTTCTGAGGCAACCGCTCCTGCCCCGCTGGCTCAGCTCTTTGAAGCTCCTTCCTCACGGTCCCTCACTGGTCTTTTCCCTGAGTCAGCTGTGCTGCCCCTTTCATCCCCCTCCGGGAGACTCACAGGGCCAGTCAGGGGACATGGAGGGTGAGTCTCTGGGGCCTGATTGGTGAGGAAGGGGAATCCCAATCATCCATTGCCCCTTCAAAGCCCCTGGGCCAAATCATTACCAGATTGGTGAGGAAAGGGAATGCCAAGTCCTCCAATCATCTTTTGCCCTTTCAAAACCCACCACCAGCCAGCCCGTCACATGACATTACTACTTGCTATTATGGCAAGGGGGAGGAGGGAGCACAGGTTCATAAACATAACCCCAGGCTCCCCATACATGGACAAGTTGAAGGAGGAGTGCCAACAGGTGCAGCTGGGGCTGAAAAGCAGATAATTGTCAGCTCTAGCACCAGCACTGCACCAGGAACTAGAACGAGCGCTGGTATGCCTGTGGCTTGGAGTGGGCTGGACCTGGTTCGAGACCAAAGGTGTCTGAGTCAGGCCAACAATTAGCTGTTTGTCAAAACCCTACACCTGGCATCTCTGGCCAGGCTGCCAGGTATGAGAGATTAGAGGCTCCTGGCAGAGGTAGTGGGAGCTGAAGAGATTTTTTCCCGCTGGGATCTGGAAAGCCTGCTGTGATCCTCTGATCCCATACACCCCAACAGCCAAGCCAAAGCTTCTGTAGTGGAAGCTTGAAATCACCAGGAAAAGAGGATGCCTCAGCATGCTTTTTAAAGCTCCCTGTGCACCGTGACCTATGGTATGGGACAAATGGATCTGGGAGATCCCAGCTTCCCATGCCCCACACTGTAAAGTGATGCCCTGCTTCTAGGAGCAGAGTAGGAGCTCAGCAGGCATGCAGTGCAGGGCTCATTGGCACGCTTCTTCTCTAAAGCACAGTGAAAATGAGATTGGGAAATGCTTCCTGATGTTGGGCTCACAGCACCTGCTCTGTCTTGGTCTTCTTTTCCAGATCCAGGGTTGCTCACATCCTGGTCCCACTGATTGAGTAGGGGATGGCTCTCTTGACCCTGGAGCTGCCTCATGTCAAGTTCCCAAGCTCAGCTGAGCTTTGGGATCTCTCATGGTTCAGCCCCAACATGCAACACCTTCAATTTAAGGTGTGATACAAACAAGACACAAAGAGGATTCATGTTATTTGTGGAATGTATTTCTGGTGCATTTGCTATATTATCATGCCATAAATTGGCCTTAATGTGTGGCTGGGTTACTACTATTCACATATTACTCATGTCCTAATTGTAATGTGTGCCAGGGCCCACAGGTGTATGCAAGTGAAAAGGACTAAACAGCAAACTTTAATTGTGGCGTAGTAGGCAACCCTTGCAAACAGTTTGTCTATAATTGACTAGATAGTTGCTCTCTATTTGAGGGGCTATCTCCCAATTCCCAAATCCTATAATCTTCTGTTAACATCTATAAATTAGAACTTTTATCACTGGTACAAAAAATTAGCAGTTCCTGAGTTGTAGTATGTAACGCTGTTACATCGTCTGCAATGTGTGAGAACAGAGTCATCATTTACAGTAAACAAGAATACACATGTAAAAACTCAAAAGTATTTTTTGTTCTGCATTTTTAGCTATAGATATAATCTATATTTCTTCAATCTTTTGATCTGATTGGTGAGGTAAAATCCTACTGTGGTTTGGGGAATGGGGGACAGCTAATGTATCATGGCTTCAATTTAAATTAGCACAAATGCTTCCATAATTGCAGGGTCACCTTTTAAAGGAAACCTTGGCTTGGTCTCCAAATTTTGAACTGCCAAGTTGTCAACACAATTCATTACCATCAAATTTAGCCTATTTGATCTTACTCTTTAAAATCATGAAGCAATGAAACATCTAAATACTATGTAGAAAAAACTATTTTCCAATTCTGAAAAAACTTAATTTATCTAAAATACTTTAAAAATGCTAGTTACTTGTAGAAAACTGTATATCAGTAAGTATTCTCAGTAGCAATCTTTCCCATGAATCATTCTGTTTCTTATGCATTTGCCTTTGAGTAATGCTGTTTTATGCCAAAATGCTTTTAAATTATGAATGACAGTGCATGATGAAGTTTTCATTAGATTATTATTTGTGTCTAGATGCAGTCACCTTCAAACCCCCTCCCCCCATCAAGTACTCAATTATGAGTCAGCTTAGATTTCTCTCTAATAAAGGAGAAACTGTCACAGAGATCACAGAAGAGTAGGGCTGGAAGGGACCTCACAATGTCATCTAGTCCAGCCTCTTGCTCAAAATGGGATCATCTCCGACTAAACCAAGCCAAATGATTAACTTGCTCTTAAAACCAGGGATGGCGATTCCACAAATTCTCTGGGTAGCCTATTCCCATGTTTGACTGCCCTTCATAATCAAAAGTACTTCCTAATCTCCAACTTAAATTTCCCCTGCTGCTGCTTAAGGCTATCGCGCCTGTAATGTACTTTAATGTTATAAAGTGAACTACACCTCCCGAAAACCTCCAGGGGACTCGAGGAAGGAACCCTAGTGTGAACTGCAATTCCCAGAAGCCTCCAGGGGACTGAGAAAATGCACTGTAGCATGCACTACAACTCCCTATCTGTTACCTGTTCTTGGGCAGTTTCACCCAGTGACATTTATTATCTGTTTACTTATCTGTGCTTTTCCCAATCTCCCTAGCCCAAGGTGGGCAAAGTCTGACCAGCGCACCAGATCCAGCCTGCCAGCTGATTGGATCCAGCCAATGTGCAGGTGCCCACCAATGGATTGCATTGGCCTGTGCTTGCTCCCGTGGACCTCTGCATGGGGCTGAGCCCTGCCCACTCCTGCCCGTGGCAGCCTGTTTTCTTGCTCCTGTCCCTGCCCACGGAGGGCCCTGGCTCTGGCACAACTTTCCAGCAGGTCTGTTGGTCGTGCAGCTTCAGCTGCCCAGGTACTGTTCAGCTTTCCCCATCTCCAGCAGCTCCTCCTTTTACTGCCCCACTGCATCCACTGTGGGCAGTAGGTAGCATGGGGAAGGGCAGCAACCATGGGGATGTGGCCCAGACATCACATGCCCAGCCATTTGGGGGAGTGGCGGGGAGGAGTTGCAGCTGGTCAGCTCCTACCCCAGTGCACAGGGTCCCAACTCCCAAGCATCTTCCACCCACTCAGCTACCCGCAGCTGCTTATCATGCCAAACAGGAGGAGTAGATGAAAGACAGCTGGGAGCTGGAGCTGGAGCCAGAGCCCCGCATGCTGGGGCACAAGCCTCCCAGCTTTAGCTTCCTCCCCGCCTGGCTAGGCATCTGCTGGCCTGGCATATGTTCCCATGGATTACTCACTTTACCTGCTGCCCAGAGCAGCACAGAAGGGGAAGAAGGAAGAGGAATTGCTCGAGGTGGCGGGTGGGGAGCCAAGCAGTACCTGGGCAGCTGCTGGAGAAGCCCCAGTGGGAAAGTGTGCATGTTGGCCTGGGCTGGGGTAGTGCCGGCTGGAGAGCATGGGCAGGAATATGGAGCAGGGAGGGCTTGGCCCCTTGCAGAGCACTATGGGGGCAGCCACAGGCCAGATGTAGTTAGGGGACTCACATCTGCACTGCCAGGGCAAGCTCTGCTGGACACACCCCCTGCCCCACCCTTCCCTCCACCCACTCCTGGCTGGGCCCCGGGACCTAGTGCACAGGCACCCCCCACCCTCCCCACATGCAATATACAAAAGTAAGACCATATTTTGACCTGTTATTTGATTGTCTCCATATACTGCTCAAAAAACATAAATCAGGACAATTATTTTTTAAATAAAATTAAAATATGTTAGATGCTTAATTTTACTATATGATGTTTTTATCTATAGTTTGTTAAAAAGATATCTTCTGAAAGATTTTTTGTGTGCAGCCCTCGATAGCTTGCCAAAACTTGTTAAGTTGTCTCTCAGCCAAGATAATTGCCCACCCTACCTTTGCCCATTGGCTTGTGACCCTAATTCCCAGGATCCCTGTATAAAAGTGGAAACCTCCTTTGGTGGTTCTTTGTGTCAGTTTCTGGGGTTTGGGGGTTTAGTACACTTCTAATCCTGTCCCCTGGGACAACAAAGAAAGTCCATATCTATCCACTGTGTTATCATCCTTCAGGTATTTGAAGTTGTTGTTAAATCTTTCCTAAGCCTTCTCTTCTTAAATAACCCTACTTCTTTAAGCCTTTCCTCATATATCTTGCTTCACATGTTTCTGATCACTTTTATTGCCCACAACTGGACTGTTTCCAATCTGTCCACATCCTTATTGACCATTAATGACCATGATTACCATTAAAAAAAAAGGAGAAATTAAAGACAATACTGTACAGCTCTATAAACACTAGATAACATGTCAGACACTCAAAATGGGGGTTAGGGGGAGGATTTCTGCTGTACAAGCACTGTTATTTCTTCTGCACCAGTTTCTTGGGAATGGATGGAGTGTTGGCTCTGTGTATCCATTGCACTAGCAAGCACAGAGCATGAAACAGGCTGCAACAGGAAAACAGTAGATGCAATTTAACGTCCTCCATGCAGAATGGAAGGAGCAAAAGCAGAACTGTGACCCGTATCTGAGGCTGTGGATGGATAGTGTTTTCAGTATTACAACAGTATTTGTTGTGTTACAAATGTTTGCAATTCCCCAAAGTGCTGTGGCGGTTGTAACCCAGATGCACATTTGCCCTTGGCCTGAGTCACAGCCCTACTTTGACTCTGTTCCTTGGCAGATTGTAAAGAAAAAGAAAGAGGACGCCAAGGCATCCTGTTTCACATCAATAGAAGACAGAGGACAACTGGACTGTCCTCTATGATGGCCACCCTAAGCACGGGTTGTGCTTGTCATTCAAAAGGATTTGGGCAGGCAGTAAGCGCCCTGCATATGAGAGCAGGCCCAGTCAGGTGGTTATATGTTAAGCTAGAGGCCACCTGATTTGTGCAAAGGGCTGGGAGCCTGGGTATATGGCTAGCCCCAGGGCAGGGTGGGCAGTTCCTTCAGGGGGCCAAAGAAGCAACACCACCCAGCCAGCACCTGCTCCCAGAACAGCTTGGAGGTTCAAGGTAGGAACTACGGGGATGGTGGAGGTTCCGGGTCCTGGGACATGACCTAAAACTATGTTCTGTTGGGGAGGATGGTGTGGGTGGTGGAGATGCTTGTGGAGGGGCAGCTCCAGGAAATGGCACACCTATGCATCCCCAGTGAAGGGCATGTATAAGGCACCAACCTCAGTCCCAGCTCTCTTGCAGGTGACCCCATGGAGGGGAAAGGCTAGGGGAGCACACCCTAAGTGTGGGTGGTATGAGGGTCAGGTGAGTCTGAGGATGCCTGAGGCCCAGGTTAGGCTGGGTGAGGCCAGTTAAGGGGCTGGGGGAGTTTGTGGACATGGATGCCAGCAGCGAGGCATGGGACACAGTTTAAGAGGAAGTATGGAGCAACGAATACACCCCTGGCATCTGGGCAATTAAATAGGCAGCCTCCTGCCTGGGAATAACACAAAGATGCATCAAAGTTGTGGCAGGAGAGGCAGGCAAGTAGATTGCCTTAAATAAGTGGGTGGGCCAACATTTAGACTGGCCCCGGGATAGTCCTTTTTTACAGTTGGAAATTATATTCTCTCGAATAAGGACAAATGTCTTCATTAATCAGAACTGAAACAGTGAGATTGGCTGATAGCTGGATGAATGAGAGAGATCATGGGACAGATTGGTTAGAATTATAATTATCCTAAGTGATCTGAGGAGATATGTTAAACTATCCTTGAAGATGCCATAGACCAGCATTTTCAAACTGAGGTGTACAGAGGCCTGAGGAGTACGTGGTGAACTTGTAGAGGGTATGCCTAAAGAGGAATTGGGAAGGCAGAAGGTAAAATGATAATACCGATGGAAGGAAAATGAAGAAAACTGTACCATCTCTCTGTTTCCTGGGCAGGCTAGATTTTTTCATAATCCATAATACTGAATCATGAGGACTCACAGCGTTCACAACTTAAAAGGGTATGTAGCCCAAGAAAAGGTTAAGCAGAGATAGCAAACTATTTCCATTTTGATATTTTTTATTCCCTTTTTATTCTTTTCACACAACATTTTTATTAACCCATTTATTCCCTTAATTCTCAGTTTGTTTTCCTCTTGAACTCTTGCACATATGGTACTAATATAATCTTCTAATAAAGCAGAGTCTACAGTCAACATCTTCTGGGCACTGACCTTCTCTAGTAAGCTTTATCTTTTGTGATGTAATTTTCATATCTTTTCAAGAGCTGGTGTGAGGCCTGCTATCTCTGAAAGTACATAAAGGAAAGAAAACTTTCAAGAATTCCTGTCTAGAAGTGGGCAGACGTATTAAGCTTTACGTAGAAATTGTATGCCACTAGATAACATCTTTTGGTCAGTGCTAGAACTTTGCTATGTTTGTTCCTCATGCTGAAAAGAAAGCCAGTTTACGTGTTAAAAGATATGGAAATAGACTATTTAACTTGAAGTTTCCTTGAACATGGGTAATGGTTATCAGTCTACTAAGAACTGAATTTTACCTGACTTATGCTATGTGCAACTGCATGAATATGAGTGAGGCTATAAAACTGAGTGTAGAATTTGATCTATTTTATTATTACTGGTCTGTTGAAATAAATTACTTTATATTAGAATTCTTTTTAGTACGTTTAACAATGGAAATGTTTTACTAATGGTCCCATCACAAAAATCTCACTGTAATGAAAATGTAATTGAAAGTATGAACTGAAAGCTACTTCAGGGATAAAGCTGAACTAACTCTTGATAACATTTCTACAGAGGATAATTAAAATTAATATTTGGGTTTAGGGAACTGTTCTTTCATATTATTGAGCATTTTACAAAAGATAATGTAGGAAGACAACAAGGGGAACTCTTAATGGCATCTACAAGATTAAGAAATCATTTCTTTTTAGATCTTCTTTATTTTGAGTAGAAGAAGAATAAAACCAAATACTATAATCCAGTGTCCCCAGATTTTGAAAATTTAAATATTTGGATAAAACTGAACAGCTTTGGCTGATGTGCAACACAAACATCTAATTTAAGAATCTATTAAAATGAGTGCCAAATCTAAGAACATGTATTTGAAGACAGAAGCAATATCCTAAATATGATAACTTCATATATAAAGAATCTAAATCTTATTTTCAAGGTATTTCAACTACATGTTTATTAACAGTGGTTTCTAAAATTATTTTATAATCTGATTAATAATCTGGAGCAGAGAAATTTTACCAAGGATGGTAACTTTCCCTTGCATTTAGAATAAAACATTATCATCTTTTCTTCTTACCTTGGAAAGGAACACATGAGGTTCAGCAAATACTTTTCATCAAATTGCTTTATCTCTACTAATTCTACCCAGAGCTATTGCAGGGCTGAAGGATGGCTCCCACCTGCCCCTCCCCCTTTTTTCAGCCCACAGAACCCTGAATTTAAGTAAAACCCCATGATGAATATATAAGGGTATATAAAGTGGCTATGGAGTCATTTTGTGTGTGATAGGACCCTTTTGTGTGCTTTTTCTGCATCTTTCTGACTACCAGAAGTAGAGAAATTCTGAACCCGTTGATTTTTATTTTCCACTCTTCTCAATGAAAAAGGTTCAGAAAAAATAGCAAAAGACAGCATTTTTATCTTTATTGATCACAGAATTATTGAATCCCTTAAACAATGAATGTGTTTAGTCAATTTAAGCTTGTTTCACTCTGTAAGTCTGTATATATCATAACAAAGGTCCTAATACAATTGATTTCAAAGAACTACATTTACTTCACTACAACAGAATAGTGAAATATTTATAGTTTCAACTCATTTTTCTCCTGGCTCTGTGTGTGTGTTTGTGTATGTACACACCTTTTACTATTTAAATACATTTTTATTATAAACAACATTTTGCCGTTTTACTCCCCCCCTTGGAAGGCAGGTAAGGGCTTCCACTTTTAGGATATTAGGGGGCCGCAGACTCTGGAGTCCCTCTTGCCATAGAAGCAGCTCGGCACTCTTATTCCTTTTTCTCCAGTGCAGAGGCCATGTGCACAGCCCCTCTTTCTAGACTGTACATGCAGCCCGAGAAGCAGACAAATGCAATATCTAGAGGAAGAAAACATGGACAATTCCAATGGGTGGGAACACAGGGGCTACCAGCTGGACAACCCTAATGTATATCATAAAAGAAGCATCTGGGGGCGAGGCCATCCCAACTTTTATCCCAATAGTGTGGTGGTGAGAGTGGGAAACCCAGGATCTCAGGCCTCACTCAACTAAAGAGAGCTGAATCTTCAACACAGGAAACTATAGGCCAGTTAGTCTTATCTCAATCCTGGGTCCTGGGTAAGCTTTTTCAGAGAATTATCCTGGCCCATGTCCATGAAGGGCCAGCAGGGGAGGTATGCTTAGGGGCAATCAACATGGGTTCATTAGAGGCAGGTCCTGTCAGACCAACCTGGTGGCCTTCTTTGACCAGGTCACAAAATCCTTAGATGCTGGGGTAGCAGTGGACATAGTCTTTCTGGACTTGAGGAAGGCCTTCAACAATTTCTCTCACCCCATTCTCATTAAAAAAATGGGGGACTGTGGCATTGACACCTACACAGTCAAATGGGTTGCTAACTGGCTGGAGGGCCGCACCCAGAGAGTGGTGGTGGATGGGTCATTCTCGACCTGGAGGGATGTGAACAGTGAGGTCTCCCAGGGCTCGGTCCTTTGGCCCGCAGTGTTCAACATCTTCATCGGTGACGTGGACGAGGGGGTAAAAAGCACCCTATTCAAATTTGCTGACAACACTAAGATGTGGGGGGATGAGGGCATGCTAGAAGAGAGGAATAGGCTGCAATTGGACCTAGACAGGTTAAAGGGGTGGGCAGATGACAACAGAATGGGTTTCAACAGTGACAAATGCAAGGTGCTGCACCTGGGGAGAAAGAACCAGCAGGCTGGGGAACTCCCTTCTTGTCAGTGCTGAGACAGAAAAGGATCTTGGAATCATTATTGATGCCAACATGAACATGGGCCGACAGTGTGGGGACACAGTCAGGAAGGCCAAGCACACCTTGTCATGAATCCACAGGTGCATCTCGAGCAGGTCCAAGGAGGTGATCCTCCCCATCTATGCGGCACTGGTCAGGCCACAGTTGGAGTACTGCATCCAGTTCTGGGTGCCGCACTTCAGGAGGGATGTGGACAGCATTGAGAGGGTTCAGAGAAGGGCCACCCGCATGATTAGGGGGTAGCAGGGCAGGCCCTACAAGGAGAAGCTATGGGACCTGAACCTGTTCAGCCTCCACAAGAGAAGGCCGAAGGGGGATCTAGTGGCCTGTTACAAGCTAGGTAGAGGGGACCAGCAGGCATTTGGGGAGTCCCTGTTCCCTCAAGCACTACCAGAAGTGACTAGAAATAACAGTCACAAGCTGGCAGAGGGTAGATTCAGACTAGACATCAGGAAGCGCTATGTCACAGACAGGGTGGCTAGGACCTGGAACCAACTTCCAAGCGGTGTGGTACTGGCTCCTACCCTGGGGGTCTTTAAGAGGAGGTTAGACAAACACTTTGCTGGGGTCGTTTGACCCCCAGTACTTTTTCTTCCCATGGCAGGGGGTCGAACTTGATGATCTGCTCAGGTCCCTTCTGACCCTACCTACTATGAAACTATGCAGCTTTAATCAAGATTTCCTTATCTCTAGGCCATACACTGGCCTGCTGGATAATCAGCTGAACTAGAAAATATATTTGCATAGTTACATGCCTTTCTGAGGGAATTAGGATCGCAACAGAGTTTAAGTTACCAGATTGGATCCCTTCTAGCTTGCTAAGAAGGCAAGATGAGTTGCAAACAGAAGTAGGATCTAAAATACACGAAATTCCCCATATGCAGCTAATGTTTACCATTTGAGTGTTACTTAGCCATATAACAGGGGAGGGGAGGGGAGTGGTAGATGTAAGTCTTAATCTAAGGAACCATTCATGTTAAGAAATACATTTTAATCATGTTGCTGTGTCCACAAGTTCACTTTTTCCCCCTTCTTACAGCTAAAGACATATGTTTCTGTGCCTCTAAACTGAGGTTTCTCAACAGTGAATGTGGTATACCTTGATTTGAGCAAACCTTCTGATATGGTCTTTCACAATGTTCTCACAGGTAAGCTAAGGAAGTATAGGCTGAACGAATGGACTGTAAGATGGATAGAAAACTGCCTGGGGTATTGGGTTCAGGAGGTAGTAATCAATGGCTCAATGTCTAGTTGGCAGCCAGTATCAAGAGGAATGCCCTAAGCATCGGTCCTGGGGCAGGTTTTGTTCAGTCTCTTAATCAACCACCTGGAAGAGTGCACCCTCAGCAAGGTTGCAGATTACACCAAGCTAGGAGGAGTAATAGAGCCACTGGAGGGTATAGCTAGGATTTGGGGTGACCTAGACAAATTGGAGGTTTGGGACAAAAGAAAACTGATGAGGTTCAAAAAGGACAAGTGCAAAGTCCTGTGCTTAGGATGAAAAAGTCCCATGCACCAGTTCAAGCTGGGGGATGACTGCCTGGGCAGCAGCTCTGCAGAAAAGGACCTGGGGGCTACAGTGGGCAATAAGCTGAATATGAGCCAGGCATGTGCCCGTGTTGCAAAGATGGCTAACAGCATACTGGGCTGCACTGGTAGGTGTGTTTCCAGCAGGGCAAGGGAAGTGATAATTCCCCTCTACTCAGGACTGCTGAGGCCACATCTGGAGTACTGTGTTCAGTTTTGGGCCTTCCACCTCAGAAATGATGTGGTCAAATTGGAGAAAGTCCAGCAGAGGGCGAAACGAATGGTGAGGGTGCTAGGAGACATGATGTATGAGGAAAGACCAAGGGAACTGAGCTTGTTTAGTCTAGAGAAGAGAAGACTAAGAGGGTATAGAACCTACCTGAAGGGTGGGTTCAAAAGAGGATGGAACGAGGCTGTTCTCAGTGGTAGCAAATGACAGATTAAGGAGCAAAGGTCTCAAGTTGCAGCAAGGGAAGTTTAGCTTAGATATTCAGAAGATTTTTCTCACTAGGAGGTTAGTAAAACACTGGAAGAAGTTACCCAGAGAGGTGGTAGAATCTCCATCCTTGGAAGTTTTTAGGACTCAGCTAGACAGAGCTTTGGCTGGGATGATCTAGTTGGGGATGGTCCTGTTTTGAGCATGGGGTTGGACTAGATGACCTCCTGAGATCTCTTCTAACCCTAATTATCTGTTATTCTAAACTAGGACATCGGTTCCCGATCAGTGACATTCTTGAAATGGTTCAAGTTTTATATTTTTTCTCACCCTACAAGTCTCCAGTAATTCTGACATCAGTTCCTAATAGATCTGGCATTGTTTTTTTCAGGGGGCGGGGATTGTTGAGCAAATGTTAACAGGTGATGATCCATACCACATTGGTGCCATTCAGCATTTACAAGTATGACTTGCTGATCACAATTGCATTTGCAGAGCTTTTAAATAAGGTCCTTTTCTTATTTCAACACAATTTTCCCCCAAAATATCTGGAAAGAGATAGTTGGAACGAATGACAGTACAGCTTCACCCAGACTTATCTGCAAACTGCTTAAATTCAAACTCACTAACTTGGGTTTGATAATCAGATATTACCATGACAAGTATAACATATCCAGTGAAAATGGATTACATATAAATGATGACTTGTTTAGCTTCTTATATGGGTTTTTTGGGGAAATGAGACTAATGGCTTAGGACAAATAAGCCATTGTGTTTGAGCCAGCTGAAACAAATCTATGCTTACTTGCTTCTCTTTACTTACTTGATTTCTCTTACAAATGAGCTACTCAATTGAGGGACCATCTTGCAGTTTCCAACTTCCTCTGAATTGAGGAGTGTCTAAATCATAACTTGTATCACTACAGGTTTGGTCAGGTTTTTGATATAAGCAAAAGCCTTAACAGCTTCCTAAATGTCACTGTTGATTTGAACCCAGTATAGAACTATTGTACTCTTCTCTTAAACTGTTTCAATACCTTAAAGAACGTCCATGGTTTTTTTATCTTAACATTTTTCTGTAACATCCCTGCACTTTATTAAAAAAAAAACATTCCCTCAAGTAATATCTCTTACAGTGATTTTAGGAGCTGGAAATATATTGCCCCAGCCACCATGTGCCTATATCCTGAATCACTTTTGAAGTGCTTCATCATCTGCAGTAACTCTGGAAATGACAGGTCACACTCAATCTGTGACTGAAGATCTTTTATTTTTCATTTGTTTCTTTTTATCAGACAAACATGTATATTGTCTAGGTCTGGACTTCTGTTTTCCTACCGTTCTGGCAAGTGCATTTGTCCATTACTCTACAGATTGATATTCTGCAACCACAAATTCTCTTTTTAGATGCAGTTTGCAAATCATGTTTGTAGATTGAAAAAATAAGCTCTATTCTGGAGGGCACATCAGGTTGTTTGCCAGGTCCTTTTTGAATATAGCAGTTTATAGTCAGTCATACTACATGTGCCCCTGACTGTGCATTTAGTATTTTAGCAAGTCCTGGCACTGCACAATTATTTTTAGATGCTACATTGCTGTAGGGATGAGCTACAGTAACATAGCTCATCCCTACAGCGGTGTAGCATCAGTATCATCGTTGGTACCTGCCAACGCTACGTTGTTGTAGTGATAAGCTATGTTGTTGTAGCTCATCCTTACGGTGACATAGTGCCTCATGCCAGATGTGCCCTGCTTCAAATAGCACTGGCACAAATACAGGCGCAAAAGTTGACTTAATTAAATAAGGTCGAATCCTCTTCCTGTATTTGAATGTTTAGACCTCTAGGTATTACTCAGGTTTTTTCTTAATTTTAGCACTATGACTCATTCAGAAATTGTTCAGAGCTATGGAATTTGATATGCCTGCCTCAGTGCTGGAGGATGTTCTAACAGACCAGCAGTACAGAACTTAAATCCCGGCACAATATAACAATTGTTTTCAAGCAGCTTTTGCAAAGGAATACGTCAGTGGCTCGGTGACCAACTGCTCACCAGGGCACCCCTTTGGAAAACCAGGAGTAATGGCCACAAACTCCTGGAAGACCGATTCAGGCTCAACTGTAGGAAAAATTTCCTCATGGTCAGGGTGTCCAGACTGTGGAATAAGCTCCCTCCAGAAGTGGTGCAATCACCTACCCTGGAAATCTTCAAAAGGAGACTAGACAGTCACCTTAACTGGGGGTCAGGTGACCCCAGCATCTTTCTTGCTTGGTGCAGGGGGCTGGAGCCGATGATCTTCCGAGGTCCCTTCCAGCCCAACAATCTGTGAATCTATGAATAAAAGATGTTACATTTCCTCTGGGAAAACACAGGTCACGAAGCCTAGGACAAAGTTAAATGAGGCCTGGGGAAAAGTGTTCTTTGTCAAAGGGCCCTAGTTTGGGGATTGCTCCCTAGTAGAGAGAAATCAGTCAAACAGAGCTGGACTGGTTTTAGCAAATGCTACAAAAACTTCCTTTAAAAAAGAAGAAAAGAAAAAAGTAGAACTTTTCTACTCAATAAGCCTCTTCTATTTTCCCAACAAAAAGGAAATTAATGTTTCCGAAAATAGAAACTTCACCCGAGGCAGAATTGTTTTGTGTCCAAAAAATCCCAAAGTGAGAAGTACCAGTAAGTATGAAACTGAAGGCTGTGTTTTTCTTACTGATTTTATATGGCTGGAGATCAGATACTTTAGGCTAGTGTGACAGAAAATAACCCTAAGATAGATATCATAGACTAAGATATAAGGTGAGAGAAAAAAGTTGAGAAATAAATAAATCAAAATTGTTTTCCTGCTGAGATTTGACTCCAAGTTTTATCTTTTCCCTAAAATGCTTCCTGTATAATTCTTTACACAAACATGCATTCATATATAGAAAAAGAAATAATAGTGGGAACACCATCAAAGAGAGTTTTTATTTTTGTTTTCATTTACATGCCTTAACAGTTTCTTTCATTTGTTAGTATGTATTAACACAAATATCTTCCTGCCTTATGTTTTGTCATCTTAAGACTCGGGGGTGGGCAAAATGCAGCCTGGGGGCCAGATACAGCCCGCCAGGCCGTTCTATCCAGCCCTCGGGGCCCCTAAAAAATTTAGAAAATTAGTATTTATCTGCCCTGGGCTGCCTGGTACGCAGCCCTCAATGGCTTGCCAAAACCCAGTAAGCAGCCCTCTGCTGAAAATAATTGCCTACCCCTGTCTTAGGTCCTGAGTATGACTGTAAACTTCTTCCAAATGGAGGGCTATCTGGTTTAGATGCTAGTAATTTTTTCCAAATATCTAATGATGAGGGACCCTAGTTTCCTTTGTTAAAAAAAGCCAAAATGCTATGATTTAAACCCCCCCAAATCTGTTTTTCTGTGATTAAAATGAAATGCCACTATATCTATCTATCTATAGGTACCAGTTGAATACAATGTTTTATTGATATATTTAAAATTGAAAAGCATTTTGGAAGCCTACCAGTGCCTCAATCATTACAATAAAATAAATTCTATATATTTTGGTGTTTGATTTTGGTTTCTTTATCATAGAAAACCTGAGGTCCCCTGCCCTCCTTGCCCCGAATGTCGGTCCGACTGCGGTTGTCCACACCCACTGGTCTGTGATGCTAAGCAGTCCTGATATGCCAGTGCCCCTCACCCTCACGCCACAGCACCCCCCCAGCTCTGCTGGCACCCCTCACTCCTGACCCTCAGCCTCTGCCTAATCCCTACTTGCCCCCTCCCCACCCCACATCAGGACATGGGTTCAACTGCAGCTGCCCCCTATATTGCATTGCTGTGCTGAGCAAACCTGACATGCTAGTGCCACGTTTTTGCCCCTCACTCTGAAGCCACCGCTCCCCGAGCCCTGCCAGTGCCCCTCATTCCCAATCTGCAGCCTCTTGCCTCTCAAGCCCTGCCAGAGGGGGACCCAACAGTTCCCTGTCTCCAGGCCCTACGTACCCCAAAGGATGCAGGAGGCAAAGTGATTCTGAACCAGCCCCAGCCAGTGTCAGATTCTCAGGCCCCAGGTCCTTGCCCCCTCTTCCTCCTCTCCCACT